>JAPFBL010000352.1:347500-784472 GCA_026182355.1 Hermatobates lingyangjiaoensis
TATTACTGTCAGTCGAATGCCAACAATGCTGAGGTGTCGAGCAAACAAACGCTGACCGCTTACATCTGTTTCAATCAATGACGAAAATAATCGGGACTATGATTCTTTATTAGAGACAATGGGTTATATTTTATCTATTAAAGTTTAAACCACTTTAAGAATTTTACTATATTTATTTTTCTTTCGTGTGTTACTGTGAAACTTTGTTGTTCTTATATATACATGCATATTATTATTACCACTGAAGTTAGTATGATTTATATTATTAATATGGCAAACCGTCATACCTCGTAAGGTGATCTTGGAGTCGCTGGAGGGCTTTCAGACGTTGGCCATCTTTGATCGTAACTAACCTACTGACCACCGCTAACTTGAGTAGGTTAGTTGCGATCGAAGATGGACAACGTCCGAAAGAGCTCCAACGACTCCAAGATCATCTTACGATGTATGACGGTTTGCCATATTAATAATATAGTTCTTATGTATTACGGATTGCGATTGTTTGTGATGTATGATTAAGTATTTTGACGTATGTTCTCAACATTGCGACATTTCGGTCTTTGTAATTGTCTGATTGTTATTAGAATATGTTGGGGTTTAGAGTGGTAGTCTCACGATAGAACACACTGTGGCTGTAGGTTACCTTAGGTTAGTTAGGTTGCTGTGGCATTCTCACAATAGAATAAACATAGTACGAACATTGGCCCTTTGGGATACAACACAATGAAAATTCTACATGACATATACAACATTGGCCCTTTGGAATACCACTCAATAAACATTCTGCATGACATACTCGTAGAATATTGGCCATTTGGAATACCACACAATGAACATTCTACATGACATATAGACCATTGGCCCTTTGGGATAACGCACAATGAACATTCTACATGACATATAGAACATTGGCCCTTTGGCATACCACAGAATGAACATTCTACATGACATATAGAACATTGGCCCTTTGGCATACCACAGAATGAACATTCCTACATGACATATAGAACATTAGCCCTTTGGGATACCACACAATAAACATTCTACATGACATATAGAACATTGGCCCTTTGGCATACCACAGAATGAACATTCTACATGACATATAGAACATTAGCCCTTTGGCATACCACACAATGAACATTCTACATGACATATAGAACATTGGCCCTTTGGCATACCACACAATGAACATTCTGCATGACATATATAACATTGGCCCTTTGGCATACCACACAATGAACATTCAGCATGACATATAGAACATTGGCCCTTTGGCATACCACACAATAAACATTCTACATGACATATAGAACATTGGCCCTTTGGAGTACCACGCAATGAACATTCTACATGACATATAGAACATTGGCCCTTTGGCATACCACACAATGAACATTCTGCATGACATATATAACATTGGCCCTTTGGCGTACCACACAATGAACATTCAGCATGACATATAGAACATTGGCCCTTTGGAATACCACACAATAAACATTCTACATGACATATAGAACATTGGCCCTTTGGCATACCACACAATAAACATTCTACATGACATATAGAACATTGGCCCTTTGGCATACCACACAATGAACATTCTACATGACATATAGAACATTGGCCCTTTGGCATACCACACAATGAACATTCTACATGACATATAGAACATTAGCCCTTTGGGATACCACACAATGAACATTCTGCATGACATATATAACATTGGCCCTTTGGCATACCACACAATGAACATTCAGCATGACATATAGAACATTGGCTCTTTGGCATACCACACAATAAACATTCTACATGACATATAGAACATTGGCCATTTGGAGTACCACGCAATGAACATTCTACATGACATATAGAACATTGGCCCTTTGGCATACCACACAATGAACATTCTGCATGACATATATAACATTGGCCCTTTGGCATACCACACAATGAACATTCAGCATTACATATAGAACATTGGCCCTTTGGCATACCACACAATAAACATTCTACATGACATATAGAACATTGGCCCTTTGGAGTACCACGCAATGAACATTCTACATGACATATAGAACATTGGCCCTTTGGCATACCACACAATAAACATTCTACATGACATATAGAACATTGGCCCTTTGGAGTACCACGCAATGAACATTCTACATGACATATAGAACATTGGCCCTTTGGCATACCACACAATAAACATTCTACATGACATATAGAACATTGGCCCTTTGGGATACCACACAATGAACATTCTACATGACATATAGAACATTGGCCCTTTGGGATACCACACAATAAACATTCTACATGACATATAGAACATTAGCCCTTTGGCATACCACACAATGAACATTCTACATGACATATAGAACATTAGCCCTTTGGCATACCACACAATAAACATTCTACATGACATATAGAACATTAGCCCTTTGGCATACCACACAATAAACATTCTACATGACATATAGAACATTAGCCCTTTGGCATACCACACAATGAACATTTTACATGACATATAGAACATTAGCCCTTTGGCATACCACACAATAAACATTCTACATGACATATAGAACATTAGCCCTTTGGCATACCACACAATAAACATTCTACATGTTACATATAGAACATTGAGCCCTTTGGCATACCACACAATGAACATTCTACATGACATATAGAACATTAGCCCTTGTGGCATACCACACAATAAACATTCTACATGTTTTACATATAGAACATTAGCCCTTTGGCATACCACACAATAAACATTCTACATGACATATAGAACATTAGCCCTTTGGCATACCACACAATGAACATTGTTACATTGACATATAGAACATTAGCCCTTTGGCATACCACACAATAAACATTCTACATGACATATAGAACATTAGCCCTTTGGCATACCACACAATAAACATTCTACATGACATATAGAACATTAGCCCTTTGGCATACCACACAATGAACATTCTACATGACATGTAGAACATTGCCAATTTGTGATGCTAATAATGATTTTATATTTGGAATCCTAAATTTTGCCTAATTCATATGTATTTAGAGTAGGGATGACATCGTACTTAACAAGAACCTGATATCGTACAGGCTCGGGTATGTCCTCTTCAAGCGAGTGGAGGATCCTACATGTCTCTGTGGGTGGAGCCCTGAGACAGTCCAGCATGTGATTGAGGAGTGCCCCAGATATGCCTATGAAAGGACAAAGGTCGAGGCGATAGTTGGCAAAGAGGTAATCGAGCTTTACGAGGTATCGTTCAAACGTAAAAACGTGAAGGCATACCTCGAGTTCATCCACGAGGTGGGCAGGAAAAAGAGAGCCATTGCAACCCAGCGTTAAAATGTTTGGTAGTGAGGTAAATGAGCCACCTTATACCAGGGTTATAACTGCCGTTTTTGTTGTTTTCGCCCCCCCCCCCCCCCCCCCCGGTACAATTGCGTGAATTAGTTAATTTAATTTTGGTCTAATGCGCGACGTAGAATCGTGGTGCCCGCCTCCGTGGGGTCCACCTCGGACACCCCAAGTTTTGGGTGGCAAAACTTGGAGGTGTCAAAAGGGCAACACGTTAAATGGTCGGCCTTATTTGATCTTTGGTGTAATGGCTGGAAAGCTAAGGTGCATAGCGATCAAAACAGGTTTAGAGCCATATGTTAAAAACACTTCCAAGATACCATCATGAAATGATATCTCTTTTGATATGTTTGTTGTTTTACCTACTGACTGACATCTTAAAAATAACTATTTTTGAAAAAAAGATTTATTAATAAACAAAAAGAGTTGTTTTTCGGTGGTACTTCAATGATTCTGGACTGTGTTACAGATCACTGTGACATCTATTAGTTAGCTTATCAAAGTATATTTAAAATATGTGAAGAGAGCTTCTTTTGGAATATAATTCTAAGAGAGATTTAAAGTGTGATTTACATATGTCAAACATTTGAAGTTCTTTAACGATCACTTACTCAACACAGATAAATAGTACATAATCCGATAATAATGATGATGAAAACCGTGGTTGTGGTGTTGATATGGCGATTGTGTTGATGTTGATGGTGTTTGTTTTTAGATGATGATGATGATTGTGGTTGTGGTGTGACGAATGTAGTGATGATGATCATTGTGCTCTGTATTTTTAAATGATGAAGTTTGTTGTTGGTGTTGGCGACGACGATGATGATTATATTTGTGGTGTGACGATTGTGATTGTGTTGATGATGATTGTGTTTGTTTTTTGATGATGATTGTTGTTGTGGTGTGGTGATTGATGTGATGATGATAATTACGCTGTGTATTTTTAAAATGATATTTGAAGTTAGTATTGGCGACGACGATGATGATGATTGTGGTTTGGCGATTGTGATTGTGATGATGATGACCACTGTATGTGTATTTTTTTGGAGGATTATGTTTGTTGTGGATGGTGGTGATGATGATGAAGAATGCGGTGTGGCAATTGTGATTGTTATGATGATGATGATCATCATCATCATCATCATCATCATCAATCATCATCATCATCATCATCATCATCATCATTGTATGTGTATTTGTTGATGATGGGTTGTTGTTTATTGTTGGCAGTATTATTGATGATGATGATGATGATGATGATGATGATGATGATGATGATGATGATGATGATGATGATGATGATGATGATGATGATGATGATTGCCGTGGTGGGTGCAATACATACCCCCCACTATCTGTATAAGATATATACTGTAGTTGATTACTGATGATGTGTATGTATGTTTAGAGCCGAGATGGCAGACGCCGAGCGCAAGCCTTCACTGACCCCATCACCAGAAGCCCTCCTGGAGAAGCGCTGCCAAAGCTGGTCCTGGCTTGTGTCAGTCTTTCTTCTCACGACAACGGCCGGTATTCTCAACGCCATGCACATCACCGTCTATGTCTTCATCACAGACACTCCTCCCTTTACCTGTCAAGTGCCTTCTCTTAGCCAAGCTAACTGGACCTTCAAGCAAATCGCCCAACTGTCTACTCCCAGGTAAACCAAACCATCCCACATTATATCGTTTTATTATACTGTCACCAAATCGACCCCGAAATATTCTGCCCCCAATCATTAAAAGTCAAAGAAAAGATGAATTTAACAATGTGACTAAATATATATTATTTTACTAACAAAAATATATTTATAATATTACGTTTTTAATCAGATAATTAACACAAAAAAAAAGAAAGGAGAATTTGGTCCCAGAAAATTCTGTCCCAACCATTTCAAGTAAATAGTCTAAGAAATGATGAATTCAACACTATAGCTAAAATAAAATATTATTTTGAGAATACAAAAATATATGAGCTGTTATTTGTGAAAGTGGTATAAGTCCATTTTTTTACGTATCGAGATAATTAAGAGTTCGCATTTGAGTTAATTTAAAAATATTGACAAACGTTAATCTATTCGAGTGATGTTTTTAATACCATACACCTTTTAAATTTTATTTGAAATTATAATTAATAATTTTTTTTTAAAAAAAAATCAATGATTTCCTTAGCTCAAAATGGACTTAAACCATTTTCAAAAATAACGTATTACAAAAATAAAAATTAGAATAAATAAGTCCATGTTTTTATACAACATTAGCTTTACTAAACTGCATTTTTAATGTAAAAAGTAATAATTAAGCCATTTAAATACTAGAGTAATCAAATTCATTAAGAGTTAATATTAGTTGTATTAAAAAAGCGATATGAATAAACAAGTGTATAATGTAAATAACTTCGTTAAGATAACAAAAAACAGAAACTTATAATTTTGATTTTATTTGTCTTTTACTACTAGTTTAGTGAAGTATTCATGGTAAATACATTGCACAGTGCAGTCAAAATAATCAATAATAAATGCAATAAGAAAGTTGTTTTAATTATAAGTATTAGGAATGGACTTATTCCACTTTCAAAAAAAATATTTTTGCGGTATCATTTTATTGCAAAACGTTTTTCTTTTACTTTATGGCATAATCGTACTCCATTGAATGTTTAATTAAAAATATGAAGATAAGATATCTATATCTTACTAAAATTACCGTTAACTCATTTTTGTTATAAAGTGGACTTATACCACTTTCGAAAATAACAGCTCATATATTTATAATATTGGAAAACTTTTATCAGACGTATTACATAAAAAAAAACAGGTCCCAGAAAATTCTGTTCCAAATATTAGAAGTAAATAGTCTAAAAAAAGATTAATTAAACAAATTAAAACAGTATCTAACTAAATGGAATATTAATTTCACTGATAAAAATAAATATAGCAATGAATAGAACAATAAAATAATACATTTTACCTCCAGAAGAGACGGAAAGTAACTTTTTACGGCTAGTTTTCATGTAATAATGTAAGATATTTAATCACAGTATTAAAAAACAGGGCAATAATGAAAAAAGGCGGGAGAATAATGGAAGCACAGGGATATAATCCAGGTTATCCAACCTCATTATTTTGTTGATAATGATTGTTAGATATGAAGGGAAATGAGATCGGCAAGAGTTAGGGTGGCACGCCTGATTGTTAAATCGCAGCTGTATGGCTAATTATTCATCTCTGTTTTGTTTACATTCTTTCATTTAGCTTTCTTAAACCTTTATTTTGTATTATTAAGAGTTATTACTAATTGTTTTTTTTAATAATTAACAATTAATAAATTATTATTATACGTGGTATTCCAAAATATTATCAGAAATTATAGAATAGTAGAAAATATTACTACAGTCCATAACTGTTATTAGATCTGGAGTTTCTTTTACGTTTTCCAGCTTTACGTACTTTCTCAGATTTGTTTTTATTCTAGACATACTTGTTATTTAGTATGCGGATAAGTAGAACTCACTTTTTACAAAGCAAATTATGATACATCTAAAAGAAATTAAAATTAACCAACATACCTACTTGCTACAATATCATAAAGCTAAACATGCACCGCTATATCTACACAGTTTTTTTTTTATTTTGTATTTTATTTCAGCATGTTCCACTGTGTATTACATGCATCATCGTCAAATTGTACGCAATACTTCATTAACATGACATTAACATATGCAATACTTTCATTAACACTACAAAACACTTATTTTACATTCATTCATAATTCAACAATTAATTATCTTTTTCTTAAATATCTATGCTGTACAAAAATTTTACCAATTCTTTATAATAACCTTTTTTAATTAATGAGGAATAGGCCTAACGGGCCACTCCTCTCCACACACCAAGACTTTACGTATGAGATGTAAACTCAATAAATCACTTCTTTATTTATTAAGTTGGTAATCTAATTTAAATGTACAATATTATTATACATTTATTTGTTATCTATTAAATTACTTATTTAATAGAAGTTGGAGTGTTACGTTGCTATCAGTATTTATAACAAATGTATTTTTGATCCCAGTCTTTGTGGTTCCCTTAAACAGCCATCGTACACCAAGTGTCTAGGAGATTAGGGTGTCTCCGCGTTACATGGGCATGATGGACTAGGAGCTAGTTTCAACCTGCTAAGGTATTGTTTAAATGGCCCATGTCCTGTCATGTATTGAGAGAGTTTATAGTTTATTTGAAAATGTTTCATGGATAATCTTTGTTTGATACAAGGAAAATATTCCTTTGTTAGGAGGCCTTTAGATGATTCTTCCCAATTTGTTTCCCATCGTGCCACTGTTTGTCTAGCGAGCCTTCCTTTGATGTAGGACGTGGGATATTTTTCGTAAAGTCCAAGCTGTTGCCTGCCACCCCCCGCCACCTTTATGGCTCCATGCATCCTGCTCAATCGTATCCTATGATTCCTATGTGTGCTTTGACCTTTCGAAATAATTATTGTTTTCACAATTTATTTAATTCTATAATGTTTGTAACAATTTTGTTTACAATATTATTAATTTTTTTTTGCTTTATTAGAAGTTGGAGTGTTACGTTGCTATCAGTATTTATAACAAATGTATTTTTGATCCCAGAATACCTATTTACCCATTCAGTTGCTTTTAATACCGCCACCTGTTCTGCCTCATTGACAGAACAAAATTCACGCAATCTAAACCTACCTTCCGATAAAATCGATGTTTTGTCGGGACCCATCACGACGAATGCTGAGCCAACACAGTCGCCTATCTTGCTTCCATCTGTGTAAATCTGTATTATTTGCTCGTCTGTTTCTTCGTTATGGTTATCATTGAGTTGGCTCATGGTTTCTATTTGAAGGCATTTTGCAGGGTGAGGTTGATCTGTTAATTTGATTGGGCCATCCCATTGTTCAAAAGATAAATCTAAGATATCTGATTTTGATTTAATTAGACGATGCAGGTTGACTATTTCTTGAATTTTTAAATTAATTGGGGTAATTCCAGCTAGTACACATACCGCTTCATATGATACTGTTCTGTACGATCTAGTGATTCTAAGTGCTATACTTCTTTAAACTTGATATAGTTTTTCCCTATTTTTTTGTTTTTCTAGGCCTTTGTTCCAAACAGGTGAAGCATATGTTAGAATTGGTAAGATAGCTCCCTCATAGATGGTTCTCAGTGATTTCTAACCTATTCCCCATTTTATTTTACTTACTCTAGCTATCATATTTATAAGTCGCATACATTTATTTTTAACGTATTCTATGTGACTATTCCATTTAAATTTACTGTCGATCATTACGCCTAAATATTTTAATTCTCTTACCATTTCTATTGGTTCATCATTTGAGGTTAATTTAATATTAGCATCTGGATTCCGTTTCCTAGATATAAGCATGGCCTTGCTTTTGGCGCTACTGAAAACTATTTTGTTATTGCTTGCCCACTGACTAATTTGACGTAAGACTTCGTTTCCCTTTTCTTCTAACTTTGCTCTACTTTTATCACTAATTAGCACTACGTAATCATCAGCAAATGCCAAGGGTCGGATATCAGCCGGATACTCCATTACACAGGTTTTGTCTGTAAATTGATTAGAACTGAATTATTTCAAGTTATTTTTTTCGTTTTGTTAGAAACATTAGAGAAACCGAATCCCTTAGAAAAATCTCTGTTTCTTTGGTATTTCTATTTTAAAAATATTAAGTTCCTGATGCTCTAGCAATTAGGTATTGTTAGTGGATTGTTAGTGGTATCTGTGTATACCTAGCCAAATACACCTTAAAAGTTCATAATTCTTCTTTCTACGTTGAATTTCTAATCCATTCAAATCTTTGGTTTTAAGTTATACATACTCAAATCTACTGAAAAATTTTCAGCTTGCTATGACTTCTGGTGGCTGAGTTTACATGTGACAAAATTTTTGCGAACAAAACAAATACACAAACAGGAAGAAATTTTTGTAAGGGTGGATTCGGTTTCTCCAATATATATAGGAAATAATCAATGATCACAAACCACAATATGAAATGGGAAAACAAGACTAAGATCTTTCAGCCGTAACAAGCGGTCTTCGTCAGAGTCAAAACCGCTGTTTTTTGACTCTGTCGAAGATTGCTTGTTACGGTTGAAAGATCTTAGTCATATTTTCCCATTTCTTATTGTGGTTTGATCATTGATTGTTATTTCACGTGTTTATGTAAAATTTTTTGTAGTACCTAAATAATCGGTAAAAAGAAATGTAGAGACAAAACCTTTCTTTTATTTATATTGATAAGATAGGGAGACGTTAAACGATAAAGTTACTGATTACTTAGCAGTCTATCCATGAATAATAAGCTACAAAACATTCTTTACAGAAGTAACATTTGTATACAAGAAAACAGTAAGGGGCCAAGGTAGTCGAATTGCAATGTGCTCGACTCTGCACTAGTAGATCCGGGGTTCAATACCCACTCTAATCCTCGATTAATCTTACTTTTTATCGTAATTTTTTGTTTTAAAAAATTCTAAAAAGTAGTTTGGTTTTCAATTTACTTAAATCGAGAAACAGTTTAAAAACTTAAATGTAACAAAGGAAAATTTAGTGAAAATAGCAGCTAATATTTAGCAATAAAACCGTAGTAATATTAATCCCGTCTTTGTAATGGCGTTACACTGAACGTTTTTGGCTAGTTTATTTCTAAGTTTTATGTTTATTTCTTGTAAGTGCTATTTTTGCAATAGAAGAGAATTCGGGAATCAGATAGTTCCAAAAACTGACTAGTGATTCATCCTAAATATAAATAAAATTTTGACCACTTCTACTTATGGATATATGTAGATATAAACATTATTCGGTTTTATGATTCACAAGAAATATAGAATAAATGAATACCCACAAAAAAAATTTTTTGAAAATTGTTTCTACTAAATTTTTTTACGGAACCCCAGAGAGTTCGTTAAGGAACCCCTGGGTTCCTAAATGTTTTTCACGGAACCCCAGAGAGTTCGTTAAGGAACCCCTGGGTTCCTAAATGTTTTTCACGGAACCCCAGACAGTTCGTTAAGGAACCCCTGGGTTCCGTGGAACACACTTTGGGGCCTCTGCCCTACTGTAAGTACTCTGGAGGTATCAAAATTTAGTATTCCTAATATAGACTCAATCTTCTTTATGTAGTATCACGAATGTTAATGTATGGCCTCTGTATGTTTTCATGTAGGACTGCCACTGCAATCTAACCAAACCTGATTTAATTTCATGGTTTGAAATTTAATTGTTGAAAATCTTTATTGGTTTACAGAAGCAGTGCTGAGCCAGGATGTTCACTTCTTCAGTGGAATTACACTCGGCTTGCAGCTCTTGGCTATGAAGAAGCCACTAAGATCACTGAGCTGAGTCCTCAACCACCTGCTATTGCATGCGAACAGTTCATCTACGATGAACCCATACCAAACCAGTCTGTCATTTCTCAGGTACTGAATATAAATAGCAATTGTTTAAAAACGACTGTAACAGTTCAGATAATGAGACAAAAATAACTTGTCTAATGTACACTTTATGTACAAACTTAACAATTTAATGTACACTTTATCTACAAACTTAATGTACACTACTCCGTGGCGCTACAGCCCTTGAAGAGCTCGGGCCTCCTTAACGATCCTCCTTCACTCGTCCTTGTCTTGAGCCTTCCTTCTCCATTGCCTCATTGAGACTCTGCAAATCCTCCTCCACGTCGTCCAGCCATCTTTTCTGTGGTAACATTACATGTACTACTACTACTACTCCGTGGCGCTACAGTCCTTGAAGAGCTCGGGCCTCCTTAACGATCCTCCTCCATTCGTCCTTGTCTTGTGCCTTCCTTCTCCATTGCCTCATTGAGACTCTGCAAATCCTCCTTCACGTCGTCCAGCCATCTTTTCTGTGGTAACATTCCATGTACTACTACTACTCCGTGGCGGTACAGTTCTTGAAGAGCTCAGGCCTCCTTAACGATCCTCTTCCACTCGTCCTTGTCTTGTGCCTTCCTTCTCCATTGCCCCACATTGAGACTCAAAGTACACTTTACACCTTTTTTAGAATACCTCTTTTCCCTCCCACTCTTCTAAACCCCTTACCATTAGGTTTCTACATCTTTGGTTTCAGGTGGGATTTTACTCAGACGAAGACCGCTTATTATGTTTGAAAGATTTTAGTCTTTTTTTTCTCATTCCTTATTGTGGTTTGAACGTTGATTTTGATGTGTCAGGCAGAAGATCCTCTTTTAAACAGGTATCATTAAAATTAACCGCAGTCTCGGCATTCACGATCTTCAGACTGAGAGATTCGATCCTACGAACTAACCTCTTGTAACAGGATTCAACTAGGAAAGGACTTGGCCAAGTGACATGTTCAATTAAAATCGATGAGATAGTCAATGGTATTAATAGATTAAATGGATTAGTAAAGGTTAATATAAAGAGAAGGTCAAAGGTCAATAAAGAACACGAAACAAAGCGGTTATAATAAAAGAGCTGAAAGGTCAACAGTATAACTAGATTAATAGGTAATAAATAGATTAAGAATATTAAAGTAAATGAAGGATAAAAGATTATTAAAGAACAAGATAAGGTATTAAAATAAGATATATATATATATACGGTTGAAAGGTTGAAAGATCTTAGTCTTGTTTTCCCATTTCTTATTGTGGTTTGATCATTGATTGTTATTTCACGTGTTTATGTGAAATCTTTTATATATATATATATATATATATATATGATCAAACCACAATAAGAAATGGGAAAACAAGACTAAGATCTTTCAACCGTAACAAGCGGTCTTCGTCAGAGTCAAAAACCCAACTAGTTGGGTTTTTGACTCTGACGAAGACCGCTTGTTACGGTTGAAAGATCTTAGTCTTGTTTTCCCATTTCTTATTGTGGTTTGATCATTGATTGTTGTTTCACGTGTTTATGTGAAATCTTTATATATATATATATAATTATTAGTTTCACGGTGAATCACAAACACAGAACTAAGGAAAAGAACACTCTTACTGTCTCTAATTTTCGGTTGAACCGTCATCAGGAGAGTTGAGAAAGGGACACCAAGCGCACTTGTGAAGCGACGGTTGGAGACCAACACTGTTGTTACACGCGTGCTCGGTTCAAGTGAGGTAAGAGAAATTAACTAAGAATAAGCTGAGAAATGGAAAATGAAAATGATGAAAATTAGGAAATATAAATAATAAAAACTTAAAAGATAATGAAGAAAATAAGAGGAAAATACCTGAAACAAAATAAAATCCAGGAAAATAAATAATAAATACTTAAATAATAATAATGACGAGGATGATTTATTTTCCTGGATTTTATTTTGTTTCAGCTATTTTCCTCTTATTTTCTTCATTATCTTTTAAGTTTTTACTTATTTATATTTCCTAATTTTCATCATTTTCATTTTCCATTTCTCAGCTTATTCTTAGTTAAATTTCTCTTACCTCACTTGAACCGGGCACGCGTGTGACAACACTGTTGGTCTCTAACCATCGCTTCACAAGTGCACTTGGTGTCCCTATCTCAACTCTCTTGATGACGGTTCTACCGAAAATTAGAGACAGTAAGAGTGTTTGTTCCTTAGTTCTGTGTTTGTGATTCACCGTGAAACGTTTGTTGTCCTTTTGGATCGTTGTATGTTTACAATATATATATATATATATATATATATATATATATATATAGTTCACACAGGAAAGAGAAAATCAAATAAAGACACACACAAAAGACTCACAACGATATTTCGACAGTCGTCGTCATCGGGCAGAAGTAGTCCCTTTGTCTCAGTCAGCTTCAGCTACTCAAAGGGACTACTTCTGCCCGATGAAGACGACTGTCGAAATATCGTTTGAGTCTTTTGTGTGTGTCTTTATTTGTTTTTCTCTTTCCTGTTTGAACTAGTAGTCCTGTTGGACCATTTCAAGTTTATATATATATATATATATATATATATATATATATAATATATATATATATATATATATCAATGATCAAACCACAATAAGAAATGGGAAAACAAGACTATGATCTTTCAACCGTAACAGGCGGTCTTCGTCAGAGTCAAAAACCCAACTGAACACTAGATGCAGAAAATATCTGGTGAGGAGTTGAGAAGAGTGGGAGGGAAGAGTGGTATTTTAAAAGGGTGAAAGCACAGGAAAGGACTAATGTCCAGAAAGGGATGTTTGGGGAAACAAAGGAGTACAGTAAGAAAAAGTAAAAAACTATCCGCTAGCTGTCAACACTCTTTGAAGAGGCTATTGCCCTCGTGACGAAAGTATCAAGTTTGAAGAGACAGTTACTAATGTTTATAATATTAGATCTATTAAATTTAATTAGAGACGATTCAATAATATTTCTTAACAACATTGATTCTACATAGGTAATAAATTTAGCTCCTGTCCAATCAATATGATGATTTTCATTTTTTATATGCAAGAATAAGGCACTACTTTTTTCCTGTCTACTTACGTTATATTGGTGTTGTTTTACACGTGTTTATGTGAAATCTTTTTATATATATATATATGTTTGTGAATTTTGGTAGCAGTCTTTCTTTTAAGCGCACATTATTAAAAACATAACGATAATTGGCAGAAACTTGTTTCTTTATAAGTTTTTCTTTATAAGGTTCTTTATAAGGATTTCGTTGTTGTATCTAAACTATATAACAAACTTCCTACACAGTTAACAGTCAACATGTTTCAACTTTTTCATAGAGCCATCTTCAGGACGAGAATGATTCTCAATAGCTTTTCCCTTTAAAGTTACGAGAAGAAAATGTACAGGATTCTTCTTGTACGATCAAATACGGATACTATGATTTTTTTTTATTTTATTTACTTGCATTATTATTTACTGTACAATACATTAGGGGTATAATTCTCTCTCTCTCTCTCTCTCTCTCTCTCCTCTCTCTCTCTCTCTCTCTCTCCTCTCTCTCTCTCTCTCTCTCTCTCTCTCTCTCTCTCTCTCTCTCTTTCTCTCTTATAGTCGGTATAGATGTAATTTTTTTTTATTAATTATTTCTTATTTTTTTCTTTTTGTTTTTCATTTTTATATAAACAGTACAGTATTCAGTAAGGTATTCTCTCTCTGTTGGAAAGGTCGTTGTTTGAGCTTTAGAGGTTTTTATAAAGACGCGTCCATTATTTCGCAGATTTTCGCTTTTCGCGGGTGTCTTACGTCCCCCCATTATTCGCGAAAAATGAGGGTTTACTATATAGAGACTAGTTTATTTTATGCGTCAAATGAGACAGTCATTCGGACGTTAATCGTAAGAAAGAATGTTTTGACAGTGAAAACTATATTGCCCTTGAAAACAATCTATATTGAAGTAATAGCTGTATAATTAAACACACTGTTTGAGTTATGTATTTCTGTTACGAGGAAAAAAAAACGATATCATAATGAGAAGCACGTATTCCTGTTTTCAGTTGAGCATATAAATAGAATATAATAGTGTCCAGTTACCTTTTGATAAATGGCCTGATTGAGGTTCACTGCCTTCATAATTTATCTAATCATTCCACTTTTTGTGCTGACTAACTGTAAAAGTGTCAAGTTGCATATGCATTTGATAGATTAACCTATTTGATAGGTTTACTATCTAGTTTGTTTTATACTCGTATGTGTCAAGTGAGACACTGATTAGGGTGTTAATTGTAAAAAAGAATGTTTGATAGTTACACATTTAGATTGAAGGAAAAATAATGCTACTATATGATGAGGCTAGTACTACTACATGATGAAATACTAGTAAAAAAGAATGTTTGATAGTTATACATTTAGATTGAAGGAAAAAAAATGCTACCATATGATGAAGCTAGTACTACTACATGATGAGATACTAGTTAAAAAGAATGTGTGATAGTTACACATTTAGATTGAAGGAAAAAAAAATGCTACTCTATGATGAGGCTAGTACTACTACATGATGAGATACTAGTAAAAAAGAATGTTTGATAGTTGCACATTTAGATTGAAGGAAAAAATGCTACTATATGATGAGGCGTCCTCAAGATGAAATACGACTGTTAATGAGTCATTTTCATAGTATTCGTATGAAAATAGTCGAAAAGTGAATTTTAATGCAGAAAATTTTCAAAATTTTATATTATATTTTTTATTTTCATAAATGTTGTTTGAGAATAGCCAAATATGATTACAAATATGGCAAGTTTGCTTAATAATGATAAATTTTTGAATTTTCATAGTATTCGTATGAGGATAGTGGAAAGTTGAAGAATAATACTGGAAACTTGGAAAATTTTATTTATTTTTTTTTCATAGAATTCGTGTGAGAATAGTTCATATGCTTGGACTCATACAGTATGTTTGCTTAATTTTACAAATTTTTCCATTTTTATAGTATTCAATGATCAAACCACAATAAGAAATGGGAAAACAAGACTAAGATCATTCAACCGTAACAAGCGGTCTTCGTCAGAGTCAAAAACCCAACTGATTGGGTTTTTGACTCTGACGAAGACCGCTTGTTACGGTTGAAAGATCTTAGTCTTGTTTTCCCATTTCTTATTGTGGTTTGATCATTGATTGTTATTTCACGTGTTTATGTGAAAGCTTTTTATAGTATTCGTGTGAGAGAAGTCAAATCGTGAACAGTTATATGCTAGGTGTGCTGAATTTAGTAAAGTCTTTCTTTGTCATAGTTATTATGTTAGAACTGTAGAAATGACAAGACAGATGATATAAGATTGATAAATTATTCGTATTCATAGTATTCGTGTGAGAATAGTAGAAAAGGATGCAGTAAATTTTCAATATTTTTTTTTTCTTTTTTCATAGAAGTCCCTCGAGAAAAGTCAAAAGGTGATGACTAATACGGTAACTCGGTATGCGGTATGGTAAAGAACATGATAGAACATGTTGAAGAATCACAATAAACACGTGACGGACCTAAAGGATATAGTAGTCACGCAAACAATGATACAGTGGGCAAACATGGACGGATTGTACTAAAGGCCTTATAAAAAAAGGAATATTTTTGTTTAAGTCATCCATTGCAAAAGAATATCAACCTTTTTGATTTTGATTTCTAACGTTATCAACCTCAGCTTGTAAAAAAATCCTTAGAATTTCCATAAAAAAAAATCATTTCCTTAAATTAAGGAAATTTCTTCAAAGTTACAGCCCTGCTTCTCGTATCCCCTGGTTGGAAGGAAACCCCTGCATTAAAGTAATAACCAGAACTCAATTGCCTGTCAACGAGTGTGATATTTTGTATAGTTATAGTAAAGTCAATATAAGCCACTACTGATTTTTTATCTTGTGCTAAAATTATTCATTTTTAACCCCTACTGTAGTAGTTTATTATATATTTCTTACATTTATTTATAATACATTTGCACTACTGTCATCAGCGAGCACGCAAGCCTCTGGACTACTCTTGCTTAATGCCTTTATTTTATTACCAGTGTTTATATTTCGCAAATTTTATTTATTTTTTTTTTGTTACATTTATATATAATAGATTTTCACTACTGTCATCGGCGAGCACGCAAGCGACTAGCTACTCTGGATCCATTAAAACCTCCAGTCGTCAAAGTAAGCAATTTAAATAGAATCAAATTTCTTAAAAAAAAAAAATACTATAATAATCGTAATTGAACTGATAAAATGACTTGTGAAATGTGATCTTCGTACCTTTGTTTTATTGTTTGCCTTATCGGACTATTCATCTTCA
The DNA here is from genome assembly GCA_026182355.1 of Hermatobates lingyangjiaoensis. Taxonomy (NCBI): domain Eukaryota; kingdom Metazoa; phylum Arthropoda; class Insecta; order Hemiptera; family Hermatobatidae; genus Hermatobates; species Hermatobates lingyangjiaoensis. The sequence continues at coordinate 364,630 of JAPFBL010000352.1, forward strand.
TTGTATCTGCCACTTTGATCGTATTTTGGACTGAAGGTTACCCTTTTTGGACTGAGAGAGACATGTAGTGTTAAAATATATTTAAATTTATTTTTCGTATAATAATATTTGAAAAGTAATAAATTATTTAATCGTGGAGTAACAACAGAATGATTTGTTTACAAGTGTCATGTTTCTTTTAATTAGTATAATTATGGGGAGTTTTGCGAACAATTTTGACCCTGTTTAACTTTATCAGAGCTATATATAATTTTTATTTTTTGTCGAATACAAAGAGTCAGAGGGTAGCCCAGTGGCCTGCTAGCTTGCCTCTGAACTGGTAGATCTGGGGTTCGATGCTCACTCTGGCCCTCGATTTATTTCTTTAGTTTTGTATATATACGAGTTCAAAATTCAAGAAGAGTAACACACAAAGTAAGGAAGCACACTTACAGACTGAAATTTTTGGGTAATCCGTCTTCAGTAGAAAAGAGAAAGGGAGACCAAGTACATTGTAGACTCCTGAAGACGGATTACCCAAAAATTTGAGTCTGTAAGTGTGTTTCCTTACTCTGTGTGTTCCTCTTCTTGAATTTTGAACTCGTATTGTGTCCAGTTTGCATCGTGTTTGGTTTTATTTAGTGAAGATATATATATGTATATACAGTGGTACCTCGGGATATGAGTGCCCCAACATACGAGTTATTTGAGATACGAGCTGTCAAATGAGCGAAATTTTGTTTTGAAATACGAGTGAAATTTGAGATACGAGGAACAGCCAATTGTAGTATCAGGTCATTTATAAATATGTACATTTCTTTTTTCTACGATGCCGCCTACGGCCCACTCAGTTTTCAGTTTACCTTTGAAAATTGGAAGATCTTGGGAATGTGGGAGAGTTTCACAGTTCGTGGCAAAAAACACCCCGAAAAAGTTGCAAACTGGTCGTGCATCGGATCTATTTAATGAAACTTGCCTAACTCATTTCCGTAGCATTCTGAAAGAGAGGAAGTAACAAACCTCCTTGGACAGTTTTTTTTTAATCCTGCGAAGTTACTGTATTTTTTTAACACAGTAGCATTTAAGTTATGTCTAAGTTATATTTAAATAACCAAAATACTAATTACATATGAACGTGAACTTAATAAAACCAGTTTTTTCTAACCACCACTACATTTTCTTTTATTATGTTTTTATACAATATTTGTCATTTATAAATACATTTTTCTTTATTCAAAATCACGTAACAAAAACAATTAGGGGTAAGTATTTTTGGGGCTGGAATGGATAATGGCATTTTTAATTGATTTCAATGGGGAAAATTGTTTTGAGATACGAGTAAATTGACATACGAGCAAGGTTACCGAACGAATTAACTCGTATCTCGAGGTACTACTGTACAAGGTATTGTTTTCTTAACCACAATTAACTAATAAACACTTTTTCTTCTTCTTGGAGTTTGGTCAAGGTTAATATACGGAATCACCTTTTCACGTTTCGTCTTTATTTTAAGACATTATCAGGGCTATAAACTAACAAAAAACAATGGGCATTCAATATTCAGTGTTTTCAATAAATGTCGCTGGGTAGCAGCACATGTAATGACAGATAACGGTTTTGTTGGTTCGGTAATAGAAGCTAGCCTTGAGTAAGTATTTTTTTTGAATTTGTTATGATGATTGTAAAGTAGATATGACAAATTTCCATTGTTTTTTGTTAGTTTATAGCCCTGAGGATGTCTTAAAATAAAGACAAAACGTTGGCGAAAAGGTGATTTCGAATATTAACTCTGACCAAACTCCAAGAAGAAGAAAAAGTGTTTATATATATATATATATATATATATATATATATATTAATATATCAGAAGTGTTGTAATAAAATCACTTCACTTCATGATCAAGGAAATCCCAAATAATAGCAGTAAACAAAATGGAAAAGATTTAAGGCGCTTTCGAAAATTCTTTTAACTTCTTTTGAAATTGAAGTAACACTCAAAAGTGCTTAAAACATTTTCCATGCCTTTTAGTGCTTTATATTAGATCATTGTAGTAACTTCTATATTGTCACCCATCCAAGTAGTTATTACGTCCGATGTTGTTTAACTTCGCTGCTTAAGCTCTAGTTGGTGTATTGAACATGGTTCTCTGACCGTTGTCTTAATCATATTTGTTATATAAAATTCTTACCCAGTGGTGTTACGTCCGATTTGTTACTGCTAAGCCTATGTATTATGTTTCTTATTTGGTATTAATATATAAATCTGTTCTGTCACCCATCCAAGTTGTTGTTACGCCCACTGTTGCTTTAATCCGCTGATCAAGTTTTAGTGGGTGTATTCAGTTCGGCTGTTATGGACCGCTAGGACTCATAAAACACTAGATCTAACTATTATTCCCCTTTTTGGCGCCTTTGTCACGTTCTTGTAGATAAACAACAAAAGAAACTGAAAACAATGGTATGATATTGACTTGGTATCAATAGAGAAAGAAGCTGCTTCTCTTGTTATTCATTATTGTGGACTGATGTCATCAAGCTATTGCTATTGTCATGCATACATAGGGCCACAGTGTGATCCCCGGAGAGGGGGGGGGGGGACGCCCCAGGCGGCACGTGCCACGGAGCCGTATTTTGAACGTGTAAAAAAGAAAAAATAGAATAAAAATCATACGGTAAAAAGCTAATGAAATGGTCTCTACATATAAAAATTTAATGGTATACACAACGCGTTTCGAACACATAGTGTTCTTCTTCAGGCATTAACTAAAAAATGCAATGTCATTAAAGAGTTATCTATAGTACAAAGTAAATACAGCACAAAATAAAAATAAAATAAAATAAGCAAGAGAGTACAAACCTAAGGGTTGGTGTCAGTGGTACAACTGACAGGGAATAGGATGGACGTGGGTAGGGTATGGGGTACATCTGTTTCATATTAGAAGGCAGGTACATTTCTTTGTTATTTTTTTTTTCTCCTAAAGGTTAGGCGGAGCCTTTGCATTTGCTCTAAGACTAAGTGTAGGAAACATATTGAAAATATAACACCGATAACTATAACGAAATACAAACAACAAATATAGGAATAAAGAGAAAATAGAACTTTTTTTTTCTTATAAATAAATTAAGAAAATAAAAAAAAATAACAAAGAAATGTACCGCCTTTCCAATATGAAACAGATGTACACCCCATACCCTCACCCACGTCCATCCTATTCCCAGTCAGTTGTACCACACACTCACCCTTAGGTTCGTACTCTCTTCCTTATTTTATTTTGTACTATAGATAACTCTCTGATGACATTGTATTTTTTAGTTAATGACTGAGAAAGAACACTATGTGTTCGAAACGCGCTGTTTATACAATTAAATTTTTATATGTGGAGACCATTTCATTAGCTTTTTACCCTACAATGAGTAAATACCACATAATAACTGATTGCACTACGTTAGAAAATAAAAATCATAAAAATCTAACAAAAAATTTAAAAAAAATGAGTTTTTAATGTTACAATTGTTTTTTAATCTTTTTAATTGTTTTTAATGTTACAGTCCATTAAAGTTTCTGGACCGTAGCGTGGCAACAAACTTTGGTTACATACTCAACCACCCACCGACACACACACACACACAGACATCATAAAACCTTCATAAAACGATTTCTGGGACCTCAAAACATGTAATTCTGTCAAAATCTCGAGATCGATTTTTTTTACGATCATTATACTTTACTTATAGTAAAGTAAAAAATAGGCTTAAATAAAAACAAGTTTTATACAAAATAACAGTTTTATAAATATTTTTATATTTATAAAAATATAAATTAAAATTATATTGTCTCAAATAATTTAATTGTTGATCCACTATTCCATCCAGTAGTGGATGGAAGTTTTATGCGTTTCCTGTTTATATAAAACACGGAAACGCAACCAGTGGCATTTTAGTGTATTTAGATTTAGTTAGTTATTAAAAATTCCACTGTTTGCGGGCTCCAATAAAATACGTCGAAGGCCACTGAACTAACCTGGCCCCTGAAAGGCGTTAAATTGTTTGTTTAGAATGTCATTTGATCGTGGAGTAGTAAAAGAATTATTTTGAACTAGCTGACCCGGCGAACTTCGCCAACTATCAGTGGATGTCTTGTTAGCTTGAGCTAAGCTTAGTTTGGTGCTTAATTATTAATATAATAGCTAACACAATAGGAAATGTCCTGCCTTACCTGTAATATATTCAATTCGAACAGGAATAAAGTCTAAGTGGGAAAATCTGGAGTGGCCTAAACTCAACTTTACTATAAATAAACATAATATCAAGTTAACGACCAACATATATTTTGTTTGTTAGTCAGACACTTGTTTGACAACTATGCATTGTACCATGGAATGCATCAGAAAATATATCTTTGATTGGGATTAATTTTATCGTCTTTATTCATTAAAATATTTAACATTTTTCTATATATGCCTCTAAACTCTAAACAACAATTATATTTCACTTAAAACATTTCTAACTCAATGCAAACACTCATAGTAACAGACAGACTCCACATATACAACACAATCTTGAAGCCTTCATGGGCTTCTTATATCTTAGAACTATGACATATTCTTAGTTCTTATATCATAGAACTTTGGGGTTCTGCCAAACTATAAAATATTCGCCCTGTAGAAGCTATTCAAGCAAAAAAACTTAGAAAAATCTCACATTTCCCGTTTTACGTTCCAAATATAATCATTAATTGAGATCTTGAAGTCCTCTTTGTTCACGACTATGCAAAATATTACTACAAACTATTCCACAGTAAACTCTCAACTCATCCAAACCCAATTGCTCAAAATCTTTCCTTACTAGTAATCCTGTTTTTATTTGTAGTCATGTTCTCGGCCTTTCGGCCCAATCCATGAACAAAGCTTGTAACAGATCGATGCTTTTTTAAGTGAGACCCTTTAGCCACATGAGAAGGCACACCACAGTCCTCTTGGAGGAGGGATGCGACCGAGCCCGCTCATGTGCCCAAGGTGGACCTCGCGGAGGCGGGTCGCTGAAAGCCCCCAAACACGACTAAAACGGCAATGTCCACGTGACTGTCTATCTTCATAAATATTAAATATAGTTATCAAGTGCCACTAATGGGTGTCCACCCGAATTCCATTACAAAATCAAAAAACTAAAGGACAAACCCTGAAACAAAATCACTTCTACATGAAACTGTAGTCGAAATAACCAAAACTATAAAAAAAACTCAGTGTAAAAAATGTAAATAAATGCAAACAAATCCGACCAGTAGGGAAGGTGATTCATTATTCCAAAACAAAATCTCAGTTTTCATAGTATATTGCCCAATGCAACAAAGGAAAGTTTATGATTTTTTTTTAATAAATTGTTAATCTTAGGTTCAACTTTTTAACAAAATTTTATTGTTATAGTTTTAAAGATAAAAGTGATGTTTTAATTTGTATAAAAGCATTATAACCCCATTTCTTATTAATGTAATTTATAAAAAAAATTACTGAGCTCATTCTCATATATCGTGATATTTTTAGGAATAAAAAGTAAAGGTATGTAAATAGACTATTTAACTTCTGGTCCATTAAATGCTAATTAGAGAATATAATTATGTCTAATTATGATGCCTTTGATTTGTAGCTGTCATTCAATTACAGCAATTAGATATGCCCAATTATCAATATTATGACAAAGCGTGACACACGTAGGTAGTTACAAGGGTATTAATATATAGATGTTTGCCAGTTTCATGTTTCTTTTAATTTGTACTATTATATATAATAGAATTTCTTCTTGTACGGTATCTGATGTCTGATTTAATTGCTACTTACTAATAAGCTGTATCGAATTGATAATTGGGTCATATTTAATTGCAGCTATAAATCAAAGTCATCGCAATTAGGCTGCATTACAATTTATTCTAAAATGATTACGTCATTCTGATAGCATGCATATTCTCAGTAGTATTTAATAGAGCATGACAAGTTAAATAGTCTATTCTAGTTATTAGTAATTGAGAGTTTAGTGACCACTTAGTTATGACACTTCAGTTTTATATTGATTGTTTATCATTCAAGATAATTGAGATTAAAACCCATAGATAACACATGACACGTTTTCATTCAAGTAACTAAATTATTAGATTTAAAAAAAATTATCACTATCAAAGAGATGAAAATGAACTCGAAAAAAATGTTTTACCTATTTCTTTTTTGTATTGAAATTAATATTCAGTTCAGAAATACAAATATATAACTTTGTTAACTTGAAAAATGTTTTATCTTCTATTTCTGTTTTTTGTATTGAAATTAATATTCAGTTCAGAAATACAAATATATAACTTTGTATTTAACTTGTAAAATATTTTTTATTCAGTTTCGAATTTTGGTGTCTTTTTACTGTACAATAAGTAAAGTATAATGATGTAAAAAAAAATTCAATCACGAGATTTAGGGAATTACATGTTTTAAAGCCCCAGAAGTCGAGGCCTCAATTTTATTTTTTTTTTTAAATTACGATTTATTCCTCTACAAAGGATGTTTAAAATAAGTTTTTAACTGATTATCCAAGGCCAGAATACTTACCTACGTTCTAGTAACTATAGAAACGGGCCAGGTTAGCTCAGTGGTTAACATACTCGCCTCTGGACTGGTAGGTCCGGGGTTCGATCCCCAACTGGCCCTCGATTTATTCACGCAAAAGGGAATAAATGTGAGAACGTCGTCTCTCAAAGAGGATGTTAAGCATTCAATTATCATATTGTTAGTTTACCTACTGAGCGCTAGGAGCGCTTGTGTATTGTATGTTGACTTTCTGTTATCACTGTTATCGTTAAGCTACTTTGTATCATTGTTTCTGAACTTAAACTCTTTTTTATTCCTTTATTTGTTTTATTATTATAATATTAATGTTTGTTAACCCTTAAGATGACCAGTGAGGTCGAAAGGTCGATTAATCAAGTAAAGTTCATTTTTTTTTATAAAGGTCAAAGTTTTTCTTAATATGACCTTGAGAGAGTTAGTTGCCTTTGCAACAGTAAAAAGTTTAGAAGAAAACAACACGTTCTTAAAAAGATCAACACAGAAGTCGATATTTATTGAACATAATTTGTTTCCACATATTTATATGCATTATTATAAATGTTAATTTTTTTATTTCCTATAATTTTATATTCTTTGTTTATTAAATTTAATGAATTATATAAAAATGTAATATACAAAATCAACTTACTTATACAAAATCAATGCTAATGTTTGTCGTGCAACAAGCCGTTACACAGGCTAGTTTAGAATAAAAAGTTCAAAAAATAAATTATTAGAAATATTAATCTAAATATTTCGAAAAATTGTTTTGTTTATTATTAACTGTTTATAGGTTATTATGAACTATTAGAAATGATAACCAAAACAAATTGAGAATACAATTAAATTAATTAAATATAATTAATTAAATATAATTAGGGTAATTAAAGATAATTAGCTTTTCCTGGGGCATCGGTTACATCACTTATTCATTCCAATAAATGGCTTCCAATAATAATTATTAGTCAAGTTACCTTGCATTATGTTTTCATGATTTGTTCACTGTCATTCACCTTGCCAGCTTTTACCTAATCCTCATACATCGAAAAAGTAAAAACCAAAACTAAAATATAAATATTTATCATTATTGTAAATTAATTATTTGTTTTAATGCCTTTTAAAATACAAAAACCAAACTTAAACATTTTTTTGCGTTTAGAATTTAGCATGTTTTCAGAATTTAGAATTTCATATTAATATCAATATTAAAACAATATATTTAAAATTTAAGTTATTTTTTTTTAATGCCATTTAAAATACACAAACCAAAATTATGAAACCAGAATTAGCATTTTATATTTAATATCAATATAAAACAATATGTTTAAATGTTTGTAATATATATATTTGTTACTTAATATTGTTATACTTGAACATAGAAATTTTGTTTCTGAAATAAAGTAATAATTATTATTTACAGTATTAATTTTATTAATTTTGGCTGTATGAGAGACGGATATTTAAGTTATGAAATTGTTTATCTTTAAAGATGCGTTATCACTATAAATGAGATTGCGTGTCAACACTGACACGCGTGTCATAGGTTCCCTATCACTCCTCTAGTCATTCATGCTAATTATTTACCTTCTTTTTCCGAAAATAAGACACTGTCTTACTAATATAAAATATTAGTTTTGTATTAATTATAAAATTCTAACTCTGTTATTGATAATGACAAGAAATAAATGGGATTTTAATTCAGTTCATTGTTACATCTTCAGGATTGTTGACGAAAACTGTAGAAAAACACCTTCAATATAAGAGATATATACACTTCATTGAAATTTTATATTTAATTTATAATCTCATGCAGTCTTTTTCCGAAAATAAGACACTGTCTTACTTTATTTTTAGGTCAAAATCCGTGCTTAGGGCTTATTCTCGGGAGAGGGCTTTCAAGTACATTAAGTCGATTTACATATTTTTGTTTAATATTTATTTTTATACAGAAATTTAAATTTATTCGATCACAGTCATGTCATCTTCTGGAACATCGTCATAAATTATCAAAATTTTAAATTGCGTTCTGATTTTCCTCCAAATCTATTTCCTGTAGAATTATTGGTCTGAATCTCTCATGTCTTGCAATATAGCTGTGGTTAAATTAATACTTCTTGTCTAAGTAGCCTCCTTGAAACGAACTTTAGAGGTAAACAAGGAATTCTTGGAATATGTTTTTCCAAAAAATTCTCTGAAATATTACAACAGCTAGAGATATCTATTACATTCAACTCAACAGCAATTTTTTAACGAATTATATTTTTCACATTATCTTAACTAGGGCCTATTTTCAGGGGAGGGCCTATAGTCCAAACGTCCCGAAAATCACGCTAGGACGTATTTTCGGAAAAGGACGCGTAGGTCTTGTAGTAAACTTCAGTATCGACCACTCTTGAGTTTTCAACTTATATGTGAGCTTTCCTAAGTTCACTTATAGTCAACTTATTGGAAACATTTCAAATACATATTATATGGTTCTCTGATACCATTGAAAACATGGGCAGTATACTTTTCATCCTTATTGGATCAACTTTCTCTTTAAAATAGGAACTGTTCGAATATTTAGCAAAAGTTTTTTAGAGCAAACTCTTTTGGTCTGCGTCTATTTTCCGTTTGTAAGGGAAGTGTCAAATTTCAACTTGTCGAGTAGACTTTTGTCCAGATCGATTTTGTTTAAAGAAATTTGTCAGAACAGGTGAAACGACTTTTCCGTTTATCCCCAACTATACCCCAAAACTCCCAACTACACCGAAACATGACAGTGTTTAAGAGCACTTTCCCTTTTTCACGATCGAGTCGTGTTTCAAATATACTATCCCATTTTCGGATAGAAGGGATATTTTTTGTTTTCTGCTTTGTTTCAATCTTTCGGATCTCTTCAACTAGGCGTGTGTGAAAGCGTAAGTCAACCACTACCTAGGACAAAGTTTGGTATAAACGGAAAAGTTGTTTCACCTGTTCTGACATATGTCTTTAGACGAAGTTTGTCTGAACGACTGTCTTCAGATGAAATTTGTCTGGACAAAACTCGATTCGGCTAAGTCGAAATTTGTTCCAATATTGTTTAGAACTTTTTTTTTTTTTAAATAAAGTTGAAAAGCGGAATATAATTTGAAAATTATATTAAAATATACGTTTGGCCTTGAATGTGTCATGTTCATTTGTAAGATGACACATCGTTCATTTAATCTTTCCAATCATCTCAACCACTCGTTATAAATCATAGGTCAACAGATTAGGCCTTATCATTCTAATTTTTTTTTTGTCATTTTTATTAATTTTATGTCGGTTTTATTCCTCTTTTTTTCTATAGGTTTCCATGTCATGATCAAATTTCAATTGCCTACATCAGAGTTTTTGAAACTTTTTTCGACGCGGAATCCTTTTTGGGTTCTAGTAAATTTCCCAGGAACCTCAGATTCTAATGGTTTTATACAATCATAATATAAATATTTTCATATGCTTTTATATCATATGTAGTATATACGAGGGTCGTCAAAACAATAAAAATAAGATTTTCACGTTTTTGAGTCAATGTAGGGCGTAGTAGGAGTGGTTTAATTTGCCAAATCCCAGGCAACACAACATTGACTTACGAAAGTTATTTGAGAGATTTGGTTTTGTGAAGTTGGATATAGAATGAGAGGTGTGGGACCGACCTCAGTCGGGTTCAATTACCAACGTTCAGGGCAGGTAGTTGAAATTGGAGCCCTCCATGTCACGTCCCGCACCTCGATCCCGTTCCCTCTCGAGTTTGTTTTGCGGAACGGAAGTCGGATTCAATTTCTTATGGAATGGCACAAGGAGTTTTCAAATCAGAATTCGGAAATTTCCAAAACGAACAGCTGATTTCTGTCTTAATGGAGATTTTAGTGTGTAAATTGAGTTTTGATATTCTAATGGTGAGGAGATGGGTACGTGAATTTAAGGCGGGAAGACATTCAACTTGAGCGCATTGAAAGTTGGGAGATTTTGGCAGACCCTCAGTTTGGCTTGACGGACAGGAAATTGTCGTTTCAGCAATTCGACATTATTGTTCAATTCGCATAAGATCGTCGTTAACCCTGGATGAACTCCACCTGAGTTTCCCAGACATTCTCACGATCCCTCATCCATGAGATCGTCTCGGAAAAACTTGACTTTCGGAAAGTTTCCGCCCGGTGGGTCCCTAGAGAGCTGAATGTCTTCCCGCCTTAAATTCACGTACCCATCTCTTCACCATTGATTCACTCATTACACCTTCTCCATAAACAGAAATGAGCTGTTCGTGAATTTGAACTGATTTGAAACCCTGTGCATAAAGAAATTGAATCACTCCGCGCAAAACAACTCGAGAGGGAACGGGCATCGAGGTGGCGGGACGTGACATGGAGGGCTCTATTTCAACTACTCGTATCTTCAAAAACAATTAAAAAGTAATATTACTTCAATGCGTATTTTTCGAAGAAAAATTTAAAACTATAAAAGATTTAAATTTTCATATATTCTACAAGTACATAACACATGAAACAGAATTATTAGCAGCTTTAACAGAAAGTTTATTTTGTAATCATTTTTGGTTTTATAGTTGAAAGTTTGATTATAGATGAAAGTTAGACCGATCATTAAGTCTGCTATGGTGTTTATAGTTGAAAGTTTAATTATAGATGAAAGTTAGACCGATCATTAAGTCTGCTATGGTGTTTAGTTTTTATTGCGGTATAAAAGGAAAATCCGGTTTTACATAATTAGTTAGTGGGAAGTGGCAGCAATGTGTGAACTGCTATTTTTACAATAGAAAGAAATTCGGGAATCAGTTAGCTCCAAAAACTGACTAGTGATTCCTGATACACCTGAATTGAGTATTTTTAGTCATGTATAATAATTCATGGTTTTTTGATTAGTTCTTAAATATGTTCCAGTGGGACTTGGTTTGCGGAAGAGAACACTTCAAATCAGCCGTCCAGTTGTCTGTTGCTTTGGGCAAATTTTTTGGAGCTCTGTTTTTGGGCCTATTTCAGACAGGTACAAGGAAATTGTGTTTTTAAAATATTCCTATTTACTTGTATTTACAATCCATTCAAATCTTAGCTTTTAAATTAGACATACACAAATCTACTTTCAAGTTTTGATTCGCTGTAACCTATGTTGACTGAGTATACTTGTTACAAAATTTTGTGCTTAAAAGTTCATAACTTCTCTTCTACGTTGAATTTCCAATACATTCAAATCATAGCTTTTAAGTTGGACATACACAAATCTACTTTCAAAGTTTTGATTCGCTGTAACCTATGTTGACTGAGCATACTTGTAACAAAATTTTGTGCTTAAAAGTTCATAACTTCTCTTCTACGTTGAATTTCCAATACATTCAAATTATAGCTTTTAAGTTGGACATACACAAATCTAGTTTCAAAGTTTTGACTCGATGTAACCTATGTTGACTGAGTATGCTTGTAACAAAATTTTGTGCTTAAAAGTTCGTAACTTCTCTTCTATGTTGAATTTCCAATACATTCAAATCATAGCTTTTAAGTTGGACATACACAAATCTACTTTCAAAGTTTTATCTCGTTGTAACCTATGTTGGCTGAGTATACTTGTAACAAAATTGTGTGCTTAAAAGTCCATAATTTTGCTTGTACATTGAATTTCCAATCTATTCAAATCTTAGCTTTTAAGTTAGATATATACAAATTAACTCTCAAAGTTTCAGCTTGATATGACTTACGGTAACTGAGGTTACTTGTGATAAAAATTTTTGCAGACAAACAAACAGACATAACTTTTTCTATGGGTGGATGAGGCTTCTGTAATGTATAAAACGTAAAGATAACTTGAAATGACTTATTTGTAAGCAATGCACATACAAAAGCTTGCAATATCTAGCTTTCAAAGTTTCTGTTTTGCTTTGGAGAAAATTTTTTGAGGGGCCCTCTTATTGTTTGGGCCTATTGTATACTTAGGACAAAACTTTTGTTTTTAAAAGTTCTAATGTCGTTCTGTCTATGTTTGAAACAGATACATTTCAATATCTTAGCATTTTTTAATTTGTTGACATACACAAATCTACTTTCAAAGTTTTGATTCGCTGTAACCTATGTTGACTGAGCATACTTGTAACAAAATTTTGTGCTTAAAAGTTCATAACTTCTCTTCTATGTTGAATTTCCAATACATTCAAATCGTAGCTTTTAAGTTAGATATACACAAATCTACTTTCAAAGTTTCATCTCGTTGTAACCTATATTGACTGAGTATACTTACACAAAATTTTGTGCTTAAAAGTTCATAACTTCTCTTCTATGTTGAATTTCCAATACATTCAAGTCGTAGCTTTTAAGTTAGATATACACAAATCTACTTTCAAAGTTTCATCTCGTTGTAACCTATATTGACTGAGTATACTTGTAACAAAATTTTGTGCTTAAAAGTTCATAACTTCTCTTCTACGTTGAATTTCCAATACATTCAAATCATAGCTTTTAAGTTAGACATACACAAATCTACTTTCAAAGTTTCGGCTCGCCATAACATATGTTGGCTGAGTATACTTATGACAAAATTTTGTGCTTAAAAGTTCATAACTTCTCTTCTACGTTGAATTTCCAATACATTCAAATCATAGCTTTTAAGTTAGACATACACAAATCTACTCTCAAAGTTTCAGCTTGCTATGACTTAGGGTGCTGAGTTTACATGTGATAAAAGTTTGCAGGCAAACAAACAAACAGACAGAAATTTTTCTATGGTGGATGGGGCTTCTGTAATGTATGAAACGTAAAGATAACTTGAAATGACTTATTTGTAAGCAATGCACATACAAAAGCTTGCTTTTATATTTATATAGATTTCAAATGCTTTTGTTTGTAGGTTTGGAAGGAAGAAATGTTTTTTGATGGGGTCCCTGCTGTACATTGTGTTCGGGCCTCTTGTATCCTGGGCCAACAGCCTCTACTTGTTTATGCTGACTAGGTTCTTGGTCGGAGTTGCTGGCTCATGTCTCTATGAAACAGGATACACTCTTTGTAAGTGTTTACTCTAACAAATTATTTTGATATTTGTTTGATTTATATATATATATATATATATATATATATATATATATATATATAATACAGTTCAATGTACATAAAGAAACGTAGAGAAATTAAAAACACACACTTACAGTCTCTAATTTTTGGTTGAACCGTCTTCAGGAGAGATAAGAAAGGGAAATCAAGCGCACTGGTACAGAGACGGTTGGAGACGGTCTCAACCGTCTCTGTACCAGTGCGCTTGATTTCCTTTCTTATCTCTCCTGAAGACGGTTCAACCAAAAATTAGAGACTGTAAGTGTGTGTTTTTAATTTCTCTACGTTTCTTTATGTACATTGAACTGTATTTGTCCGTTTCGGATCGTATTTTCATCAAAAAAGTGTATATATATATATATATATATATATATATATATATATATATAATGTAAATTGTATAATATAACTGCAGATACAAATACCTACATCTACATTGTATTGATATATACAATGATAAAACCACAATATGAAATGGGAAAACAAGACTAAGATCTTTCAACAGTAACAAGCGGTCTTCGTCAGAGTCAAAAACCCAACTGAAACACTAGATGTAGAAAACATTTGGTGTGGGGTTGAGAAGAGTGGGAGGGAAGAGTGGTATTTTAAAAGGGTGAAAGTGCAGGAATGTCCAGAAATTCTGAACATTTGCCCTTTCCTGCACTTTCACCTATATATCAAAATATACTAAAATATCACTTTTCCCTCCCACTCTTCTCAACCCCGCACCAGATGTTTTCTACATTTAGTGTTTCAGTTGGGTTTTTGACTCTGACGAGGACCACTTGTTACGGTTGAAAGATTTTAGTCTTGTTTTTTTCATTTCATATGCTGGTTTAATCATTGATTGTTATTTCACGTGTTTATGTGAAATATTTTTACATCTATATACTTATATAACTCTGATGTTTTTGTTTAAATATTTGCACGCGCTCTAAACCCAATAAAATATTACGGAATTTTGTTGGAATCGAACCCACGACCTTGACATTGGAAGTCCAGAGCGCTACTTTCTGCGCTAAAGGGACTTTTGGACAATAAGCTTCCAAAATGATATAAATAACATCAGGAAGATTAAATAATAGTTTTTCGACCTAAATTATAATTATTTAATTATAACAAATTTAATGAATGAATGAAATTTAATGAATAGTAGTGAGAATATGAAATAATTATTTATTTCTCTTTTATTTTAATACCTTTTCTTGTTCTTTATTGATCTTTTATCCTTCATTTACTTTAATATTCTTAATCTATTTATACTATTGACCTTTCAACTCTTTTATTCTAACGGCTTTCTCTATTCTTGTTCTTTATTAACCTTTTATCTTCTATTTATATTAATATTTACTAATCCATTTAATCTATTAATACCATTGACTACCTCATTGATTTTGTTTAACATGTCACTTGGCCAACTCCTTTCCTAGTTAAATCCTGTTACAGGAGGTTAGTTCGTAGAATCGAATCTCTCAGTCTGAAGATCGTGAATGACGAGACTGCGGTTAATTTTAATAATACCTGTTTAAAAGAAGATCTGCTGCCTATTTATAACAATATAGTAATTATTTAATATATCAACATATATTAAATACTATGTACATGATACATTATACATGTACATTATACATGATGTATATATAATATGATATTTATTATAGTTAACAGAAGCTATAGAAATTATCAAATTAATATAAGTAAAATATTAACAGCAAACAATTATGTCCGTAATCAAAAAACATTTCGTTATAATGCCTATATTTTCTTCTTTTGATATATGTATTTCATAAAAATGATATAGTAAGGCTACCGATGCATCGAAAGGTACAGGAAAGTTCTAAATAAAATTAATTATCTCTAAATTAAGGAGTTCATGTTGCTCTCAGTAGGGTCAAACCGAAAGAAAACATTAAAGTTTTTTTTTTTTTTTTTTGAAAATTCAAATTATACAAAAAAAATGTAACTAAAGAAAACTGTCTTAAAAATATGTTCATTATTAGAATTGAATTAATTTAGAGTTTATCTACATTTACTTGAACTTGATTGCAATAACAAGGAAGGTGCAGTTGACCCAAAGGGTCACGGGTAGTCTAGTAATATATAAAACTTGATTTGACAGATTAACCATGGGATAGAACAATAATGGCAAACCTTTTGATTTTGGCGTGTCAAAATTTTAAAAACTCAAACAGAATTTGCGTGTCATATCACACATCACAAAAGTAAAATCTCTATAAACAAAAATATAAATATTTATAATTTTTAAAGGTTAATTATTTATTTAATATCATTTAAAATACAAAAACCAACATTTATCATTTTAGCATTTAGAATTTAGCATGTTTTCAAAATTTAGAATTTCATTTTAATATCAATATTAAAACAGTATATTTACATGTTAAATTAATTTTTTTTTTATGATTTTTGAAATACAAAAACCAAAATTTATCATTTTAGCATTTAGAATTCAGCATGTTTTCAATTTTTTTTTTTTAAATGGCAGTAAGTCATACTCTAAAAAATTATCTTACTTTAATTTTAATTAAAAAAATCTAATAAGATTTTAGAAGCACGTTCTAGATACAACTGCAAGTAACCGTCCCGGCAACCGCCAGTGTTGCCCCTGTGTACCCGGTCTTAAAGTATAGAATTAAGAGAAGATATAAACAGGAATTCAGATAAGCAGTACTAATTTTGAGTGTGTAAGTGTGTTCTCTTCTTGAATTTTATACTCGTGTTTTGTTCAGTTTGTATCGTATTTCGGTTTATTAAATGAAAAATATAATATATAAATTTATATTGAACTTTGAGAAGTAATGAAGTAATGGTAATGCTGGAAAGTCTGATGACTTGTGATATTTCATGAACAATAAAGTAGTCCTGCCAGAAGTAGATAATCAACAAAGTTTCATATATATTGATGAAAAATGTATAATTTTTTTTTATTTTATTATGATTTGAGTAATGTTGATGAACTGGTTTTAGTAAGTGAGCTAACTGTGAAGAAACACCGGATGAGATTGAGCTGCATCTACGGGATACTCTACCCTGTGGGGATGATCCTCCTGCCTGTCATTGCATATCATTCGGACACCTGGAGGTCCACTCAGCTGTATATCTCCCTGCCGGCTGTGCTTCTTCTTATTAACTGCTGGTCTGTAGTCTCGCTGGCTTTACATCTTTTCATTCATTATCATGTATCTGGGTACTTTCGACCATACCATGAACTATTCTATAGACCCATTTTGATTCATCATCATGTACCTGGGTCTTTCGACTATTCCATGAACTATTCTATAGACCCGTTTTGATTCATTATCATACAGACCCGTTTTGATTCATTATCATATAGACCCGTTTTGATTCATTATCATACAGACCCGTTTTGATTCATTATCATATAGACCCGTTTTGATCCTTTGTTATGTACCTGGGCCTTTCAACTATTCCATGAACTATTCTATAGACCCCTTTTGATTCATTGTCATGTACCTAGGCATTTCGACTATTCCATGAACTATTCTATAGACCCGTTTTGATTCATTATCATACAGACCCGTTTTGATTCTTTGTCATGTACCTGGGCCTTTCAACTATTCCATGAACTATTCTATAGGCCCGTTTTGATTCATCATCATGTACCTGGGCCTTTCGACTATTCCATGAACTATTCTATAGACCCTATTGATTCATTATCATATAGACCCGTTTTGATTCATTATCATATAGACCCGTTTTGATTAATTATCATGTACCTGGACCTATCGACCATACCATGAACTATTGTATAGACCCGTTTTGATCCATTATCATGTACCTGGGGCTTTCGACTATTCCATGAACTATTGTATAGACCTGCTTTAATTGGTTATTATGTATCAGGGCCTTCAACCATATTATAAACTATTGTATAGACCCGTTTTGATTCATTGTCATGTGCCTGGGCCTTTCGACCATCCATGAACCACAAATCGTACAACGAATGTATTTCAAGTTTAATAATTTAAAATAACGAAAAAAAACCATAAATTCATTAATATTTATTTAAAAATTGCTCTAACGACATTAAGTTCATAAAAAAATTATGAGACAATATGCTCTTTTTGGCAATTTAGGCATATATTGTTATTACTTCTTCAATAAATATTTATACCCAGGATCCTTCAATAATTATCAGCCCCACCTGATGATACACAACCTGCGATCAGGTAGCGAAAACAGGATGTATTCAGGAGGTATGACGGAAGTTTTATGGTAATATGAAAGAGAAAATAGTCATTTGGCCGTATTACATTTGTAATTAACTTTTCCAATGATAAAAATAATTAATAAGCAAGCACTCTGCATTTCAAAAAAGGAAAATATATTTAATTTTAAAGTATTAAATTTAATGTTAAAAGGACATAAGTTGATATTTTGAGGCAAACATTTTCTTTTTTAGTAAACACAGAGGTGGGACTTCTCTTATAACCTTTGTGATTCATATTTCTTGTATAACAAGTTTTATTTTGTTTTTTTTTTCTTCTTTTTTAGGTTCCTTCCAGAATCGCCCAGATGGCTACTAATCAATGGGAAAGAAGAAGAGGCATATAAAATTCTAAAAGCAAAACCAAAACTTGAACTGACTTGCGGAGCAGATTCTGAACCAATGGTCACTAAAGAGCCACTTATACCGGTAACATTTCAATTTCAAAATATTTAAACATATATCATATCAATCGAGTTTTAACGAAATTTATATACTCTATAGGGGGCCTGAGTAGCAAAGTGGCTTATGTGATCGGCTCTGCTTTGGCAGATCCGGGGTTCGATGCTGGGCTCTGGCCCTCGATTTATTCTATTCACTCGGGAGGTGAAGAGAATCTCTGAGCATGGTTGTCCCTTGGAGCCGGTTTTTGATTTATAAATGCTCCTTGGTGTTTCGACACAATACTATGATAAAGCAGAATAGCTTGATGTTTTTTAACATGGAGCCCTTTTCGCCAAGTCAAGAGAGAGACCGACTGCTTTCTCACAAATGGTTCTCAAATTTCCCAAGGTGGATCTCGAGGTGGTGGACTTTTGCGACCTAAAGTAGTAGTAGGTAACCCTTCAGGTTTGCAGTAGCTGTCCCACAAGGACCTTCGTAAAGCCACACAATGAAGTTTGATTCTACATTGGGAGTCCTAAATTTTACCTGACTCAAGTATATTTAGAGAAGGGATTTTTAAAAGTACCTGACATCGTACAGGCTCGGGACCAACGACTTAACATCCTCTTTATCAATAGGGCTCTTAAGAGATTGGCTGTATGCCCAGAGTATATCGGCAGGTTTTTTTGGCCAATATCTCAAGTATGTTTACCACGTGGGGAGGAGAAGGAAGACCCTTACCCTCTAGTGACAGGGACTCGATGTTGAGGTTTAGTTTTTAGTCTTGGCTAGTTACCATTAGTAATAAATTAGTTTTAGTCTTTGTCCCTTCAAAGGAATATTCCCAGTACCTTGAGGATTTAACGTAAGTTGTGCTCGCTCTGCATGTTTATTTATATGTCCTGTGTCCTTTAGTTTAAGCAACCGATAAGGGAATATCGAGTACCTTGTCGGACATTACATTAGTTTTTAATATTTTAGTATTCAGTATTTCTTAGTTATAAGTTATTTTAGTTTCTATCTTAAGGAAATATTTTAGTACTTTTTAGTCTTTTTTAGTAGTTTTTATTCTTTTAGTATTCAGTTTTTCTTAGTTATAAGTTAGTTTAGTTTCCACCTCAAGGGAATATTTTAGTACCCTGAGGCGTAGTGATAAGTTGAGTTGGTCTTGATTGTGTATTTATATGTCTTCGTTATATGTGTTCTTTATTTAGTTAAAGTGCAACCGATAAAGGAATTTTTAGTACCTTATCGGTAATTATCTCCGCACGTTACCTGGGCTTTGGTTCGTCTATTACTCGTGGCCTAGGTACCGTTTTGCGGAGTAACTGTCAGAATTCGTGCTTAGCATTGCGTTACCCGCCCTCGCGAGATCCACCTCGGGCACTTCCGTGGTTTCAATGGAGGTGGCTAAAGGGTAACTTGTCAACAAGGCGGCCTGGCTTGACTAAGCGGTTATGGTACAAAAATGCCGAGGAACGCGAAGATCAAAAAACAGCAGAATTCACCTCCTACGAATTCTGCTATCACGTATACCAACAAAAGCTATATGCATAAGCCTTTTTGTTTTTAGAATGCTGATGGTTACTTGATGAAATAGTTCAACAAGAAATACAGTTGAAAAAAGGAAAGAAGTTGTAAATGGAAAGGACTGTAACAGTTTACACAATACTTTGTGTTCTCTCTTGAAACTGCTACTGCAACCTATAATATTAATTGCAATATTATTATTATTATTAATTAATTACAATAATATTATAATTAATTATAAATCGAGTGCTATAGAGGTTATGAGGGAAACTGACCTCTTAAAAACCTCTCTAGTGCTCATAAAATTAAAAATCAATATAGGGCAGGGGTGGGCAAACTACGGCCCGCGGGCCACATCCGGCCCTTTGGTCTTTTGAATCCGACCCACCGAAAGATTGGTACATGATTTAGGTTTGATGTAAATGATTGTATTAATTTTATTTTGCCTCGCAATGAAGTGCATTTCAACATCAGGTGGTGCAGTATCACACTTTCAGCTTTCGTTCTCTTTTGCTGGTCAGATTATTTAAGTGTGATAAATACTAACAAAAAAACCTAAAGATTCCAGATGGGTGATGAATATCTCAGATCTGTTCTGAGAATCGCCCCACACTTCGATGCTATATTTAAACTTTGTGATCAACAATACTGTTCTCATTAAAAGAGTATGTTTATTCTTCAATGACTTTTTTTGTTTTTCTTTAATACTTACTGTTAACCAATGCGCTGAAATGGCCTACCTGTCAGATTTTTAAATCAATATGGTCCACCTGTCAAATTTTAAAGTTAATGTGGCCCGCGAATCAAAATAATTGCCCACCCCCGATGTAGGATAAAAAGCTAATGAAATGGTATCCACATATACAAATTTAATCGTATAAACAACGCGTTTCAAACACGTAGTGTTCTTCTTCAGACATTAACAAAAAAAATACAATGTCATCAGAGAGTTTATACGATTTTTGTTCCTATATTGTTTATACGATTAAATTTTTATATGTGGAGACGATTTCATTAGCTTTTTACCCTACAATGAGTACATAATAACTGATTGCACTACGTTAGAATTATAAATAATTATCTATATATTAATACCCTTGTAACTACCTACGTGTGTCACGCTTTGTCATAATATTGATAATTGAGCATATCTAATTGCTGTAATTGAATGACAGCTACAAATCAAAGGCATCATAATTAGACATAATTATATTCTCTAATTAGCATTTAATGGACCAGAAGTTAAATAGTCTATTTACATACCTTTACTTTTTATTCCTAAAAATATCACTTTATATGAGAATGAGCTCAGTAATTTTTTTTATAAATTACATTAATAAGAAATGGGGTTATAATGCTTTTATACAAATTAAAACATCACTTTTATCTTTAAAACTATAACAATAAAATTTTGTTAAAAAGTTGAACCTAAGATTAACAATTTATTAAAAAAAATCATAAACTTTCCTTTGTTGCATTGGGCAATATACTATGAAAACTGAGATTTTGTTTTGGAATAATGAATCACCTTCCCTACTGGTCGGATTTGTTTGCATTTATTTACATTTTTTACACTGAGTTTTTTTTTTGTTTTGGTTATTTCGACTACAGTTCCATGTAGAAGTGATTTTGTTTCAGGGTTTGTCCTTTAGTTTTTTGATTTTGTAATGGAATTCGGGTGGACACCCATTAGTGGCACTTCATAACTATATTTAATATTTATGAAGATAGACAGTCACGTGGACATTGCCGTTTTAGTCGTGTTTGGGGGCTTTCAGCGACCCGCCTCCGCGAGGTCCACCTTGGGCACATGAGCGGGCTCGGTCGCATCCCTCCTCCAAGAGGACTGTGGTGTGCCTTCTCATGTGGCTAAAGGGTCTCACTTAAAAAAGCATCGATCTGTTACAAGCTTTGTTCATGGATTGGGCCGAAAGGCCGAGAACATGACTACAAATAAAAACAGGATTACTAGTAAGGAAAGATTTTGAGCAATTGGGTTTGGATGAGTTGAGAGTTTACTGTGGAATAGTTTGTAGTAATATTTTGCATAGTCGTGAACAAAGAGGACTTCAAGATCTCAATTAATGATTATATTTGGAACGTAAAACGAGAAATGTGAGTTTTTTTTTAGTTTTTTTGCTTGAATAGCTTCTACAGGGCGAATATTTTATAGTTTGGCAGAACCCCAAAGTTCTATGATATAAGAACTAAGAATATGTCATAGTTCTAAGATATAAGAAGCCCATGAAGGCTTCAAGATTGTGTTGTATATGTGGAGTCTGTCTGTTACTATGAGTGTTTGCATTGAGTTAGAAATGTTTTAAGTGAAATATAATTGTTGTTTAGAGTTTAGAGGCATATATAGAAAAATGTTAAATATTTTAATGAATAAAGACGATAAAATTAATCCCAATCAAACATATCTTTTCTGATGCATTCCATGGTACAATGCATAGTTGTCAAACAAGTGTCTGACTAACAAACAAAATATAAGTTGGTCGTTAACTTGATATTATGTTTATTTATAGTAAAGTTGAGTTTAGGCCACTCCAGATTTTCCCACTTAGACTTTATTCCTGTTCGAATTGAATATATTACAGGTAAGGCAGGACATTTCCTATTGTGTTAGCTATTATATTAATAATTAAGCACCAAACTAAGCTTAGCTCAAGCTAACAAGACATCCACTGATAGTTGGCGAAGTTCGCCGGGTCAGCTAGTAAAATTTAAATTTGCTAAACACCCATCAGCTGTGTCAACGTACAGTAATAGTAAAGTATTCCGTTTAGTGTTCTACTGATGGAATAGAAATTATATTTATTGTGTTATCATTTTAGAAGTAGTGTTTGTTTAGAAAATAATAGTAAAGTTCAATTGCTTCGATTGTATTTGGGATTAGGTAGGTAATAGTTAATTTTATTTTATTTGCTTAAAGTCACAGCAGTATAAGGATACCATTACCAGTGACACTCATAACAGATGCAGGAGGGAAGAAGTAATCCAGTGATTACACTTGCTAGAGTGGGGACTAAGTCATTAATGATGTTTAAATGAATCCTAGTATAAAAAAAATAAAATGAAAAAAAATATCACTAAGAACAGTTCATAGCAACAAGTCTCTTGGTCACATCCTCTTTTGACGTGTTCTAGGATTTCGTAGAATAATTGTAGATGATATTGTTAGGATTAAGGGATTAGGTTAGCTTGCAGTGGTAGTTCCACAAGGGAACACACGTAGGCCAAGCATTGGACCTTTGTTATACTACATTGGGAGTCCTAAAGTTTGCTTAACACAAGTGTATTTCGAGTGGGGATCTTTAACGAGTACCTGACATCGTACAGGCTCAGGACAGACGATTTAACGTCCTTCTTCGAGGGACGATGTGCTCAGATTTATTCACCTCCTGCATGAATAAATCGAGAGCCAGGTGGGGATCGAACCCTGGACTACCAGCCCAAAGGCGAGTACATTTACAACTGAGCTAATCTGGCCACCTAAATTTTGCCTAACTCAAGTGTATTTAGAATATGGGTTTTTAACGAGTACCTCATATCGTACAAGCTCAGATCTAGACTGTTGGTTAACGTCCTTTCCGAAGGATGGACGTATGCAAATTTTTTCACCTCCCACATGGAGAAGTCGAAGTCAGATTGGGAATCGAGCATGCAAGCCAGTGAACTACCCTGGCCTAAAAAAGAGCTATACATATCAAAGTTATATGTTTGAAACATATTTGTTTCAAACATATATTTTTAAACAATTTTTTTTATATAAATAAAATTACTGATCCTGTTTAAATGAGTAAGTGCTATCTATACTACAGGTATAGGTAGTATTTCCTATTAATGCTAATAATAATAATTAAAACTAATTTTTTTTAATTTGGTTCTTCCAAATTGAAAAAAAAAAATTTTTTTTTTATTTTTACAGAAAATATAAAATTATATTTCATTAATAATGACACAATACTACTCGTATATTGAACATTTATTTAACAGATATTAATAATTAATAATAATAATAATAATAATAATTAATATTAATAATTAATTTTAACAGATATTAACTGATATTTAGTAATTTGTATTAAAAAACATTCAAGTTTACATTCGGCGTTCTTGCTGGTGGTATTTTACAAGCTGCAGGTAAGATCAAACCACATAAAATATATCAATATTTAAAAAGATCAATAATAATTTAAAGTTCAAATATGGGTTTCGTGAGGATTTTTTTTCTACAGAAATAACATTCAATGTTTATACGCCGATGTTTCGTCAATAATTGTTTTTGCATTTTCAAGGCTATAAAACAATTTATTGACGACATAAGTAGTGAAAACAAATATATCAAAGAAATTTGTTTTTAGAAATCGTTTTTAGCCTTTAAAATGCCAAACAATTTTTCCTCGAAACGTTGCATATAAACAGGAGTTTTATTTCTTTAGATCAAAAATCCTCAAGAAACCCATCTTTGAAATTTAAGAATCAAAACTATATGAATACATAATAATTTAATTTATTTTAATTTTTCAGAAAAATATAATTTGAAATGATGTTTAATTTAATTGCACATTATTCAATTATAAACTGACACTTTATTAATAGGAATTGTTACAAATAAACCTTTGGATGATATCAGTTATTATAGAAAAAGAAAACAAACTTACGGGGAAAAAAGTTACACAGTATTACTTCCTTATTTGTTATCTGATTTTTGATGATTTACTTATCTTTAATTCATTGTTATAATAAATCTCTCACTATTAAAATGTATGTCATTATAAAATCAGTATTTGAAAGCAGGTTAATTTTTTATAAATAACTGATTTTTAATCCACATTAGGGAATATAACTACGGTGTCCTCATACCAATAATTATAAAAAGATTTCACATAAACACGTGAAATAACAATCAATGATCAAACCACAATATGAAAAGGGAAAACAAGACTAAGATCTTTCAACTGTAACAAGCGGTCTTCGTCAGAGTCAAAAACCCACACACTTTCACCCTTTCAAAATACCACTCTTCCCTCTCACTCTTCTCAACCCCTCACCAGATGTTTTCTGCATCCAGTGTTTCAGTTGGGTTTTTGGACTCTGACGAAGACCGCTTGTTACGGTTGAAAAATCTTAGTCTTGTTTTCCCATTTCATATTGTTTGATCATCAATAATTATATAGATATTTTATTAACAAGACTTTACAATAAACACGTAAAAAAAAAGCGGATAAACCACATTAGGAAAATTCAAAAGTAGTTGAGATTTGACTATCCAACATTTCTTTTTGTATTCTTGGACGAAAAGTATTGTTTTAATTATTTGTTTAATCTAATCTATCAACTACCAATTATGTTAAACATGATATCAAAGAAAATACCTCAGTCATTAAGAGAAACGATTTTGAAAAGTAATACAATCACAATTTAACAATTATTTAATAGTCGCTGTATTAAAGGATTAGAATTAAAATTGACTTAAAATTTCATTTAGACTACAATTTCCTTTTTATTTCATATATTAATTTTATTAGTGTTTCATTTATATACGTACAACTTAGTGCATGTGTTTATGTATATGTTCTCTGACATGCTCATGAACTTATTAAAAAAACTGTAGAATTGAATCTAAAATAATTTTTTTCTAAGAAAGTCAACAATATTTTGATTTTGATTTGGCTTCCTTAAAACAGCATTCCTTAAAACGGTTTCAATTCAATTCTACATAGTTATTGTGTGGGTTAGAAGGTGGTTAGAGGTAATATGTTAGATTAGAGGTGGTTGTTATGTTAGAGGTGTTATTTATTAACAGATTCAATAATATATCGACTGTTTGATAGAATAGGTGTGTTATCTAATCGGGATTCGGTCAAATTTTCTAGGTTCAAAAATCAAACTCTCATCGCCGACATTTCGGTTTTATTTTTAAAACCTTTTTCACAGGCCTACAAACAAAGGATAATAAGAAATCACATATCAACATCCAACATATAAACAATATGAAAATAAATTGTTATAACTTGTAAATATTTTAAGCAAAAGTATTTAGAGATAAATAAAAAATAAATAAAATAAATAAATTTGTAAGTTATATTGTTTTATTTATCTCTGAAATACGTCTGCTTGTAATATTCATACAAGCAGTATTGTAACAATACAAACATTGTAACAATGTAACAATTCATTTTCATATTGTTTATATGTTGGATATTCATATGTGACTTCTTATTATCTTATTTGTTTGTAGGTCTATGAAAAAGCTTTTAAAATAAAACCGAAACATCGGCAATGAGAGTTTGATTTTTGAACCTAGAAAATTTGACCGAATATTAGATAACACACCTATGTTATTTATTAACGTACTTATTTACGTTCTTTAATTAATAATAATAATAATAATAATAATAATGTTAGATAATCAGTGTTATTATTTATCAACGTCGAAATCACAATAATATTATTTATGTTTATGATTTTATGTTATAAACAAAGTGACGCCACGAGCAATAGTAATAATTAGTTGTACTTTATTTGAACAGAATATAAGTTTAAAATAACAATTAAAATTAATTTTTTATAACTAAATTTAAAGCTGGTTTATTAAATAAATTAAAATAATATAAACAAATTGCAGTGATATATCTTAAGTAAATAATGTTACAAGTGATTATGTTTTAAATAAACGGCAGACATATTGAGAAAAAAAATTTTTTTTTTATTTTTACAGAAAATATGAAATTATATTTCATAAATGATGACATAATACCATATTAAATATTTATTTAATAAATATTAACTGATATTTTGTAATTTGTATTAAAAAACATTCAAGTTTACATTAGGAGTTCTCGCTGGTTGAATTTTACAAGCTGCGCGTAGGATATAAGAAAGAAAGATCGGTGGTGGGGATAGGAATGTAACAGGCGAGTGCGACTTCCGAGGTTACTAACAGAGCGCGCTACTTGTGTCGCTTCAAATATCCTTGGAGAAGTTCCCCGGACAAATTTGTAGAAATACAAGATAAAATTGTTTATTCGGTTCTATTTCAGTGTCAGATAATAGGAAGTGAGAGATTTCGATCTTTATCCATCTGACAGAAATATGAACCTGGTCGAAGTTTCTCAAGTAATGTCGATGCCGTATTTAATATGGTAACACAATGGGGGCTACTCCGCCTGTAACATTCCACTCTTTTTGTTGAACATTTTATTTATTGATGAAAAATAAATGTTTTCTTTTTACATTTCATGAAAAAAAATTGAAATGTATTTTTTCATTCTTTTTGGCATAAACAAAAGATGTAAATAGAATTTTATTTTTTTTAAAAAAAAATATTGGGCTGCTATAGTATGTAAAATCTACCAATGACGATATCATTTCATAGTAAAAATGCAAAATTAAATCACAAGTATGCTAAAAGAAATAAAATTTCCTCTATTGTATTGATTAAGATAATTCAACATTTACTCTGATTGTATGGTTAGCTGCAAAGATTGATATACTAAAAAAAAAATAAAGAAAAATACCTCAACAACATTTGCAATCTCATTTAGACCACTACTGTTGAAAAATTCGAAGAAAACACCATGATATATTTACTAAACACCAACTTTACTGAACGATGTTTACGATGAAAGATATGTTTTACAAACAGTAATAGAATATATTTTTGACGGGATATATTGTTTATTTTACTTCTTTTAATTTTATATACTTTGATTATATTTTGAATAAGTTGCAAAAATTTTTTGTAATTGTAGTGATTCTGAGGTAAAATGGATAAACCAACAAAAGTCTCCACACAACTGAAGTTTTATTCAACGCGTTTCGAACACTTTGTGTTCATCATCAGGAAGACATCAAGGATGTGGTACAGACGGGTTGATCAAGTGAAAACAACTCCGTTGAATAAAACTTCATTTGTGTGGAGACTTTTGTTGGTTTATTCATTTTACCTCAGAATGAGTAAATACCACACAATTACGGATTGCACAACTAATGATTTAATAGTTGTGAATAAATGTATCCCTAGTAACTGCTCATCATTTACGGTAGATACCACAATGTTTGGTAGATAGCATACTAGTAGAAAATCGAAGGTAGTTAGATACTATAGTAGCACTAAAAAATTCTCCGCCCAAATACTATACCAGTAGCCTTAATTAAAGTTATACTATTAAAATGCATAATATACTTAGCAATCAAAGAAAATGAAATAATTATAAAAAGGTAATTAATTTTATGGTTATAATTAAGGAAACTATATATAAGTAATTAAATGAAACGGTCCGGCCGACTTTTAAATAAAAACCAGTTTATATATATATAAAAAGGTTTCACATAAACACGTGAAATAACAATCAATGATCAAACCACAATAAGAAATGGGAAAACAAGACTAAGATCTTTCAACCGTAACAAGCGGTCTTCGTCAGAGTTGGGTTTTTGACTGTGACGAAGACCGCTTGTTACGGTTGAAAGATCTTAGTCTTGTTTTCCCATTTCTTATTGTGGTTTGATCATATATACATATATATATATATATATATATTTGTAAATTTAGGGAGCAATCCTTCTTTTATCCATGTTTTGTTGAACGACCTTTGTACTGTGGCATGAATCAATTAATTAATGATTAACTCTGAAGATGGTCAAGGAGACCGAAACATGTCAGTTATAAAGAATAAATCATTTGGAGAACTAGTGTATTTAATACCTGAAAGATTTAAATCAAAGATGAGAAAACTTGAAAGATCTACTATGAAATTGATTCATGCCACAGTACAAAGTCGTTCAACAAAACATATATATATAAATCCCTCAATTTATGGCCAGACATGGGATATGGGTGTAATACCAAGCATGAGAATCTTTGAATGTAGTTATAAGAAAAATAGGGATGCTAATTGATTGGCCTGCAATGAGTAATAAAGCTTTTATAATTAGTAACTTGTTAGTTCTTCCAAGTACCGCTGGGTTCTACTTCGTACTTAGTTCTTCCAAGTATCGTTAGATTACACTTCGTACGTCCAGTGATAAACGCTATCTTCAAAGCCTTGTTTAGTTGTAAACTTTCTGTGAAATTCTTTTATTCGATTTCTGTGATTTTAATTTGGAAAATGTAAGACTAACCTGATGATGACTAAAGAATAGTCGAAAGCTAGTTTTTATAAGTAAGTCTTGTAAGTTATGTCAAATTCTTTATCTGTGATGTTGTTTTCAATATGATTCAGTTCGAAGTGATTCAGCTGTCTTAAAATTGTTCATATTTATTAAAGTGTTTCAAAAAAGTGTCTCAATGTCCTTTGGGCAACTTATTTGGGAATTACCACCTTGTATTCGTAAGACTGTCAGGAGACTGGAACAGCTTAGTTTGAAAGTCGTTAATGCCGAAGCTGCGGTACATTTCAACAATATATATATATATGTTGGTAAAAATAGGTAGCAGATCTATTAAGCATGCATCATTAAAGTGAACCATAGTCTCGGCATTCACGATCTTCAATTCTGAGAGATTCAATTCTATGAACTATGAAATTATCCCTGTCAATCAAGTTTAGTGAATTAATTTCAGTAACTGTGGTTATAATTTCTGAGTGACACAAATGGTCGTGGGTAGTCTAGTGATTATTATATAAGAACAAAAATAGGTAAATTAATTTGAAAAGAACATACAAATATAGAAACCAGTTAGCGTAAGATGATAGTGTTGAAAGATGACAGTTAAAATAGAATAAGAAGTAACAGAGAAGGTAAGTTTTAAAGGCAATGAGAAAATACTCATATCATCATTTTTAAAACTTACGATTTTCATTTCCCATTATACCTTCTCTGTTACTTCTTATTATCTTTGAAAACTTTATTTTACGTTAACTGATTTATATATTTTTCGTTTACTTCCAAATTAATTTACCTCTTTTTGTTCTTATACAATAAAAATATCGATGTAGCTTCTCGACCACTGTTTTTTCAGGTTCACACAAGGGGTTCTTGAGGATTTTGGTCATAAAAATTCAACTCCTGATTATATACTGACGTTTCGCCAAAATTTGTTTGGCATTTGTTTGGGTTTTGTTTTCTTAATAATTAATAGTAAGTAGTAATTAGGTTTAAATAACAAATCTTTGTTTATAAATAATGAATAATAACACTGTGTATTTTATAATCCTTTTGTGGTTTTCTTGTTACTGTATTTTTGTTTGTTTTTTTTTGTTTTCTGTTGGTTGGCGTTCCGTGGATGTATTTGTCTTGCTCTACGTATTTCGGTAATAAATTAGTTTTTAACCTTGAAAATACCAAACAATTTTGGCGAAACGTCAGTATATAATCAGGAGTTGAATTTTTATGACGAAAATCTTCAAGAACCCCTTTGTGAACTTAATAAAAATATCTTTTCTTTTTTGTTAACACTCTTTACTTCATCTGCACAGTAAAGTATATTATCTATAGTCGACATGTTTCAAATGCCTGTCATTCATCTTCAGAACATGAATACTGAGGATTTAAAACACGTCGACTGTAGAGGAAATATGTAAACGCCTGCAATTTAACTGATTGTACAAGTTTTGTTATTTGACCCTCATCATCATCAGGAGAAGATATTGGTTATGTTAAGGTGACTAGGTGGAAAATAGATGATATTCATAGAATATTACTTGTATAGTTCTATGAGTTCAAAATATGTAAACGCGTGCAATTTAACTGATGGTACAAGTTTTGTTATTTGACCCTCATCATCATCAGGAGAAGATATTGGTTCTGTTAAGGTGACTAGCTGGAAAATAGATGATATTCATAGAATATTACTTGTATAGTTCTATGAGTTCAAAATATGTAAACGCGTGCAATTTAACTGATTTACAAGTTTTGTTATTTGACCGTCATCATCATCAGGAGAAGATATTGGTTATGTTAAGGTGACTAGGTGGAAAATAGATGATTTTCATAGAATATTACTTGTATAGTTCTATAAGTTCAAAATATGTAAACGCGTTTATTAAATACTTGTATAAATATTAAATACAAGTTTTATTTGACCGTCGTCATCATCAGGAGAAGATATTGGTTCTGTTAAGGTGACTAGGTAGAAACTATATGGTATTCATAGAATATTAATTATGTAGTTCTATGAGTTCTCTCTGAGCTACAGTGCTTATACAGGAAATACAAAATAACATTATTCAGATAATTTTGTGTTTGTTTTAAATATCCATTTTTTGTTAGTATGACCCACATGTGATAAATCATAGATGATTCAGTTGATTTTTCATGTTTTGTTTACTTCATTCACGATGTTTATGAGTTAGATTTGATTGTTGTTTGATTACAGCTGGTCGACCCCTTACCCAAGGCCTGGTATAAAAGAATAATACCCTTTTTAAAGGGAGTACTCAAAATTGTTTCAACCACTGAGCTTCGTCGGAGAGTCTTAATTTGTTCCTTCTCTTGGTTTGTTGCTTCTCTTATCTACTATGCTATAGGTAATAGCTCAAACATTTTTTCTAAAGTTTTACCGTTTTGTATACCAGATTGTGTGTGTGTTTTTTTTAAAGGTAGTACTACTCAAGATTGTTATTTCTGCTTTTCCATTTACATTGACCGTGATTTGTTCCTTCAGGAATCTAGACAAAAATATTTTTCTTTTTTTTTCAAGATTTCTATAGTAAGAGTAATAATTATATTAAACTAAAAAAGAAACAAAAAAAACCCTCAAAAAGGAACTTAGATGACCTCAAAACGTGTAAATCCATGAAAATTTTGAATTATACTTTTTTTCATGATTTCTTTCATGAATGTACATTATAATATTAAAAAAAAGAACTATTATTTTCATAATCTATCATCTTCTATTGTTAATTGAGTGGTGGGCCAAAACCAAAAATTTTTTTTTATATTTAATATTATGATAAATATATGTGGTAGAGATAAGACAACATATATATTTAAATATATAAAGTTAAAAATTAAAATAAAAAAGAAAAAACACACACAAACTCAAATTTTCGAATCCGTCTTCAGGGAAAAAGAAAGGGAGAATTAACAGGCGGTCTCTGGGACTCCTTCGTCTTCTTGGCTCCCTTTCCTTTTTCTTAAGACGGATTGCCCGAAAATTTGAGTTTGTATGTGTGTTTCTTTACTTTCTACCTATCTTCAATTTTGATCTGTTATTGTGTCCAGTTTGGATCGTCTTTCCGTTTATCAAGTGAATATATATATATATGTTTCACGGTGAATCACAAACACAGAACTAAGGAACAAACAGACTTACGTCTCCAACCGTCGTTTCACAAGTCCGCTTGGTGTTCCTATCTCAACTCTCCTGATGACAGTTCAACCGAAAATTAGAGACAGTAAGTGTGTTTGTTCCTTAGTTCTGTGTTTGTGATTCACATATATAAAACGGTTTTGTAGGTTTGGTATTAGAAGTTAGCCTTGAGTAAGTAAGTTTTTTGAATTTGTTATGATGATTGTAAAGTAGATATGACAAATGTCCATTGTTTTTTGTTAGTTTATAGCCCTGAGTTTGGCTTAAAATAAAGACGAAATGTTGGCGAAAAGGTAATTGCAATTATTAACCCTGACCAAAATCCAAGAAGAAGGAAAAAAGTATATATATATCAATGATGAAACCACAATATAAAATGGGGAAAAAAAAGACCAAGATCTTTCAACCGTAACAAGCGGTCTTCTCCGTAACAACCCAGTTGTGTTTTTGACTCTAAAGAAAACCGCTTGTTATGGTGAAAAGATCTTGGTCTTTTTTTTTCCCATTTCATATTGTGGTTTGATTATTGATTGCTATATCACGTGTTTATGTGAAATCTTGTTATATATTATTGTATATAAACCTTAGTGTTAAATATCCATTTGAAATCCTCTCTTGAAGTGCTTTTGATGACTTGGTTTTGCTTTCAGCACTCAATGCAACTAACTTCACGGCCAACAAATATATTTATGTGGCTCTTAATGGAATTTTCGAAGCACCTGGTTACATCATTCCTATTTTTACTCTTAACTTTTGCGGAAGAAAAGTAGCTAGCACTCTGTCGTTCTTCCTTTCTGGATTGGCTCTTCTATCTATTCTGGCAATACCTGCAGGTATGTTGATTACATTATATTCCCTCGTATGTGTCATATATGATATGTTCATATCATATATGAATATATGAATATGGGATTCAGTGTCATAAACTGTCTAAAACAATGATTTACTATCCATTGAATCATAAACTCCTTGAAACATTACAAGATTTTGGTGTCACAGAGGGATAGTAGGTGTATTATTAGATTTATTAACTCACGAATTATTTAATAGTATCAAGTGCGGGTGGGAAATATTGCGGAGAATTTTAATAACCGAAGACAGTTTAGAGAGATAAGAATTCCTCAAACTAATATAATTGTTCTGAGGTAAAATGGATAAATAAACAAAAGTCTCCACACAAATGAAGTTTTGTTCAACGCGTTTCGAACACTTTGTGTTCATCATCAGGAAGACACTATAATACAAATTATATCTAATCAGTTACAATTAAGAGAATTCAAGACATACCCAAGGATGTGGTGCTGACGGGTTGGTCCAGTGAAGACAACTAGTAGGAAACAGATCCGCTGCGAAAGAGTGGGGATAGGCATTTAGGAGATAAGGTGACAAAAGTGTCGGGTATGCTTTAAAACCGTTAACTGAAATACTAATTCCTCTAAATTAGTTGTTCTGGCCTTCTGTATTTCAGTTAACGGTTTTATACTGATTCTTAATTCCTCTAAACTTATATTAAATACTATACTATATATATACTATATAGTATACTATACTATACTATACTGATAAATACTAATTCCTCTAAATTAGTATTTCTGGCCTTCTGTATTTCAGTTAACGGTTTTCAAGTATACCCGACACCTTTGTCACCTTATCTCCTAAATGCCTATCCCTACTCTTTCGCAGCTGATCTGTTTCCTACTAGTTGTTTTCACTGGACCAACCCGTCAGCACCACATCCTTGGGTATGTCTTGAATTCTCTTAATTGAATTTTATTATTTCACTCTAATTTTGTAACTGATTAGATGTAATTTGTATTATAGTGTCTTCCTGATGATGAACACAAAGTGTTCGAAACGCGTTGAATAAAACTTCATTTGTGTGGAGACTTTTGTTTGTTTATCCATTTTACCTCAGAATGAGTAAATACCACACAATTACGGATTGCACAACTAATGATTTAATATAATTGTGCAAAGTTTGTTAAGATAGAAAATGAGATTATTGAAAACCAGAATAGCAAGTTGATATCGAAATTGGATAGGGAAGGCTGAATGCGGAAGCTTCAAAGCAAGACCGTTAGGCGGTATGTTCAGGTTTAAACAATATACTCAATGTGAACAATATATTTTGCAATTTTATGAAATAGGTAGTCAACCTCATCTAACCAAAACCCAATCGGATTGTTCATAATGAAACAGTACCGAATAAAAAATAAAAAAAGTAAGCAAACTGAAAACTTAAAAAAAAAATACCAAAAAAGAAGAAACACCAAATCAAAAGGTAACCTTGATAGAGAGGTCCCTCGTAAATCCAAACTGTTGTACTGCGGTGTCAGCTTCCCCACTTGAAGGTCCCCCGGTGCGGCTCCAATTAGATCCGAATTTCTGTAGTTGGGGTCCCGTGGACACAGGAAACTGGAGCGGCTGCCTTCATGCCAGAATCCAAAGAGGAAAAGCAAAAACAAATTGGTCAAAAATAGACAATCATATTCTAAATCCCGAACCACTCAAGCAGATTTCAATATATATATGTATAATATATAAATATTGATAAAAGTATCGACCATGGAATAGAAACAAAACTAAAGTTTATCGGAACTCGGTCAGTTCTTCAGGTTCAAATTAAACTCTCATTTATTTATTTATATTTATTTAAATGTCACGTTGGCAATGAGAGTTTAATTTGAACCTGAAGAACTGACCTAGTTCCGATAAACTTTAGTTTTATAAATATATATAATCAATGATCAAACCACAATAAGAAAATGGGAAAACAAGACTAAGACCTTTCAACCGTAACCAGCGGTCTTCGTCAGAGTCAAAAACCCAACTGAAACTGTTGGGTTTTTGACTCTGACGAAGACCACTTGTTACGGTTGAAAGATCTTAGTCTTGTTTTCCCATTTGCTTATTATGGTTTGAGCATTGATTGTTATTTCACGTGTTTATGTGAAATCTTTATATATATATATATATAAATCTTGTTTTTCAGTATTGTTGGAAATGTCGAAAAAGTATGAATTTTTCTCTGTTTAACGGAGTACCAGAGTAATGTTAGTGTTGTTTAAAAATTCTAATTCAGAGTTGAAAAGGTTCTTCATCACTGTCATAGAGCACCCTTTGAACTCTAGTGTCTCTTTTAGAAAATTTATAAGATCACAAGGGAGTCTCCGCATGGTAGAAAAACAAAAGATGTTAGCAAATTAGTTTTAGTTTTGTTGTAAGCAGGACTGTGTTTTTTGTTGCAGAGGAGACAGTTACCATCATGCTGGTGGCCATGATCGGCAGGCTGTGCATCAGCAGTGTGTTCTCTTTCATCGCTCTCCACACACACTGAACTCTTCCCCACTATCAGCAGGAATTCAGCGATCGGCATCAGTCTGGCGATGAGCCAAATCGGGTCCATGTCTGCGCCCTATGTCGTCAACTTCCTTGTCAGTCATTATCCAGTCATTATAAATATGTGTTTGCAAAGAAAAAAAGGAAAGAGAACATCTTTCAAATCTTAATCTATTATCTAATAATTAACTTTATTCAATAATAATTGGGGGGGGGGGGGGGAGGTTAGCTCAGTTGTTAACTTACTCCCCTCTGGGCTGGTAGTCCGGTGTTCGATTCCCACCTTATCCTCGATTTATTCACGCGAGAGGTGAATAAATCTGAGTACGTCGTCTCTCGGAGAAGATGTTAAGCCATCGGTACCGAGCCTACACTTTTGTCAGGTACTCTTTAA
Organism: Hermatobates lingyangjiaoensis; assembly: GCA_026182355.1. Lineage (NCBI taxonomy): Eukaryota > Metazoa > Arthropoda > Insecta > Hemiptera > Hermatobatidae > Hermatobates > Hermatobates lingyangjiaoensis. The sequence continues at coordinate 400,403 of JAPFBL010000352.1, forward strand.
AGATCCGTACTGAAATTAATTTGAGTTAGGCAAAATTTAGAAGTCGCAATGTAAAACTGTAGGAATCACTGATCAAACAAAAAGCCCGTAAACGGCTGGCGTTATCACCCGCTAGGGGATCGATTTAAACAATAAATAATAATAATTAACTGAAACTGTCCAGCAGACTTTTAAATAAAAACGAAAATAGCACACAGACAGACAAAGTATAATTCACTTCTATATTTCGACGATTTTCGTCATCAGGAGGCGAAGACATATCATTTCACATGGTATCATACGTGAGATGATATCCCACCCTGCCTTCCTGCGGGACTCTTCGCCTTCTGATGACGACAATGAAGTGAGTTATTCCTTTGGCTATATTCTGATATAGAAGTGAGTTATTCCTTTGGCTATCTGTGTGCTACCTTCTTTTCAAGTCCTTTTTATTTAAGAAATATTAAATCATCAAGATCCACTTACATCTGAACCTACATCTGTTTCAAGAAATATATATAGGTTATTTCTTGAAAATATATAAAAAGATTTCACATAAACACGTGAAATAACAATCAATGATCAAACCACAATAACAAATGGGAAAACAAGACTAAGATCTTTCAACCGTAACAAGCGGTCTTCGTCAGAGTCAAAAACCCAACTATAACCCAAAATGACAATCAATGATCAAACCACAATAAGAAATTGGAAAACAAGACTAAGATCTTTCAACCGTAACAAGCGGTCTTCGTCAGAGTCAAAAACCCAACAGTTTCAGTTGGGTTTTTGACTCTGACGAAGACCGCTTGTTACGGTTGAAAGATCTTAGTCTTGTTTTCCCATTTCTTATTGTGGTTTGATCATTGAAAATATATATATAGGTTTTCCTACATACACCATTGTCAAGATTTCACAATAAACACGTAAAATGAATTGTAATATTTGTTGATTTAATAAACATTACACTACATAATGTTAAATATCTTATTTCCAAAATAACTAAAAGAAAATAACATAAAGTACGGTAACTTTCTCTTGTTTTATCATCGGAAATAATAGATTCATCTTCTGGTAAGGACCAGTAAAAAGTAATAATACACTATAAAAACTAAAGTTACTGGACCCTTTGAGGGTTATCTATACTTATTGTAAGGTATGTTTAATTATTGTCATTTTTTCTATGTTTTAATCCAATTTTTTTTTAGTCACTAATTATAAATTAAACTAACTTTATTGAATAATAATTGGGAGAGGGGCAGGTTAGCTCAGTTGTTAACTTACTCGCCTCTGGGATGGTAGTCCGGTGTTCGATCCCCCACCTGATCCTCGATTTATAATTATAAATTATGTATTTCGTTGTTACGTTGATAATTAAAATATAAATTTTCAAAACGATGGAAGACGTTTTGACATGACCAACCCTCAAGTGCCCCAGCAACATTAGTTGTTGTAGTGTATTAAAAAAAATACACTATAATAATATGTAAACAACAGTATGACATTCAGAAATGAGACTGAATTAATCCGATTTTGAGAACAAATGGTAGTCTCATAACTGATTTTTTTTTATTGTGGTTGTTGGCAAAGAAATGATTTTTATAAATTTAACTTGAAAAAATCTCGAGAAGAAGAAAAGTATATATTAATAATTGTAGTCAAGAAAACAATGACTTGGTATAAATACTATCTGTAATATAGTATTTTAATTATAAAATAATAAATTTATTTGTATAAATACAAAAAAAAATTGAGGATAAGGTCTAAAATTAATAACTTCAAATTACAAACCGATGTTTCGACGAAAACTGTTCTGCATTCTTAAGGTTCAAAATGAATTTATTGCAAAAATTAGGACTAAAACAGTATTTTATAGTAATCATATATAATAGAAATCAATGACTAAACCACAATAAGAAATTCAGGAATGGAACTGAATTCCTTGTTATGGTTCAGACATCATGTCATTATATAAGAGTAATTTACAATAATCATGTAAAATAAAATCAACTGTAAGAAACTACTATAAGAAATTAAAAAAAAATCGATATGACCTTTCAACCAAAATAACTATATCTCGTCATGAGTGACGATTGTCCTGACTGACTCTTTAGTTGTAGAGTGTTTGGATTGTACAGGGTAAGGAGAACCACTTCCTGCCTAGTAGTCTGTGTGGCAGCGTTGCAGTGTTGGCCGGCGCCCTTACCCTCCTGCTACCCGAGACCAAAGGCCGCCCACTCATGGACACCATTCAAGAGATGAAGAACGCTCAGAAAGTCTCTTTTGTCAACTGTTGCTCAACAACTAACTCGTAGCGCTTTTCATCTTTCAAACCACCTCTAACCACCTCATGGACACCATTCAAGAGATTCAGAAAGTCTCTTTTGTCAACTGTTGCTCAACAACTAACTGGTTGCACTTTTCATTTTCAAACCACCTCTGACCACCTCTAACTTCAAATCACCATCACAGGTTTTTTCTTTTTTTATTTTTTATTTCATTTGCCAGGTGTAAATATGGGCAATTATTTATTATTATTTTTTTATTTATATATATATATATATATATATGTCATCCCATATTTTATATGTATATGTATATAAATTTTATATGTATATGTCATCTCATATGTCATATTTTATTTATTTATATGTAATCTCGCAATCCCTAGTTAATATCTGTAAACTAAGTGCAACAAGAGATGTGCGTATACTAGACAAGGCGTGGGGGAACCTGAGGCCTTCTGCGGTTTGTTGAGAAAAATATTTCAATGTATAAAGAATTAGAATTATCGTAATAAAGACAAAAAAAAAATGATTGGCCTTTAGGAAGCAGACTATTCTTCATTATTACTTGAAAAGTCTGAGCTTTTAGAAAATCATTTTCCTGAGTTAAGAAAAGTATTAAACGAATGTAGTGAGGACTCTACTGAATCTTTTAAAAGATGCGAAACAGTTTCAGATGCACTGATCGAGTAATATAATGATTGGTACAAGGATTTTACCATATAACTATTATATAAGAATTTTTTTATCCATTCGTTGTGGCCACTTCTGGGTAAGTGGACTGTACTGAAAATGGCCTTTACAGCAAGAAAGGTTTTACTTACCACCCCTGTACCGGACTGTATGGTGTCACAAGATCCAGATTTCGTCTTTTACTACTAATGATTTCTCAATCAAAAACAAGATCCTGATTTCGTCTTTTACTACTAATGACGTGTCAATGAAAAATAATATCCCGATTTCGTCTTTTACTACTAATGACGTGTCAATGAAAAACAAGATCCTGATTTCGTCTTTTACTACTACTGACTAGTCAATGAAAAATAATATCCCGATTTCGTCTTTTACTACTACTGACGTGTCAATGAAAAACAAGATCCTGATTTCGTCTTGTACTACTATACTTGATTCGTTGTCATAATGATTAAAAAACAAGATCCTGATTTCGTCTTTTACTACTACTGACGTGTCAATGAAAAATAATACCCCGATTTCGTCTTTTACTACTACTGACGTATCAATGAAAAATAATATCCCGATTTCGTCGTTTACTATTATTGACTTGTCAATGAGAAACCAAGATCCTGATTTCATCTTTTACTACTACTGACTGTCTTGTCAATTAAACAAAATTGTACATGTTGCACTTCTTTTCATTTAGTTCATGTTTATTCTATGTATGATAATGTCTTTGTTTTCCTCTCTTTTGTAGTCCTGTGAAAAAGATTTTGAATAAAGATCGAAACGTCGGCAATTAAAGTATAAGTTGAATTTGAAGAAACTGAGTGCATTCCGATACTCTTTTCTCTTCATAATTTGGTTTTCATTTGTCTCGTACATCGTACAATTTCGAGCTAATAAGAAAAAAAAATTTTTTTTTTTTTTTTGTATCGGAATTCGAAGAAAATTGAGAATTGGAATAGGCGCGAAAGCGGACAGAGCCGACAAAAGTCGAGAAATACCGAGAGAACCCGAATGAGTGTGCGAAGGTGAAAGCAGTCGCACGAAGTCTGTCATATCAGTGGCTAACGCTTACGCGTGTTCCACAAATTTTACTTTATCTTTCCATGAACTTTATTTAATATCCTAGTAACCTTTAATAATGTCTTCAAAGAAATCAAGTGTTAAATCTGGTGAAGAAAGAAAAGTTTTTAAGAAAAATTGTGGAATTTTAGAAGGAATTCATTGATAAACATGCATTTGGTGTGCGTGTTATTGTGTATGGGAAGGCGAAATCGACAATAGCAGTACAGTAATTCCTCACTTTTCGCGGATTATGTATAGGTATCGATGACACCCGCGAAAAGCGAAAATCCGCGAATAATGGACGCGCCTTTATAAAAGCCTCTAAAGCTCAAACAACGACCTTTCCAACAGAGAGAGAATCCTAACCTTACAGAATACTGTATTGTGTTGTAAATAAAAATGAAAAAAAAACAAGAAACAATTAATAAAAAAAAGATTCACAAGGGCGTGGGTGGCGTGGTAAACTACAAGTAGGGCGATATGAATTAGCCAATCAGATCAAAGGAATCATCTTTGGTTATTTTTTTATTAATTTCAACTTCTGTTTTTTGATATTTTTATTATTCTCTTGTTACAATTGATTATCTTTTAATATTTTTCATTAATTTTTAGTCTTTATTGAATATTTTTTAACAGCTTTTATTAGCCTTTAATTTAATACTGTAGAATATATTTTGACCCAGCAAGTCACTGGTTGTTTGATATCTTTCTCGATCATACAAGATGAATCCTGTATATTTTCTTCTCTAATACTAACTGCTGTACTTTTTCATTGCGAGTTGTATTTTTTTTTATTTTTTACTGCAATTACAGTTGAATATTTTTTTTTATATTTTTTAATTTTTAGTTGAGCATTTCAAGACTATGCGAAACGCTGAACCCGCGAAAACTGAACCGCGAACTAGCGAGGGATTACTGTATTAGCCAACTCTTTAGGGTACAGTGGCTGCACAACAAGGAAACACACACATAAGCCAAGCATTGGTACCTTTGTGTTGCAATACAAGGAAGATTGATTCTACATTGGGAGTACTAAACTTCAGCTAACTCAAGTGATTTTAGGATAGGGATCTTTAACGAGTACTTGACAAGGGACCGACGGCTTAACGTCCTCTCCAAGAGAAGATGTGCGTTTATTTAACCCCCACGTGAATAAATCGAATGCCGGGTGGGTATCGAACACCGGTTCAGAGGCGAGTACATTAACCGAAATCGACAATAAGTACCATTATTAAGAATAAAGAAGTTATTAAATCTAGTGATGTTACCATAGGTGCAATAGTGATAAGTAAACAAAGACTGCAAGCAATATAGGAGGTAGAAATGTTAGTGCTTATATATATAAGAATATATATATGAAAAGAAGTTATTTATAATTTATAAATTATTTATTTGTTCCTGTTTATTTATTTTATCATAAATTATAAAAGTTATCGTAATTCTGAATTGAAGTAGAATTTGCGAAAACAGTTTTGGAATGGAATGGACCATGTGTATTATGTTTTATGGATAAAATTGATTCGGAATTCGAACGAATAGGTTTTCCAATCGGGTTTCGGATCGGATTATAGAACTGACTTACCTCTGTGTATATACTGCAACCCGAGATCAGTGGTTTACTAAAGAATTGGGAAGCTTGTTAAGAAACAGATATCAGCTAAGTTTGGTGTCGTTTTCAATAATGAAATGTTAAGGAAGGACTGCTACTCATATTCACACACACACACATACACACATATATATATATATGATCAAACCACAATATGAAATGGGAAAATGTGTGTTCCCTTGTAAGACTGCCACTGTAATCTAACCTAACCTACCCTACTCTGGTTATAAGGTTTCTTTTGATACTTTACTTGCCTTACTATAAGTTGGTTGATTGTGAGGGGAGGTTTTAAATACACAGACAGTATTTAATAATATAGGGGTCATGTATTGAGTCTAAATGTATATAATATTATTGTAAAAAATAGTACAACATGTAATACCTTGTGTGGAGTATGTTTCAATAAAGAATTTAAAAAGGAAAAAAACTATATATATAAATTAATAATAGTAATGATGACTAATTTATTATTAGTAGTAATTAAAACATGTTAATTATTTATGGAATCCGTAATTTGTGGTATTTACTCATACTGGGGTAAATAGATAATACAAAGTCTCTACACAAAAGAAGTTTTTTAATTTAAATTACGCGTTTCAAACACTTCATGTTCTTCATCAGGTCAATATCCAGTGGTGAACATTAGACTGTTTGCTCCTATACACGAAGTATTCGAAAAGCGTAGAATAGAAATATTTCTTTTGTTCATACTTTGTTTTGTTACTTTGTTTGAATAATCTTTTATTCAAACTCCAGTATGACATAGCATTATTTTTAACACCTCAAGAGTTTATTACTAAACAAATAAGAAAAACGTACCATTTTGCCTCGTAAATTTTCTTCTGTCAATCAGTTTTTTGATGTTCTCTGAAAGATGAACAGAATCCAGAAATTATGATAATTAAGATTTAATAGTTAGTTTACAATAATCTACTTTGGGAACTATAATCTATTTGGGAATAGAAGCTAGTAAAGTCATGGATGTTTTGATAATGTGACTCCTTGTACGCTTCTTCCGGGTTTTGACTGGTTCCACAAGAAGTTCATCTTCAAAGAACACAATTTTAACTAGAAATCTTGAAGATGGACAACATGTGATGAAGATAAAGGTATTGGCAAGCATTTATGATTTCATATGTACTGTGTATTGATTTAGGAATCATGGTAGCTCAGTGGCTTGCATGCTCGCTTTCTACACTAGTAGAAACCTGGGTTCGATTTTCACTCTGACAGTTGATTTCTTCAAGAAGATGGTGTGAAATTAACTTTTTACCCTTTAATTAGTAAATACCACACATTCGGCCAGGTTAGCTCAGTAGTTAACGTACTCGTCGCTGGGTTGGTAGTCCGGGGTTCGATCCCCACCTGGCTCTCGATTTATTCACGCGGGAGGTGAATACATGTGAATACTTCGTCCCTCGGAGAGAATATTAAACCGTCCGCCCCGAGCCTGTACGATGTCAGATACTCGTTAAAGATTCCTACACTAAATACAGTCGATTCCGGTTAATTGGGACACATCGGGACCGAGGCGTTTTGTCCCAATTAAATGATTTCACTTTTTTTTGGAAATTCATTTGATTGGTTTTAGGAACAATGCCATTAATCATTGGAAGGGGGGGGGGGGGGGTGTTTGTTTTGCCGCTGCACTGGCTCAGATGGAAAAGATAGCAAATGTGAACATGAGGCAGCTGCGGATTTTTAAATTCGGGTATCGGGTTCAGAAAGAAGCCGCCTTTCTGGCTTTCCCGGGATTTAGAAGGGGTGGTGTTTGTTTTGCCGCTGCACCGGCTCGGTTAAACCGGAACTCAGTTAAAACATACTCGGTTAATCAGGACTCTACTGTACTAAAATCTTAAATTTACTGTCCCAATTAAGCGGAATGTTGTCCCAATTAAACATACAAATTTACAATTGTAGTTCATAGTTTGGTTTCCGTTCTTTGAGATTTGTCCCAAATAAGCGGCTGTCCCAATTAAGCGGTGTCCCAATTAAGCGGAATCCACTGTATATAAAAGTTAGACAAATAATTTACGAGTCTGAATATAGAATCAACTCAGAAGAGAGGCGTCCACTGCCATTACAAACATAGTTACCAAATAATAAATGAGCCACACTTTTCGCTCTAAAAGTGAAACCCTATAAGTTTGAGCTTTGGAAAAACAAAGCAGTTATTTTGTGGTATTTACTCATTGTAAGGCAAAAAGCTATTAAAATAACAACTTGTTTCAAACACGTAGTGTTCTTCAGAAAGCTTGGTTGTATGCCTGATGAAGAACGCTATGTATTCGAAACAAGTTGTTTAGATTATTAAACTTGTATATGTGGAGAATATTTTATTAGCTTTTACGTAATGATTTAGCAATGACAATGTTAATTGTTTAATGTTTAAAATAATTACATCAATTATAAATGATGAAACAAAGTGTTTATTGTTTGGATGACGTAGTAAATAAGTCCCTTTGATGTTGCCGGCTGAGTTCCTTTTCATACATTAATAGCCTTTGTTTGTTATTATTGAAAGAAAACAGTTCTTATTATTCATTCATTGTTGTCTTTTTAAGGTGTATGTATTGTTTTAAAATGACAACTTTTTTTAATTTTTCAATTATGTTGAAACTAATTAACATAATAGTACGGTAACTGTACTGTACAGTAGTACTACCTGTACTCAATTACGTAGTAACCAATTATACCCCCCGGGGTGGTCATAACAACCCCCCCCCCCCCGCCTCCCTCCACTTGCCTTTGATGAATCCCTGATAACCTTCAAAGTTCTAAAAAGTCTTCACATATTTATTTTTATAGAATTACAATCAAGGATCTAACTATAGACTGCTGTTATTAGTCCCAGACTTTCATCTTATTACAGTATATATATATATATATATATATATATATTTTCACTTACTCTCTGACGATGTGTTGACGAAACGCCTTAGAGCATTGTTTCCAAAATTGTTTCATTGTGGTAAATTAGTCCATATATATATATAACTTTAAATTACACAAAGCACGACACAGAAACGAGAATACAAGGTATATATATATATATATATAATATATATATACGAGGTGTATAAATAAAGTAGTGAGACTGGCAACGTCGCTTTCGATCTGGCAACGCTGGAGACGCGTGGCCTTAAGTAGCGTCAGGTGCACGTGTGATGCGCCCCCATTTGAATCTGAACTCGCCACAGTCATTTGTTTGTCCGTAGCGTTGGTTTTCGTGAAATGGTTTTTTCTTGAGCGTTTTAAAAATGAGTGACCTCAAAGTTGAGCAGCGGTGTGCAATCAAATTTTGCTTCAGACTTGGACATAATGCAACCGAAACTTTTGAAAAACTTCAGGAGGCCTATGGAGAACGTCTTTTATCAAGGGCACAGGTTTTTCGGTGGTTTAAGGAATTTTCAGAAGGAAAAGAGTCGATTGAAGATGAACCACGAAGCGGAAGGCCTTCAAGTGCAAACACCGATGAAAATGTCAACAGAGTACGGAACCTTGTGCGTTCAGATCGACGCTTGACAGTCAGAATGATCGGGGAACAGTTGAATTTGAATCACACCTCCGTTCATCACATTTTGACCAATGAATTGGAGATGAGAAAAATTTGTGCGAAAATGGTTCCGAAAAACCTGTCACACTGCCATCTCAATAAACGAGTTTTTGGCCAGTAAAAACATTCCTGTTGCTCCTCAGCCTCCTTTATTCACCAGACTTGAGTCCTTGTGACTTTTTCCTCTTCCCGAGATTGAAAAATCACCTCAAGGGAACTCATTTCGGGACACTACAAAACATACAAACTGCTGTAACCGACCAGCTGAAGGCCATTCCAGAATCCGAGTTCCAGCAATGCTACAATGATTGGAAGGACCGTCTCCAGCGCTGTGTGGCTTCCGAAGGGAACTATTTTGAAGGTGACAATATCACATTGTAATTATATTTGAATAGAAAATTTAAAAAAAATCAGTCTCACTACTTTATTTACACACCTCGTATATATATATATATATATATATAATATATATGATCAAATCACAATATGTAATGGGAAAACAAGACTAAGATCTTTCAACCGTAACAAGCGGTCTTTGTCAGAGTCAAAAGTTTTCCCATTTCATATTGTGGTTTGATCATTGATTGTTATTTCACGTGTTTTTGTGAAATCTTTATATAAAATTAGTGCACCTGACTTTAATCTGGAGAGATAATGCTTCATTTAATTAGTTTGTTGTTTTTATGTTATTATTTATTGTTTTATCATCTGATACACTTTTTTTTATCTTTTATTATTTAATTATTTCATTTTTATTATTTTTTTTTATTTATTTAGTATTATTATAAAGAAATATTTAACGGTAAAGGTTAAGACCAGGAGGAGTACGAGAAGAGCCCCATGACTTCTTCAGAAGCTCTAAAGGTGACATGTGAGTTAGACTCGGGGATTTTGTTTAAGGAACAAAATTTTAAGCTTACAAATGATCAGTCAATTGTAATTATCAATATTGTGATTGTAATCAACTTATACGTAATCTTGAATTACAACAGTATTAATTATTTCAATAGATTTAACATAAAACAACCATCCATGGTTATGTAGGTTGGTGGCTTTATATAAATTTATATCGAAATACCGATGTATTATTTACTAGATATAATAAATACGCTGATGTAATTTAATTATTTTCATAATATTAAACTTCATACTGTTTTTTTTTTAAGTCCAAAGTTGTATGCTATTTTTGCCAAATGGAAGGTTATGAATCAGGTTATAAACTCCATCTTTATTCCATGTTTGCCTTATTCATTATAAATATATTAGTCAAAACACTTTAGCTGTTAAAACAGATTTTCGAATATTTCATTATTTTTGCAAGTTAACTTTCAAAATGACAATGAAGTTTTAAGTGAGATGTATCCTTTTCATGTTCATGTAAAATATAAGATTAATGAATTTAACTTGCTTATTCATGACGTATTTAACTTTACATGAGACCTGTTCATTTCATTTTCATGTGATAATACCGTCTTTTTCCGAAAATAAGACATCCCCAAAAATGAGTCCTAGCGTGATTTTTGTGGCGTTTTGGACTATAAGCCCTCCTCTGAAGATAGACCCTAGTTAACATAATGTGAAAAATATAATTCGTTGAAAAATTGCTGTTAAATGTAGTAGGTAACTCCAACTGTTGTAATATTTCAGAGAATTCTTTGGAACAAAATATTCCAAGAAATTCCTTGTTTACCTCTAAAGTTCGTTTCAAGGAGGATACTTAAACAAGAAGTATTAATTTAAACTCACCTATATTGCAAGACATGAGAGATTCAGACCAATGATTCTAGAGGAAATAGATTTGGAGGAAAATCAGAACAGAATTCAAAATTTTGATAATTTTGAGTATGTTCCAGAAGATGACATGACTGTAATCGAATAAATTAAAATTTCTGTATTAAAATATGAAACAAAAATATGTAAATCGACTTAACGTACTTGAAGCCCTACCCCGAGAATAAGCCCTAGCACGGATTTTGACCTAAAAATAAAGTAAGACAGTGTCTAATTTTCGGAAAAAGACGGTAGTACAGATCCAACTTTCGTTTGCTTACCTGTTTAACTTTAAATGAGATTTTCACTTTCATGACAATTTCAGATTCATTAATTTGATTTTCACTTTCATGGACTGTTAAATTTTAAGTCATACTTATTCTTTTTTTTATATTTATATATTTATACATAATAACAGATTTATTAGTTTAACTTTCATGAACTGTTGAACTTATAAGTAAAAACCTATTTTATACTCATTTTTAAGATTTTTTCGTTATTTTTTTCCTTCCATGACCTACTGAAGTTTAAAAGTGAGAAAGCTATTCATTTCATTTGTATGTGGACAACAGTGTTATTTATATGCAATCACAACTTCATCTATTTAAATTTCACTTTCATGTAAACCGTAAACACGACTTATTCTTTCCATGATCATATACATACAGTTTCAGATGAATTCGTTAACTTTAACTTGTTTATTAATTAATTGTTATTAATTTATTAATAAATTAATTTATATTAATTGTTATTAATTTAATTATCAATAAATTAATTTATATTAATTGTTGTTAATTAATTTATTAATAATTAATATTTTGTATAGTGTGATGTATGAAATGTTTATAGAGAAACTGAAAAGCTATTTTTTTAATAGCCTTAGATATATAATAGCACTGTTAATAATATAGATTTTTGTATATTCGCAAAAAATGTAAGTGAAATTTTATTTTATAATAAAAAAAAAACTATTTATATTAATGTTTATTATTTATATATATATAAAATATATATATTGTTTATATTTAGTTAAAAGTGTGTAAATATGTTATAAAAAAAAAAGATATGATTAAAATCAAAGAAGATTTTGTCAAATTCCTCGAGCCTACCATATTATTAAACATGTTTTGACTATTCTCAGATGAATGCTGTGATGGTGTAAAAATTTATCAAATTAGGAAAACTTACCATATTATTAATCACGTTTAGACTATTCTCAAACGAATTCTATAAAAATGAAAAATTTATCAAATTAGGAAAACTTACCATATTATTAATCACGTTTAGACTATTCTCAAACGAATTCTATAGAAATAAAAAATTTATCAAATTAGGAAAACTTACCATATTATTAATCACGTTTAGACTATTCTCAAACGAATTCTATAAAAATAAAAAATTTATCAAATTAGGAAAACTTACCATATTATTAATCACGTTTAGACTATTCTCAAACGAATTCTATAAAAATGAAAAATTTATCAAATTAGGAAAACTTACCATATTATTAATCACGTTTAGACTATTCTCAAACGAATTTTATAAAAATGAAAAATTTATCAAATTAGGAAAACTTACCATATTATTAATCACGTTTAGACTATTCTCAAACGAATTCTATAAAAATGAAAAATTTATCAAATTAGGAAAATTACCATATTATTAATCACGTTTAGACTATTCTCAAACGAATTCTATAAAAATGAAAAATTTATCAAATTAGGAAAACTTACCATATTATTAATCACGTTTAGACTATTCTCAAACGAATTCTATAAAAATGAAAAATTTATCAAATTAGGAAAACTTACCATATTATTAATCACGTTTAGACTATTCTCAAACGAATTCTATAAAAATGAAAAATTTATCAAATTAGTAAAACTTACCATGTTTGTCATTACCTTCTGACTATTCTCAAGGAACTTCTATGAAAATAAAAAAAATATAAAAGTTTGAATTTTACTGCATTACTCTTCACATTTCGACCATTCTCACAAGAACACTATGAAAATGAAAAAAAAATTATCAAATTTGGCATACTTATAGTGTCGTTTTTACTATTCTAATATGACTATGAGAATAAAAAAAAATTCAATTTTTCGAATATCCCCTATTACTCTTCAATTTTTCACTATTCTCTCACAAATACTATGAAAATAGAAAAATTTATCAAATTCTTCAAACCTAACAAATTACTATTCACGTTTTGGACTATTCTCAGACGAATACCATGAAAATGGAAAAAAATTATCAAATAGAGCAAAATTACCATATTAGTTTAGACGTTTACAGTTTAGTTTACACATTTAGACTATTCTCAAACGAATTCTAAAAAATTAAAAAAAAATACAATATGCAAATTTACTGAATACTCATAACTTTTAGACTATCCTCAAATGATTAATATGAAAATGAAAAAAAAATTATCAATTTTAGCATACTTATAGCATTTGTCTTGTCGTTTTTACTATTCTAATACGACTACTATGAATGAAGTAAGAAATTAAACGAATTCAGCAATTCTAGGCATATTACTGTTCACGCTTTGACTATCTTGCACGAACACTATAAAAATAGAATTTATCAAAATAAACAAAAATTTCCGTATTAGCCTTTTTAGTATTCTCTCACAAATTCTATGAAAATAAAAAAAAAATCAAATTTGAAAATTTCGAGTATATTCTTCAAATTTCCACTATTCCTTACTCCAATGCTATGAAAATGGAAAAATTTATCAAATTGCTCAAACCTACTACATTACTGTTCACGTTTTGACTACTCTCAAGTGAATACTATGAAAATGGACAAATTTGTTAAATTCATCAAGCCTATCATAATCTTTTTCACGTTTCGGCTACTCTCAGATAAATACTAGGAAGATGGAAAAAATTATCAACTGATGAAAACTTATATTTGTCATTAGCTTTGAACTATTCTCAAGATACTTCTATGAAAATTAAAAAAAAAAAAATTTTCCTAATTTCCAATATTACTCTTCAAAACTCGACTTTTCTCATACGAAAAAAAAGGAAAATGATAAATTTTACGAAATTTAGTAAACACATGTTTACTCTTCACTTCTTCACTAGTCTAACACGACTACTATGAAAATATAAAAAAATAATAAATTCACCACACATAGAATATTATTGTTCATCCCTTGACTTCTGTTAAACTAAATCCATGAAAATGTAAAACTATATAAAATTAAGCAAACATTCCGAATTAGTCTTGTCGTTAAGACTATTGTAACACGACTAGTACGAAAATAAAAAATTAACAAATTCACCGCACCTACAAAATTGTTGTTCAAGCCTTCACTTCTGTGAAACCAATTCCATGAATATGTAAGAATTTATAAAATTAAGCAAAATTTATGTATTAGTCTTGTCGTTTTGACTATTCTAACAAGATTACTATGAAAATGTAAAAATATAATAAATTCACCACACCTACAATATTCTTCTTCACACTCTTACTTCGGTTAAACCAATTCCATGAAAATGTAAAACTTGTTCAAAATTAGCAAAGTTTCTGTATTAGTCTGGTCGTTTTGACTATTCTAAAACGACAAATATGAAAATATGATAAAATAATATATTTGCCACACCTACATTATTATTGTTCACGCCTTGACCTCTGTTAAACTATTTCCATGAAAATGTAAAACATTTTCAAAATTCGCAAAGTTTCTGTATTAGTCTGGTCGTTTTGACTATTCTAACACGACAAATATGAAAATATAACAAAATAATAAATTCGCCACACCTACATTATTATTGTTGATGTCTAGACCTCTGTTAAACTATTTCCATGAAAATGTAAAACTTTTTCAAAATTAGCAAAGTTTCTGTATTAGTCTTGTCGTTTTGACTATTCTAACACGACAAATATGAAAATATAAAAAAATAATAAATTCGTCACACCTACAATATTCTTCTTCACACTCTTACTTCGGTTAAACCAATTCCATGAAAATGTAAAACTTGTTCAAAATTAGCAAAGTTTCTGTATTAGTCTGATCGTTTTGACTATTCTAAAACGACAAATATGAAAATATGATAAAATAATATATTCGCCACATCTACATTATTATTGTTCACGCCTTGACTTCTGTTAAACAAAATTTAACAGACTACTATGAAAATATAAAAAAGAAATCTGGAGTGGCTTACACTCAGCTTTACTATAAGTAAACTAACGTAAAGATCTAAATTGGATATGGTTATTTGTCTTTTATTCCTGAGGTAGTACAGATAGTGATTGAAGGACATTTCAATATATAAGCTTATTTTTGTACATCACACAGCTGATGTAAATAATTTGATTAGTATAACTACAGCAGTATTACCATTTTTGAAAAACCAAAGTGAACATTTCTTGATACGAAATATTCTCCTACAAGAGAACATGGCCTCTGTTCAAATAGCCAGTGGATTTCTTACATCGTTTACTTGACATCCTTCTACATTAATAATTAAAGTAAATTTTTCAAATTTTAAACAGGAAAATACCCTTATTTTCTCTGAAAAACATCATAAAAATCGAAGAAAAAATGTTGCTTTAAGATGAATTATAATTAAAGTAGTACGATAATTACATTTATTAATCTCTAAACGAAAGATTTCAATTTTGAATTATCTTTTACATTTTTGGTTTTTTATAGAATTATTATACTTTGAATTTTATGGCTTCTTTGTATTTAATAAAATCATTTTCCTTCCCCTTTGTCAAATAACATATATACGAATTTTTTCTGAGTGAGTGTTATCCTTTTTCTGCCTTCTGTACTCAGTTATAAGTTTGCTATGAATGTATATTGAGAAAAAATATATTAGTAATTAGCCAGTTTACATACTCAAATCGAAGTCAAAGCCAGCTATTCAATATAATTTAAATATTTTATAGTTGGTAGCTTCTAATTTTTGAAACTAATAAATATGAACTATTAGACTAGAATTGTAAAAAAAATACTGGATATTTCTCAACAAACTTAAGTCCTCATTCTTGAGGAAAGAGTCATTCATCACATTTAAATAGCATGGAAAGGTACTACATTCACAATGATAATGTAATTGTAACTGATATTAAGTTTTGCTCAGGAGTGCAATATATAGATTTATTAAAGCATTTTATGAGACAAATCCCTCAAGCCATGGAAGACAAAGGTAATTTATTTGTTTATTTTTTTACATGTAACAATATTATCCTCTTACATCTCATATAAGTCAATAAACTATTTAAATTGACCCATTAAAAATATCAATTTTATCTCAGTGGATTCGCTCAAAAAATTTCTAAGTCAATGTAAACAATGTAAAAAAATATAAAACATTCGACAAGTATAGCAGGTGATCTCTTAGTCTAGGATAAACAAACAGTTTTTATAGCGTTATTGCTCGTAATTGAAACTTCATAAACTTTTTTTTATGAATTGCTAATTTTTCGTTCCATATTTGGTCAAATTTTCATTATTTTTTAATGAGCCGTTTAGCGTCAAAAAAACATTTTCTGAAAACAGAAATCGTACTGTAACGCTCCTTTAGCGAATGTAATTTTGAAAAAAAATATCAACTCATTCTCCACATAATGTTCTATTTTTAGGCATAGTTTCATTTTGATCCGTCAAACAGTATGGCTTGCATCGCTCTCACAAGGTATGATTGAATTATAAGTCAACATTTTTACATTTTATTGAAAAAAAAATATTTCCTGTTGTTTTAAAATTTTGAATATATTTTTCCTTTGTTCCATTTGTAACCTCAAAGATAATGTCAAAATTTCAAAACTCTAGAGTTTTCAGTTTAGAAGAAATAAATGTTTTTTAAAAAACGGTTTTTGGCAAAAAAAAGTGGCTTTCCCATCATGCATAATTCTTCCCAAACAATAGGGATCTTCTTCCCTATGGGGCCCATTTTTGTGTAAAATATCAACTTGATCCATCAAAGATTGTGGACCGCAGCGTGGTAACAAGCAATGCAAACACACTCACCCACCCACACACACAGAGACATCGAAAAAACTTCATAAAACGACTTCTTGGACCTCAAAACATGTAATTCCGTCAAAATCTGGAGATCGAATTTTTTCACGATCATTATTCTTTACTTATAGTAAAGTAATAATGGAGTAAATAAACAATGAAAAAAAAACACAGTATATCCGTCCTTTATTGAATATCACACAGTTACAATCATATTTACAAAAAAAAAAAAAAAAAAAAAACTTGATAGGTACAAAAGATATATTTTTAACGTATACGTTTACAGGAATGAAGGAAATTCAATGGAATTCGGCCAGAATTCGGCGTTTGGCCTGCAATGACATATCTGTATATACAAAACACATAGAATTCAATACACAAGCTATAACGAGAATTATTACTTCTTATAAATGACACAATGTTAACAGTGAAATATATCATATATATATACATATGACAACAACCTTATATATATTTATTGAAATGAAAAAAAGAAATAACGGTAACAATCTGCTCGCGATGATACTGCAACAAATATTGTTTACTTTTCTATCCTCAGATAACATTTATATATATATATGTATATAAAAAAAAAACAATATTTCATCAAAATATGTTTTCCAGTATAAATTTCTTTTAGTAAAAATATAATATATGATGGAACCATCTAATATTTAAATACAAAAACTAAATAGTAAGAAGAATAATTCTAATCTAAGAATATTTTTAAGACAGGTAAAATATCAGATACATACAGGCGGTAAGAGTAGTGTTACATGGAATATTGTTAGGCCAGTTCATTCACATTCCAAAACAAGTCAGACATTTCTCCATTCTGTTTACAAAGGAAATTGAAACAAACTCACTATTTCATTACATGAAAACGTCCAATTAAATCTATTCAAACAAGAATTATTTTCCACAAGTTATTTTTCAAAAATTCCATGAAAGAAGAAAACAATGTATTTTTGCATTAAATTTAATAATTTCATTATTAAATAAATTGAAATAAATATGACTTTACTGTAATTGTAATACGTAATATTGTTGATTACAAGGGTTAACAAGTACTATTTTGTTATAGAAAAAAAAAAAAAACTAAGCTCTTATCTCAGGTGTGGGTAATTCCAATTTACAGTAATCGGCAACACTGGTCTAAAACCTTCGTTATATGCTTTAGAGAGGTTCATATTTTACTTTGTTCTTTTCTATTCTATTATAATTATAAAGTTAGAATGAGAAACTTCATTAAAGCTACTGACTTCTTCTAAATACAATCTATACATTTCAGTTTATTTCTTCTAAAGCATTATAACATTTTAAGTATGTTTGCAGTGGTTTTATTACAATAGCTGTTGTTTAACACTCCCTATAATGGAGGGAATTCGGTCCTACTATAGTATGCTATCTACCACTTACGATATCATTCAGAGTAAACAACGCAAAATTCATCGCGAGTATACTAACAACAAATTAAAATGTCATTCTGAGGTAAAATGGATAAACCAACAAAAGTCTCCACACAAATGAAGTTTTATTCAACGCGTTTCGAACACTTTGTGTTCATCATCAGGAAGACACCAAGGATGTGGTACTGACGGGTTGGTCAACAACAAGAGCTGTTTTCACTTGACCAACCCGTCAGTACCACATCCTTGGTGTCTTCCTGATGATGAACACAAAATGTTCGAAACGCGTTGAATAAAACAAACTTCATTTGTGATGAGACTTTTGTTGGTTTATCCATTTTACCTCAGAATGAGTAAATACCACACAATTACGGATTGAACAACTAATGATTTAATGAAATTAAATGTATTGATTGATTTAGAAAAATGAACACTTTCGGTGATTACATATCACAAAGACTGAAATACTAAAAAAGAAAATAGGTGTACCTCAACAGCATTTGCTGTTGACAGTAACAGTAACAGTAATTTAGACCATTACTGTTGGAAAATTCTGAGAAAACACTATAATATATTTCCAGCTTTCTTGAACGATGTAAAATATGTTTACAAACAGTAATAGAATTAATTTTGACAGAATATATTGTATATGTTACTAATTTTATTTTGTAAACTTTGATTATGTTTTGAATAGTTATAAAATTTTTGTGTAATGAGTTGTAAATAATTTCGAAAAAAATCTATTCTTACAAAGTGTTCATTATTTACGGTTTATTTAGTGGGTGGTAGACAGGATACCATACTAGAACATTGAAAAGGGTAGGTAGCATACTATAATAGCACCGTGAATTCTCATAAATATTGGAATTTACTAACATCTATAATGTTAAATCAAATGTTTTATACATCAAAGAAGGTTACCTTTCGATAAACCAGAGAATGGTATATTGTGAGGCGAGCATGACGAAGTATATAAATTGCAATGTAAGACGAGATCGAGAGCACACCAATGCACAACTCATGCCGTAATTATCCATTTCAGAAATCAAAACATAAAACTACTTTGGTTGAAATTGGATGCTTCTTTAACATAGTATTAACTAATGACTTCAACAATTATATAAACAATACTTTATAACATTAATACAAAACATGATATAATTAGCAAAGCTTAGTTAATAATATTGAATTGGATCGAACATTAAGGAATGCTTAGCGCGAATAATTATTAATTATTATAAACAAAAATAGAAATACAGTACAAATAGACTAGAATCAATTGAAGTTGATAGTCCAAATCTAATATCTACAACAAAAACATTTGTGTTTACAAATAATTGAAAAGTCATCCTTATTAATTATAAACATTTTAAGGTAATTAACTGGTACAATTGAAACAGTTTCATAGGCGATTAGACACTGTCATTATAGCATATAAGTTAGAGTTACTTTTCAAATACAGATAACAATTAGATATTACATCAAGATATCATATTATCTACACAATTGTAACCAATTATCTTGTAATTGGATAAAACGTATTAAAATTCAAAGACAGTTTTTAATTTCAAAATAAGGTTTTATTACGCTTATTAGACAGGCGGCAGCCATCTACTAATTCAGAAAACCCTTCCACTTGAATAACCTTCCTCATTCTGGAACCACACTGTTAGTTTTTTTTTTACTCTAAATTATCTGTGGGACTCTACAGACAGTTACTTACTAACTCCATAAACACAGCAGTATAAGAATTCAGCAGTAGTAGGTCCGTGACCTGGAACTGCTAATTACAATGCGCACTACAGTGCGCGGAAAGAATTGTTGGTCATTGTGAGAGTTACTAAATAATGGAAAAAGCGCTTTTAAGTTTTGTTATCTCAGACATGAAATGATAATAGTGTCGAATTCATTGTCATGAGTTGTTGTAAACGAGTGTGTGACGTTAAAATTAATCTCAGAAAAGTGTAATGTTTTATAGTTACCCATTTTTGTGCATTTTTAATATTAATTAAATATTATTGTTTATTAAAATTTTTATTTGTCAAAAAAACCTGCCCTTTATCAGTAAGCAGTGATTGATATAAGCACAGAACAAAAGCAAAGATGAAGAATATCAACTCGCTAGTTAAGTGGAAGGGTTTTCGGAACTTATAATTGATTTAAGTTCAGAATTAATTAGAATTTATAATTAATTTAGGATAATTATACTTCAAGTTTTAAAAATGTAATTGATTGAGTTTAATAACGTTTTAGTGTTTATAATACACCAAGACATCTGTGAAGTATATTTTTCATATATTAGTTATTTTATCAGAGTCAACGCACAAAACTTCCCTACAACAGTCAACTAATTTAAAATATACTTATTCCAGTCTTGGGCTATTAATTCAATTTACGAGCTGTGCAAGCAGTTATTGTGTGGTATTTACTCATGATTAGAGAGGAAAATATATTACGTCTTCACCACCACAAGGAATTTATTTTACGACGCGTTTCGAACGCGTAGTGTTCTATCATCAGGCACATCTACAATATAAAGACAAAAAATGTATAAATATTTTCTGAAGTTAATATAAATGAACTAAAATGTTACCTATAATAAGATTCCCTTCTGAGGCAGGTATGAAACTCCTTTTGTTTTAAATGCATGCCTATTATTATTACCACTGAGGTTAGTATGATTTATATTATTAATATGGTAAACCGTTATACCTCGGACGATGATCTTGGAGTCGTTGGAGAGTTTGTGTTACCTACAACCAGTGGGTTAGTTGAGATAGAAGATGGACAACGTCCGAAAGCGCTCCAACGACTCTAAGATCATTTTACGAAGTATGACGATTTGCCATATTAATAATATAAATCCTTTTGTTTTATTTGAAGTAAAATTTTTGATTCCTTTATACAACTTCAAGCAGTTTTTTTTTATATTGTAGATGTGGCTGATGATGAACACTAAATGTTCGAAAGCGTCCTAAAATAAATTCCTTATTGGTGGGAGTCGTAATATACAGGGTGTCCATAAAGTCCGTGTGCACTTTAAAAAATTTATATCTTTATTTGTATTTGCAATAGAAATAATCTGTAAAATGGATTTGAAAGAAGTAAATCTATATTTTTAAAGCTTTTATTGAAATTTTATTTAAGTTTCCACATGCCCTCCATCATTAGCAATACAAAGGGTAATACGATTTTGCAGTTCACGAAAAACATTTGCCAATTGATTTATAGTAATGCCTGAAATCACATTAGTTATTCTAGCTTTCAAATCTTCTAATGAACTAGGTTTGGTTGCATACACAATTGTTTTCAAATGTCCCCATAAAAAAAAATCTAATGGAGTCAAATCTGGCGAACGTGGAGGCCAATGAAATGGTCCACCCCTTCCGATCCATCTGTTAGGAAATTCCTCATTTAGAAAATGTTTTTTACTCATCTAAAAATTGATACTAATTTTGTGGTGAAAAATTATTCAATAACTATACTTAAAACTAGATGCATGAAACTTTATAACATTTTTATAACAGATTATTTCTATCGCAAATATAAATACAGTTATAAATTTTTTAAAGTGCACACGGACTTTATGGACACCCTGTATTTTCCGCACTAATTTAATTTTACTTTACTGGCTACAGACGTTATAAATCACTTATTTCTGCAGTATCAGCATAAGAATTTAAGTGAAGTGGAATGAAAAAAGCACGGGACTCAAGTCCGAAAATAATTAAAACTAAAATTGTAGATTTGAATAAAACATAAGTGGAAGAGGAATGGAATACAACAGGCTCATGGTGATTTTTACCTTTTTTTTTTTGTTTATCTAATTTTATTTTATCAATTATTGGATATAACCTGGATTTAAGGAGCTAAAACAGGAAAAAGTTGCTGACTCATGTCCCGTAACAGTGGTATATTGGCTCGTCTAAAAAACTGCAAAGTCAACAACATGTTTGTATTTATTACTGATCACTTGGCTGTCATACTCGTATACTTGTGTGGTGACAGAGATTAAACCCTTTCTAGTAAACCCTGAATATGTATTGTATATAAACCCTGAAGTAATTGTACAAATGTTTGCTTTTACACAGATTTTTCATCCGTTGAATGGAGGTTTCAGAATTTTGACAGTTAAATAGAACAAAGATCCTGGGATTTATATACCCAGTACAAGGAAATATACTTAAAATTATTTATCACAATAAATTAAGATGATTAGGCAGCCAAATCTAAGAATAATTCAATCCTCGAAATTTCTACTGCATTGTTTTTCTATTTTAAATTAACTATCAACAATTTCCTTTTGAAAATATTTCAAAAAATACTTACAGAAATATATTCATGAAAGTGTATAGATTTTATTTAAGAGATCTATTGACAAGTTGTCTATTTATCTGTGAATGAAATATAAACAAGATTGAGGATAAAGAATGATTGTCACGATGAAGAAAGGACATGTAGTGTCATTGAAAATAACTTGGGATGTTTACAACAGGCCATCGCGAACTGAAAACAATGAGTCACCATTATCAAGCCGAACAAAAAAAAACAATGCAGTCTGATGGTACAATCAAACAAATCTATAGTTCCCTATTACCAAAACACCAAAACAGATAAAGCAATTTTTGAAAAATTATAATATGAAACATTTGTCTACGTCCAACCCTCAAATGCTGGTATTTATTTAAAAGCTGAAAGTGAATGTACGGAAAAATACAAAAACGGTGTCATTAAAGCACTGATTTGTAGAGTGGCTTTACGATTGAAAGTTATCATGTATTATAATAGTTCAACTACTGTAAGCATGGTTATCAGAAATAACTTAACAAAGAAGGAAGCACTACAGAGAACCTATGTAATACAGGGTGACCCAAAAAAAAAAAAAAAAAAAACGGGAGCAGGTCAATAAAACATTCCTTCTTGTTTCATCGCCGTGCGCATGTCTCTGGCCTATTATATATGGAAATTACCTCAAGAACAACGAACGATAGTGAGGAAACTCGAGGCTATTTGCAGAAAGGTCGGTAATGCTGAAGCTGTTGTGTATTTCAATCAAATATGTGTACAACAAGGTTTGATATATATATATAAAATATATATATTCGTGTATACAGGCAGCAAGTCTTCTTTTAAACAAGTGTTGTTAAAAAGCACAGCGGCTTCAGCATTAATAATCTTTTTAGAAAGATGTTCTATTTGCCTTATATATATATATATACTGATGTAGCTTCTCGACCACTGATATATATCAATAAGATATGATATATTGATAATATATCAATATATATCAATAAGATCGAACAGGACCGTACAAGAGCTTTATGCACTAACATCATAACTAATTTTAAGCATAAACATAGACACTCGTCTAAATATACACATATTAGCAGGTTAATCGTAAAAACGAAAAAAATTTTTAAACAGAACAATAGCATTATTATTATTTTAAATTCAGATAAAACGAACAAAACAGTTATAATGGATAAACAGGAATACCACGCTAAACTTAATCTGTTGCTCGAAGACCGTCAAACGTTTAAGGTGATAACGGATAATAGGCGAAACCCAACATCGGCACTACAGACTAAGAACAATAGTATCATACACAAACTACACAAACAAAACAAGATAGACACTTACACTAAAATGAAATTAACGAAACATAATAGTATAGCCCCTCGTTTGTATGGACTTGTCAAGACACACAAACCGAATAATCCTTTGAGACCAGTGGTCTCATTTGTCAACAGCCCCACTTATAAAAGCGCGAAGTATCTTGCAGATTTACTAAAATACATATCATCCGATAAATATAATGTTAGAGATTCTTTTCAATTTTATAATAAGGTTAAATCTACTGTATTACCTCCAGGCTATGTACTTGGTTCATTAGATGTCACTTCGTTATTTACGAATATACCTACTGACCTTGGTCTGTCCATTGTAGAAGAGAAATGGGATACACTGAAACTTCACACGAAACTAGAGAAACAGGATTTTTTAATGCTTCTTAAGCTATGTGTATCTCAAGGATACCTCCAGTTTGAGGACAAGTATTATGAAATTATTGATGGTGTGGCCATGGGTAGTCCTGTAGCACCTATACTGGCTGACATTGTTATGAACAAACTTCTGGATAATGTCCTTCAGACAATACCATTTACAGTTCCTTTCATTTTTAAATATGTCGATGATATTTATTTAGCCCTGCAGACAGATTCGGAATCAATAGTCTTAAATAAGTTCAATAGTTTTCATCACAGACTCCAATTTACGATAGAATTACCAAATAATAACAATGAACTGCCTTTTTTGGATATGCTAACAAAATCTAATGTAGATGGTACAATTAGTGTAGACTGGTGGAAAAAAACAATGAAAAGTGATAGATACCTTAATCTTACGTCTCACCATCCATTCCAACATAAAATAAACACTGCAAGAGGTCTTGTTTTTAGAGCATTGCACCTGAGTGATAATATTTATCACAATAAAAATATTGCAACAGTCAGACGGATTCTTAAACTCAACAACTTTCCTAATAAGGTTATAGATAACATAATACGTACAACAAGTAATATAGCAACATCCAGAAACACGGAAATTAATAGTATGCAGCCATCCAACAAGTATAAGAGTTTAGTGTACATCAGAGGTTTATCTGAACTATTAAAAAAAGCTTTAACTAATAAAATAGACTGCAAGTTAGCCCAAAAAAATCTAAACACTCTCAACAATAGAATATTTTCCAAATTAAAGAGTCCTGTTCCTTACATGAGTAATAGTAATGTCGTCTACTCGGTGAAATGTTCAGATTGTGAAGTTTTATATATTGGACAAACGAGTCAATATTTGAAAAATAGGATCACACAGCACCAAAATGATATAAAACATAAAAAAACAGTTTGTGCTCTAGCCAATCACGCATGTACTAAGGGACATTCGTTTGCGTTTCACGAGACCAAAATTCTTGAATATGAAAAAAGAGAAATTTGAAAGAAATGATAAATATCATGAATACACCAACTGCCTGTAATAAGAGATCTGATATATCCAGTCTTAGTTTAATTTATTCTAATCTCCTTAATTAGCTTTTTTTTTTTGTTTTGTTTTGTTCGATAGAACAATTGTTAGGTTGATATTGGAGGAATAGATTGTTTTTCCTATGTTGATGGTTATATTACCTTCCATTACATTTGTTATTCCCGTAGGATGCTGATGTAAATAGGGTTTTCCTCACAAAAAAAGGTAATAATGCTGTTAGTTTTTGGTTTTATTCCCCTGAATGTATTTTAAATGTTTGATCTTTTCGTTTGTTATTGTTTTTTGTAATTTTCTGACGTACTGTCTCTGTTACTGTCTGTTTTGTTTTGCTTGAATGCCCTGTATGGAGGTATTCGTGTTTTTGTTGTTCTCCTGCTTATGAATTTTTGTTTGTCCTTTTTTGTTTTATGTTAATTGGTATACCGTAGAAGAATTGGTTTTGCTTTACTTATGTCGTTTCAATAAATTGTTTTTTAGCCTTGATAATGCCAAACAACCCTTGGCGAAACGTCGGCAGATATTAACTAGCTGAATTTTTTATTGACCAAAATCCTCGAGAACCCTTGCTCTGAATCTGTATATATATATATATATAATATATATATATATATATATATATAACGGGTGGACAATAATGATGGGATAATATTTTAAATGCTATTTTCTCGGGTTATAAAAATGACACATTGTGATCCTTGATAGAACAAATTTCCATGTCAGTTAAATTTATTTTTGACAATATATATTACAAAAAAAATTAAGAGATGTTTAAAATGCGTTAAATAGATCCTTCAAAAAAACCTTGAGAATTTTTACATTGAATGATCCTGAATAACCAGACCGTCTGCCCGTCGCTCATGAGCAAGTTCTGGTTCCAGCAAGACGGAGCAAGTTCTCACACCTCAAACCTGTCCCGAGATTGGCTGAAAGAGAACTTAGGAGGCCGAATGATCAGTCTCAAGACTGATTTTGATTGGGCACCCCAAAGCCCAGACCTAAGCCCCCCAGATTATTTTCTTTGGGGTTATCTTAAGGACAGAGTACGCAGGGAAACCCAGAACCATCACGGAACTCAAGGAAGCCGTCAGGGAGGGATGAGAGCCATTACCAATTCAGTCTGTAAGAACGTCATGGAAAACTTCGTGCTGCGCCTCAAGAAATGCACGTAGCTAAATGGAGGCCATCTAGAACACATGCTGTAGAACGGAGAAAAAAAGGCCAAAGACCCTAGTGTTTTGATGTGATATTATGAATATAATAAACTAGTTATGACCAAAGTTTAATTTCATTCGGACAAAACACTAAAACAAATCTCTTGAAAAAAAAATCATTAATTTTCTTCTTTAATATTTTATTAACTAAATTGTTTTATCACAACTTTCTTTAAATTTATTTGAACATTTAAAACCTTATTTTAAATTTTAAATCTTTAATTAATTTTTTTTTTCGCTTTCTTTATTCACATTGATTAAAATTGCATAAAAATCTAGAATTGTATTAAGATTGTATTGTATAACAGACTATATAAAAGCCTCTAGACCAGTGGTTCCCAACCAGTGGTGCTTGCACCCCCGGGAGGTGCGAGACATCATTCCAGGGGGTGCGAGAAGCAGGGCTGCAACTTCTAAGAAATTTGGAAACTTTGGAAGAGTATTGGTGCTCGGTTATAGTTTCATTTCCAGGGCTTTGTAAAGCTGCACTTGCGGTGCCCATTTGTAAATTAAGACAAAATCCAGAAATGGTTTGAATGCACAGGCAGACATGCGTGTTGCTATCAGCAAGATAGTTCCACGATTTGAAAGACTAATAAGCATGAAACAGGAACAAAAGAGTAATTGAGTTGAAATGCATTAGCAAACGTTTTGGATGTCAGCCTTTTTACATATTTTAAGTAAGCAATTATTTTTTGTCAGTTATATTCAAATGTAGATCTGGGATATCCATTCTAGTCCATAGGTTTGATTTTTTACATATTAAAAATAGTAAATTATTTTCTAAGTATTTCGAAGCTAGTTCCAGATTTTACTGTTTTACACTTCAAACATATGTTTTTATTTTCGTAAAGTTTGTTTAAATATCAATCTGTGATGTTTCTTGTCTAAAAGTCTTATTTTTTTTACATATATTTCAGTAAAATAAATATCTAATTTTAATAACATTTTGTATGATTCCATATTTTTTATCCTTGAATAAAAAATAAAATGTAGGGGGTTCTATGTCAGAGCAAAATTTTTTCAGGAGTGCAGGAGTAAAAAAAGGTTGGGAACCAGAGCTCTAGACCCAGGCTTTACAGTACACACTTTCTATCCACACTTACTGTATTTTGTACTTACAGTATTTTTCTATCCACACTTAGTGTACAGAAAACAGAAAAACATGACAGAAAGCTACACTTACAACATCAGTCGCGAAGACTATAACCATGTACTAACTTACGACCGAAACCCTACTAAAGTAGTTATTTTCATTAAAAACAGTAGACTCAGTATATGGATTAGTATGCGACTCAAAAAATACGAATCACGTTTAATCATATTAAGTTACTAAACAAAGTTAAGCCAGATTACAGGGAAAGGTCGAAAATAAAGTTTTCGCGAAAGGATATAGGTAGCATAACAGAGTTACTAATGCTTTTAAGAAAACTCTTCTTAGAAATTTTTGATCAGATGTATGGATTCCCAGAATGTTATTCAAAAGTGCATAGATTGTTTGAAAATACTTTTTATTACTTATCAAATTATTACAATCCCCCCAACTATTTAAAGAAGGGAGAGTTTTTTGATATAGGAGATAATGCTGAAGATTTTCAAGAGCGTAATTATGATAGAGAATGTAATTCTTCTACCACATGGATTGGTCAGAAAGGAGGAAATGAAGGAGTTTTACAAAAAATGTGGACAAGTATCATAGGTGCTCTCTTATTAGCTGCAGCACATACATTAAAAATTAAAGTTGAATTGATAGCATCAGGGGATAATCAGATATTAGTTGCTTATTTCCCAAACACCCGAAGAACCATTCAAGGAAATAGAGATGGACATATTCACCTATGAAGGAACAAAATACCTCACAGTTATAGACCGGCTGACGAAGTTAGCCTCAGCGTGGCCGTTAACAGACAAGTCATCTGATAGTACAAGTGAAGCACTACTCTCATACCTAGCTGTGAGTGACTGCCCGAATACAGTCTATATGGACCAAGGACGGGAATTCAATAACACAAAAATAAAAAACATCCTAGAGGAATTCAGCATAAGGCCTCACTGGTGTTCATCCGGTCACCCAAGGTCCCACGGGACAATCGAGAGGTTACACAACACACTAACAGAACACCTACAGTTATTGGCCGATGCTAGAAACATAACAGGTCGTGCCGCGATGGCAAGGTCAGTATTAGCGTACAATAGCAGCATCCATTCAACTACGTCAGCAACACCATTTGAACTACGAGGAAGAGAAGTGGACCCACAGAGAGTGCGCGAGAAAGTCAAAACAGCGAAGGAAAGATGGACAGGCCAATATAACCAATTAAAAGCAGAAGAAGCGGTAGGACTAATACAAGAAGGAGACTTCGTCTACAAACTTAATAGACAAAAGCGGCGCAAGACAGACCCAAAGTATGTGGGACCATACGAGGTGCTTGCGACACTGCACCGTTGCAGAGCAAGATTACGGAAGATAGGAACGGACACTCTAAGACAAGAGATCGTCCACTTTCAAGAACTGCGACGAGTGAGGGGAAAAATCCTACCCATGGCAAGGAGGATATAATGTTATTTATACCTTTTTTTTGTTCTTTTCTTTTTCTTTTCACTCGTTATTGTAATTGTATAGAATAGTAATATTAGAAGCGTTATGTTATGTATTATTTTAACTTCAAATAAGTTGTTTAATTCATTTTGTCTCGCTAAAGTGTCTTTTATTTTGATAATCAAAACTGTTAACTTCATTGTATTTTTATTCAATCTTACTTGTGTTCTATTGTATGATCAGGATTTTTGTTGTTGTTTTATCTGTTGGCTCCAGGAGGTAATGTTGGTAAAGACTGGAGGGGGGCAGTAATGTCCGCCGAGAGACACTCTGGGCTCAGATTACGGAGAAGTCCTTATCAACATTGCCTCCCCGAGTAATACGAGAGCTTGTGAATAAACACCACTTCTTGTTTGACCGCCGCGCAGACAAGACTTGTAATATTCCTTTTCTTTAAAAACCCTTTGATTCCTCGGACCCACGTGACTTATATATTGATACCAGTGATAATTTTCCTTCTTTGACTTGTTATGTTAGCAGTATTTCTGCATCATGCCATTCAATAGGTTTAAAAGGTTTTGATCAGATAGATAGCTATTATTTAGGGCGCATTACAATTGCGCAAATTTTCAGATTGAGGTACCTTACATTTGCGCAAATTTTTTTGTTACGTTTGCGCATGATTTTTATAACAATTGCGCAAGGGAAGAATAGGCTTAAATATGTTAACAGGTAGTCAGTCAACTTATTCCTTATCACCAACGGTTTGGCATGAATGATTGTTAACCTCGTTATTAACAAGCAGTTAAGCAGTAACATGATACTCTTTGTAATTCTATAGCTTTTCAGACTTCACATTCTTTAGTTACCAACTTAAGCCATCAGGATGGAGTTAAAAATTACAGAAACCAACCGCGGAAAGAAAAGTTTATTGTATGAAGGATTTAGTTTCCGTGTCTCAATCCAAATGAAAAAAACCAACGACATTACTTGGAGATGTACAGTGAAATCATGCAAAGCCAGTGTGAAAACTAACAGTGATTGCACCGTTGTCATCAGCGGGAAAAATGAACATAATCATGACAGTGATCAAAGAAAAATTGAAAGGAAAACTGTGCGCTGCGCCGCGAAAAGAAAAGCTTGTGAAGACATTTGTGCCAGGCCCTCAAAGGTATTACGAACCGAAATACAAAATGTGCAAGAAGATACTCTCACCACTACGGACCTTAAGAGCTTATCGATGGCAATTTACAGAGAACGTCGGAAAAAATACCCAACGCTACCCAAGAGCAGAGCAGATGTACATGAAAGTATCAAAAAAATTTTAATAGAAACATCCAAGTCAGAACTCTTTTGCTTATCAAATGATGCTGAAAGTGGCATAATTATATTTTCATGCTTATCCAACCTTGAAGTATTGTGTAAAATTGTGAATGAAATTTTCATTGATGGAACATTTAAATGTTGTCCCAAATTTTTTGAACAACTATATACCATACACGGTTTCAAAAATGGACATTATATACCTCTTGTATATGCATTGCT
The DNA here is from genome assembly GCA_026182355.1 of Hermatobates lingyangjiaoensis. Classification (NCBI taxonomy): domain Eukaryota; kingdom Metazoa; phylum Arthropoda; class Insecta; order Hemiptera; family Hermatobatidae; genus Hermatobates; species Hermatobates lingyangjiaoensis. The sequence continues at coordinate 431,082 of JAPFBL010000352.1, forward strand.
ACCTTCAAAGTCGGAGAATACGTATGTGACCTTTATGAGCATCCTGTGTAAGTTGTGCGAAGACAAGAATTTACAATTTAAACCTGAATTAATCCATGTTGATTCGAAATGGCAATGCATAATACTGTACGAAGAATATTTCCCGATTCAACCATTCAATGTTGCAGATTTCATCTCGGCCAAGCATGGTGGCGGAAAATCCAAAAGCTAGGATTGAGTTCCGTGTTTAAGGACAAGTCATCAGAAATAGGAATATGGCTAACACACTTTTTTGGTATACCTTTCTTAGCTGCTGATGATGTTGGTGACTGCTTTGTCACCGATATCATGTCATTTATTCCAGATGATCAGCGATGTATTGCTTTTGCCGACTATATGGTAGATTATTACCTTACACCAGAATCTGTATATCCTCCCATTTTATGGGCCTCCGTTCCGTCAGCTGATGCAAGAAGGACCACAAATGGACCAGAATCATTTCATGCTCATTACAATGAACAATTTTACAATGCCCATCCATCCATATTCATTTTCTTAGATGTACTCCTTAAAATACAGACTACTACTTATATTAAATGTAGAGGTTTAGGCACTCAAGCAACACTGCGCCGAAGTGAGAAAGAGAAAATTCTTGATTTAATGCAAAAGCACACAAAGTTTATGGCAGGTGATATAGATCGTCGTCAATTCATAAAAACTATAGGATTTAAGTATTTTCCTTAAGTATTTTTATCAATTATTAACATTTTTTTTAAATCATCATTTTAACTTTTTTGTAATAAAGTACAATTGTTTGAAATCATCACTTTAACGTTTTTGTAATAAAGAAGATACTTTTTTTCCATTTTTTTTTTACTTTAATCCCCATCTGATTGCGCAAATGTAAATATTTTTTTGCGCAAATGTAAGGTTTTTTTTGCGCAAATGTAATTGTTTTTTTGCGCAAATGTAAGCTAGATTTGCGCAAATGTAATGCACCGATTATTTATCTATAAAAGAAATAGCATCCTTACTGATAAGAGAACCATATTCTAAACTATTAGTAGGGAATACATTATTAAATGAGTTTAAAAACAAAAGTATTAAACTAACTGTAAATGACTTTATTCACATGATTAGTATTCCTAAGGATATGGGAGGATTACCTATTACAAACTATTTAGACTTTATATATAGGGGACACCCAGATCCACTTACCTCGCAATTGTTATGGGTAAAATTACTGGAAAGTGAGATTCCATTTAAAACAAACACTTTTAAAATAATGGATAATAAGTGGGCATGCCATATCAAAAACAATAAATTATAAATTATTAATTCAAGATCCATTAGCTATTAATTGGAATAGACCAATGGTTGCCACTAATAAAGTGAAAAGGGACATGGAAGAAAGATTAAAATCAATATGTAAAAATACAAATTTGAGTCTATTACTTAAAGGAAACAATGATACTAATATAAATAGTATAACAAAATATTTGAATACTATTAAACCTTGTTTTCCTAGAATATTAAGTGACATTTTATGATTAAGCCCTGAAGGAGCAAAGCTTGGTTTCTTAGCTATGTTTACTAATGTTAGAACATTGAAAGCTTGTATGAGTACTGAAAGATAAATAAAATAGATGATGTATTTAACCCTAGATAGATAACCTACGTCGAATCGACGTAATCGATTAAAGAAAATCAATATAACTCGTTTGTTTTTCGCGTCCCTAAACTCGCCGTTCCTGCCAACTCACTCGGCCGTTGGAGCTTGCAGGACGCACCCGTTTCGTTCCGGTAAGTGCAATACTTTCCTAGATATTTACCTGCTGTACGTCGATGTGACGTATGGTTATCTTTAGTGTCAGTTTTTTTTACTTTTGGGAATATGTATTATTACGACTTTTTTGCGAATATTGTACATATTTTGTATAAGTAATTTTTATTGTTATAGGCCACGACCAAAAGAATACAATGACGTCACAAATTGATATAGGCGATGCAGAAATCAGTCGGCTGTTGCATGAAACGAGCGATGAAGAAATTCAGGGGTCGGACAGTGAAACTGAAGATAATTTATTAGAAGACGAAGTACAGAGTGATGCCGAAGACTGTGATTCATTTTTATAATGAAACAAAGGGGGGAGTCGACACTTTCGACCAAATGTGCTCGTCAATGTCCTGTAGCCGCAAGACAAACAGGTGGCCCATGGCCATGTTTTATGGGATCTTCAATATGACATTTATAAATTCATACATTATTTACTGTGATAATGTCATATCCAAGAAAGAAAAACCGCTGGCACGTTGAGATTTCATGAAAAAGCTCAGCAATAGCTTGATCCCATGGATGGAGACGAGGCAGCAAATGCTTACCTTGCCTACCAATATAAAAGAAAAAATTTGTAGTATATTACCAAAAAGACGAGCTGAACCTCCCACACAAGATGAAAGTATACCTGAGCCAAAGAAAAGAAAATATTGTGCCTATTGTCCATCAAAACTTAGAAGGATGACAAAGACTATTTGCGATAGGTGCAAAAATCCCATCTGTGGAGAGCACAAGTTCAGCGCCTGCCCTAAGTGCCTATGAGAGCAAAATTACTAAAGATTTATACTTACTTAGGTTTTTTATATTATAGAGAGTACAAAAAGTTGATTTTGAAAAGTTTTAATGGTAAATTATAAGACTGACGAAGAGATTCCTTATCTTTAAATTTCGTAAAATAAGAAGTTCCTTGATTTGTTCCTTATTGTTTTTTCATAATATAATTTAAATAAATACTTATGTTGTTTTATGTACTCGGCACTCAATTACATACATTAACACATATTATTACATTTATAAACCTAGTATACACCTAATCGAAAATATCCTCACTCAAACATTCGCACGTCGAGTCGACGTATGGTTATCTTTAGTGTATAGTGCAATATGGTTATCTATCTAGGGTTAAAGAGCAAGACCCATTTAGAAACAAAAAGTTAAAATTTGGATAATAAGAATGTATGATTTCAGAAATTTACATGTTGACACAGACAACATGGAATCCATATTACATGAAACAAAAGAAGAATCATATTACTCTATCGACACTCACCTTAAGAGTGCTATATTAAGACATAAAAGAGAATTATTCTTGAAAACTATTATCATCATTTATGAAGATAAGCTATCACCAACTTTGAAATTAATTCCTTCAAGTATATTGAATGTAGCACAGAACTCACAAGACAAATTAGATACAAGACAAAGTATAATAATTTCAACTGAGAAATATTATCCATATTTATGGGATAATCAAGGAAACTTTTATGAAAGAGTAAAGAACCACAATGATAAATCATACAAAGTAGCTCATAAAGTTGCATTACCTTTTACTAAAACAGCAATAAAAACATCACTAAATGTTACAAGTAACTCTCTTAGTGGTAAGTTATGTGCTGATTACAGTAATTTGAGTTTTAATGATATAGAAGAAAGATTATATACTATCAAATCATTTTGGGAAATTATAAGGAATACTATGATTGAAAACACTAGAAAAAAGATATATAAATTAATCTCATTATCTCAGTTCAGTGAAAATTTAGGGTGGTTAAGTGGAGAATTTATAATATTAAACTTATTTTCATCATACTTGATATTTGATTATGAACAAATAATTATGATCCATGATACCATATATTCCAGATACTTAGTAATAGGACGTGTTAATCGAAATAATCAGATAACTTCTAATTATAAATTGCCAGATATTGAACTATTGATGTCCTTTTATGCATGAGGAGATAATATATTGAAAATAGAGGGAAATGATGGATATGACTCTATAAAAGAAATTGAAGCAATATGCACTGCTGTATGGCAGCCTTGTCGTGGCAGGTGATTTAACGCCAAATCAATTCAATGGGGAGGAGAACACACAGATATAAGAGGAAGCAGAGTAGAGGAGCTTGCTGCAAGGCTTCATCTGCTGATTCTTAATGACGGAACATCTACTTACCGACGCCCCTACTGTATGCAGACGGCTATAGATGTTTCTTTCGTCACGGAGGAGCTCTTCTCACAGGGGCAAAACTGGGAGGTCTTGGATGACGAAGTTGGCAGTGACCACCAGTACATCACCTTTCAGTTAAGGATGAGAAGAACAAAGGGATATCCGACTGTTAGTGTACCAAGGTACATGATGGAGAAAATGGACACTGAGAAGTTTGCCAAAGTTATGAATTCCTACGAGGGGCAGGACCTACCTAAGCCTAGGACAAGAGCGGTATCGAAAGCCCACATTGATAAAACTATGGAAATTATTCGTCATGCCTACAATGAAGCCATTCCTCGCAAAAGTAAACCAAGAAGCCAGCGGATGCCTGCCTATTGGTGGACAGCGGATATCGCTAGAATGCGCAGTGAGCAGGACGTAGAGCGCAAAGAGGAAAGAAAAGATGGGGGGAAGCACCCTCAGAAACAGAAGCCTATAAAATAGCAAAGAAGAAACTCAGGAAGGCAATACGATCTAGCAAAATAAAATGTTGGAACGATCTCTGCAGTTCTGTAGACAACGACACCTGGGGGTTAGGATATAGAATTGTTACAGAGTGGCTTAAAAACCATAAACCTAACGTGACCCTCGACCCAGCTGCAATCAAACATATCGTAAGAACATTATTTCCCGAGTGTAGTTATCTCCTCTCGGTCAAGTCCTTCTTGTGCTTCTATCGGTAAACCGAAAACTATTTGATTAATTCGAGATTTTTCAGTACTTTTTGGTTCAACTTCAAGGCAAAGTTTTTCTTTAATGACAGCATAATCAATTATGGACCCTCCCAAATATTTGTAGTTGAATGCCTTCCTAACAACAGTCCAACCTTTATGAATACATTAAGAAAACTCTTCTTAGAAATTTTTGATCAGATGTATGGATTCCCAGAATGTTATTCAAAAGTACATAAACTATTTGAAAAAACATTTTACTACTTATCAAGTTATTACAATCCCCCCAACTATTTAAAGAAGGAAGAGTTTTTTGATATAGGAGATAATGCTGATGATTTTCAAGAGCCTAATTATGATAGAGAATGTAATTCTTTCTACCACATGGATTGGTCAGAAAGGAGGAAATGAAGGAGTTTTACAAAAAATGTCGACAAGTATCATAGGTGCTCTCTTATTAGCTGCAGCACATACATTAAAAATTAAAGTTGATTTGATAGGACCAGGGGATAATCAGATATTAGTTGCTTCTTTCCCTAAGATCAGTAGCATCAATAATGAAGAATATATAGACAAGTATCATTTGACATTGGAGAAACAAATAAATGATTTTTTACTCGAAATGAATAAATATGTCTCAGGGATAGGAATGATATTAAAATTGGAAGAAACTTGGATAAGTTCTAAATTCTTCTCTTATGGTAAAGAAATTTATATAAATGGAATTCAGATGCCACAAACTTTAAAAAGAGTGAGTAGAGTATATATTGATACGAGTGATAATTTGCCTTCTTTGACTTCTTATGTTAGTAGTATTTCTGCATCATGCCATTCAATAGGTTTAAAAGGTTTTGAGATGATAGATAGCTATTATTTATCTATAAAAGAAATAGCATCCTTACTGATAAGAGAACCATATTCTAAACTATTAGTAGGGAATACATTATTAAATGAGTTTAAAAACAAAAGTATTAAATTAACTGTAAATGACTTTATTCACATGATTAGTATTCCTAAGGATATGGGAGGATTACCTATTACAAACTATTTAGACTTTATATATAGGGGACACCCAGATCCACTTACCTCGCAATTGTTATGGGTAAAATTACTGGAAAGTGAGATTCCATTTATAACACTTTTAAAACAATGGATAATAAGTGGGCATGCCATATCAAAAACAATAGATTATAAATTATTAATTCAAGATCCATTAGCTATAAATTGGAATAGACCAATGGTTGCCACTAATAAAGTGAAAAGGGACATTTGTTTATCAGGAAATACTGAATATATTTACTATCAAGTGGAGGATTATAATAATTTAATAGTGGGTGCAAATCATAGATTAATGTCATTAGGAACCTTACAGCCGTATGCTGGATCCAGTACAGGGGAGAAAAAGAGAGCTCCATTTAACCATTTCCTCAAACAGATAGAAGTATTTGCATGTAAACAATTATATAGATCATAACTTGGGTTTGCTCTGAATGGTACAATACCTGATTTCTTGAACTCCATTATACAATCATGATCAGAAATTCATATAAAAATGCTACTTGTATCTCAGGTGAACACTTGGTGGTTCACCCAATAGATACAATTGATGTCATTATAAGCATGCCAGCTAGACCTAAACAATAGAATAACTTTCACACACAAGTTAATATGTCTAGTGACCACTTGGGCAAGTATTCTAGAGGTTTTGAAAATTATCTAATACATTATCAGGGAATATTTTTGAAAGATCATCATTTATTAAACATGTACTATACCTATGAAACAGATGAATGCATGAAAAAAAACATCAATATGCTCTCATTCTCATACCAATTGTCACTCTTGCTTTCAATTAGGTAAATACTTTCTCCTTTTACACCGAAATAAATTTCTTCAGTAGGAAGGTAGATTGAAAAGTCAGCCACATTAAGACATAAAAGAGAATTATTCTTGAAAACTATTATCATCATTTATGAAGATAAGCTATCACCAACTTTGAAATTAATTCCTTCAAGTATATTGAATGTAGCACAGAACTCACAAGACAAATTAGATAGAAGACAAAGTATAATAATTTCAACTGAGAAATATTATCCATATTTATGGGATAATCAAGGAAACTTTTATGAAAGAGTAAAGAACCACAAGGATAGATCATACAAAGTAGCTCATAAAGTAGCATTACCTTTTACTAAAACAGCAATAAAAACATCACTAAATTTTACAAGTAAGTCTCTTAGTGATAAGTTATGTGCTGATTACAGTAATTTGAGTTTTAATGATATAGAAGAAAGATTATATACTATAAAATCATTTTGGGAAATTATAAGGAATACTATGACTGAAAACACTAGAAAAAAGATATATAAATTAATCTCATTATCTCAGTTCAGTGAAAATTTAGGGTGGTTAAGAGGTGAATTTATAATATTAAACTTATTTTCATCATACATGATATTTGACTATGAACAAATAATAATGATACATGATACCATATACTCCAGATACTTAGTAATAGGACGTGTTAATCGAAATAATCAGATAACTTCTAATTATAAATTGCCAGATATAGAACTATTGATGTCCTTTTATGCATGAGGAGATAATATATTGAAAATAGAGGGAAATGATGGATATGACTCTATAAAAGAAATTGAAGCAATATGCACTGCTGTATGGCAGCCTTGTCGTGGCAGGTGATTTTAACGCCAAATCAATTCAATGGGGAGGAGAACACACAGATATAAGAGGAAGCAGAGTAGAGGAGCTTGCTGCAAGGCTTCATCTGCTGATTCTTAATGACGGAACATCTACTTACCGACGCCCCTACTGTATGCAGACGGCTATAGATGTTTCTTTCGTCACGGAGGAGCTCTTCTCACAGGGGCAAAACTGGGAGGTCTTGGATGACGAAGTTGGCAGTGACCACCAGTACATCACCTTTCAGTTAAGGACGAGAAGAAAAAGGAGATATCCGACTGTTAGTGTACCAAGGTACATGATGGAGAAAATGGACACTGAGAAGTTTGCCAAAGTTATGAATTCCTACGAGGGGCAGGACCTACCTAAGCCTAGGACAAGAGCGGTATCGAAAGCCCACATTGATAAAACTATGGAAATTATTCGTCATGCCTACAATGAAGCCATTCCTCGCAAAAGTAAACCAAGAAGCCAGCGGATGCCTGCCTATTGGTGGACAGCGGATATCGCTAGAATGCGCAGTGAGCAGGACGTTAGAGCGCAAAGAGGAAAGAAAAGATGGGGGAAGCACCCTCAGAACAGACCTATAAAATAGCAAAGAGAAACTCAGGAGGCAATACGATCTAGCAAAATAAAATGTTGGAACGATCTCTGCAGTTCTGTAGACAACGACACCTGGGGTTAGGATATAGAATTGTTACAGAGTGGCTAAAAAAGCATAAACCTAACGTGACCCTCGACCCAGCTGCAATCAAACATATCGTAAGAACATTATTTCCGAGTGTAGTTATCTCCTCTCGGTCAAGTCCTTCTTGTGCTTCTATCGGTTAAACCAAGACTATTTGAATAATTCGAGATATTTACAGTACTTTTTGGTTCAACTTCAAGGCAAGTTTTTCTTTAATGACAGCATAATCAATTATGGACCCTCCCAAATATTTGTAGTTGATGCCTTCCTAACAACAGTCCAACCTTTATGAATACATTAAGAAAACTCTTCTTAGAAATTTTTGATCAGATGTATGGATTCCCAGAATGTTATTCAAAAGTACATAACTATTTGAAAAACATTTTAATACTTATCAGTTATTACAATCCCCCAACTATTTATAGAAGGAAGAAGAGTTTTTTGATATAGGAGATAAATTGCTGATGATTTTCAAGAGCCTTATTATGATAGAGAAAGTAATTCTTCTACCACATGGATTGTCAGAAAGGAAGGAAATGAAGGAGTTTTACAAAAAAATGTCGACAAGTATCATAGGTGCTCTCTTATTAGCTGCAGCACATACATTAAAAATTAAAGTTGAATTGATAGGATCAGGGGATAATCAGATATTAGTTGCTTATTTCCCTAAGATCAGTAGCATCAATAATGAAGAATATATAGACAAGTATCATTTGACATTGGAGAAACAAATAAATGATTTTTTACTCGAAATGAATAAATATGTCTCAGGGATAGGAATGATATTAAAATTGGAAGAAACTTGGATAAGTTCTAAATTCTTCTCTTATGGTAAAGAAATTTATATAAATGGGATTCAGATGCCACAAACTTTAAAAAGAGTGAGTAGAGTATATATTGATACGAGTGATAATTTTCCTTCTTTGACTTCTTATGTTAGTAGTATTTCTGCATCATGCCATTCAATAGGTTTAAAAGGTTTTGATCAGATAGATAGCTATTATTTATCTATAAAAGAAATAGCATCCTTATTGATAAGAGAACCATATTCTAAACTATTAGTAGGGAATACATTATTAAATGAGTTTAAAACAAAAGTATTAAATTAACTGTAAATGACTTTATTCACATGATTAGTATTCCTAAGGATATGGGAGGATTACCTATTACAAACTATTTAGACTTTATATATAGGGGACACCCAGATCCACTTACCTCGCAATTGTTATGGGTAAAATTACTGGAAAGTGAGATTCCATTTATAACAAACACTTTTAAAACAATGGATAGTAAGTGGGCATGCCATATCAAAAACAATAGATTATAAATTACTAATTCAAGACCCATTAGCTATAAATTGGAATAGACCAATGGTTGCCACTAATAAAGTGAAAAGGGACATTTGTTTATCAGGAAATACTGAATATATTTACTATAAAGTGGAGGATTATAATAATTTAATAGTGGGTGGAAATCATAGATTAATGTCATTAGGAAACTTACAGCCGTATGCTGGATCCAGTACAGGGGAGAAAAGAGGAGCTCCATTGCTACCATTTCCTCAAACAGATAGAAGTATATTGGCATGTAAGCAATTATATAGAATAATAACTTGGGTGTGCTCAAAAAATGGTACAATACCTGATTTCTTGAACTCCATTATACAATCTAGATCAGAAATTCCTATAAAAATGCTACCTTATATCTCAGGTGAACACTATGGTGGCTCACCCACACACAGATACAATGATGTCATTATGAAGCATGCCGCTAGACCTAACAATAGAATAACTTTCCACACACAAGTTAATATGTCTAGTGACCACTTGGGCAAGTATTCTAGAGGTTTTAGAAAATTATCTAATACATTATCAGGGAATATTTTTGAAAGATCATCATTTATTAAACATGTACTATACCTATGAAACAGATGAATGCATGAAAAAAACATCAATATGCGAAATAAATTTCTTCAGTAGGAAGGTAGATTGAAGGGTCAGCCACATTAAGACATAAAAGAGAATTATTCTTGAAAACTATTATCATCATTTATGAAGATAAGCTATTACCAACTTTGAAATTAATTCCTTCAAGTATATTGAATGTAGCACAGAACTCACAAGACAAATTAGATAGAAGACAAAGTATAATAATTTCAACTGAGAAATATTATCCATATTTATGGGATAATCAAGGAAACTTTTATGAAAGAGTAAAGAACCACAATGATAGATCATACAAAGTAGCTCATAAAGTAGCATTACCTTTTACTAAAACAGCAATAAAAACATCACTAAATTTTACAAGTAAGTCTCTTAGTGATAAGTTATGTGCTGATTACAGTAATTTGAGTTTTAATGATATAGAAGAAAGATTATATACTATAAAATCATTTGGGAAATTATAAGCAATACTATGACTGAAAACACTAGAAAAAAGATATATAAATTAATCTCATTATCTCAGTTCAGTGAAAATTAAGGGTGGTTAAGTGGAGAATTTATAATATTAAACTTATTTTCATCATACTTGATATTTGATTATGAACAAATAATTATGATCCATGATACCATATATTCCAGATACTTAGTAATAGGACGTATTAATCGAAATAATCAGATAACTTCTAATTATAAATTGCCAGATATTGAACTATTGATGTCCTTTTATGCATGAGGAGATAATATATTGAAAATAGAGGGAAATGATGGATATGACTCTATAAAAGAAATTGAAGCAATATGCACTGCTGTATGGCAGCCTTGTCGTGGCAGGTGATTTTAACGCCAAATCAATTCAATGGGGAGGAGAACACACAGATATAAGAGGAAGCAGAGTAGAGGAGCTTGCTGCAAGGCTTCATCTGCTGATTCTTAATGACGGAACATCTACTTACCGACGCCCCTACTGTATGGAGGAGGCTATAGATGTTTCTTTCGTCACGGAGGAGCTCTTCTCACAGGGGCAAAACTGGGAGGTCTTGGATGACGAAGTTGGCAGTGACCACCAGTACATCACCTTTCAGTTAAGGACAGAAGAAGAACGAGATATCCGACTGTTAGCGCACCAAGGTACATAATGGAGAAAATGGACACTGAGAAGTTTGCCAATGTTATGAATTCCTACGAGGAGCAGGACCTACCTAAGCCTAGGACAAGAGCGGTATCGAAAGCCCACGTTGATAAAACTATGGAAATTATTCGTCGTGCCTGCAATGAAGCCATTCCTCGCAAAAGTAAACCAAGAAGCCAGCGGATGCCTGCCTATTGGTGGACAGCGGATATCGCTAGAATGCGCAGTGAGCAGGACGTAGAGCGCAAAGAGGAAAGAAAAGATGGGGGAAGCACCCTCAGAAACAGAAGCCTATAAAATAGCAAAGAAGAAACTCAGGAGGCAATAAGATCTAGCAAAATAAAATGTTGGAACGATCTCTGCAGTTCTGTAGACAACGACACCTGGGGGTTAGGATATAGAATTGTTACAGAGCGGCTTAAAAAGCATAAACCTAACGTGACCCTCGACCCAGCTGCAATCAAACATATCGTAAGAACATTATTTCCCGAGTGTAGTTATCTCCTCTCGGTCAAGTTCTTCTTGTGCTTCTATTTGGTTCAACCATAGTACTTTTATTTGGAATAGTTTTATATTTGGAACCACCAATAGTACTTTTTGGTTCAACTTCAAGGCATAGTTTTTCTTTAATGAGAGCATAATCAATTATGGACCCTCCCAAATATTTGTAGTTGAATGCCTTCCTAACAACAGTCCAACCTTTATGAATACATTAAGAAAACTCTTCTTAGAAATTTTTGATCAGATGTATGGATTCCCAGAATGTTATTCAAAAGTGCATAGATTGTTTGAAAATACATTTTATTACTTATCAAGTTATTACAATCCCCCCAACTATTTAAAGAAGGAAGAGTTTTTTGATATAGGAGATAATGCTGATGATTTTCAAGAGCCTAATTATGATAGAGAATGTAATTCTTCTACCACATGGATTGGTCAGAAAGGAGGAAATGAAGGAGTTTTACAAAAAATGTGGACAAGTATCATAGGTGCTCTCTTATTAGCTGCAGCACATACATTAAAAATTAAAGTTGAATTGATAGGATCAGGGGATAATCAGATATTAGTTGCTTATTTCCCTAAGATCAGTAGCATCAATAATGAAGAATATATAGACAAGTATCATTTGACATTGGAGAAACAAATAAATGATTTTTTACTCGAAATGGATAAATATGTCTCAGGGATAGGAATGATATTAAAATTGGAAGAAACTTGGATAAGTTCTAAATTTTTCTCTTATGGTAAAGAAATTTATATCAATGGAATTCAGATGCCACAAACTTTAAAAAGAGTGAGTAGAGTATATATTGATACGAGTGATAATTTGCCTTCTTTGACTTCTTATGTTAGTAGTATTTCTGCATCATGCCATTCAATAGGTTTAAAAGGTTTTGATCAGATAGATAGCTATTACTTATCTATAAAAGAAATAGCATCCTTATTGATAAGAGAACCATATTCTAAACTATTAGTTGGGAATACATTATTAAATGAGTTTAAAAACAAAAGTATTAAATTAACTGTAAATGACTTTATTCCATGATTAGTATTCCTAAGGATATGGGAGGATTACCTATTACAAACTATTTAGACTTTATATATAGGGGACACCCAGATCCACTTACCTCGCAATTGTTATGGGTAAAATTACTGGAAAGTGAGATTCCATTTATAACACTTTTAAAACAATGGATAATAAGTGGGCATGCCATATCAAAAACAATAGATTATAATTATTAATCCAAGATCCATTAGCTATAAATTGGAATAGACCAATGGTTGCAACAAATAAAGTAAAAAGGGACATGGAAGAAAGATTAAATTCAATATGTAAAAATAAAAATTTGAGTCTATTACTTAAAGGAAACAATGATACTAATATAAATAGTATAACAAAATATTTGATTACTATTAAACCTTGTTTTCCTAGAATATTAAGTGACATTTTAAGATTAAGCCCTGAAGGAGCAAAGCTTGGTTTTTTAGCTATGTTTACTAATGTTAGAACATTGAAAGCTTGTATGAGTAGTGAAAGTTAAATAAAATAGATGATGTATTTAAAGAGCAAGACCCATTTAGAAACAAAAAGTAAAAATTTGGATAATAAGAATGTATGATTTAAGAAATTTAGATGTTGACACAGACAACATGGAATCCATATTACATGAAACAAAAGAAGAATCATTTTACTCTATCGACACTCACCTTAAGAGTGCTATATTAAGACATAAGAGAGAATCATTCTTGAAAACTATTATCATCATTTATGAAGATAAGCTATCACCAACTTTGAAATTAATTCCTTCAAGTATATTGAATTTAGCACAGAACTTACAAGACAAATTAGGTAGAAGACAAAGTATAATAATTTCAACTGAGAAATATTATCCATATTTATGGGATAATCAAGGAAACTTTTATGAAAGAGTAAAGAACCACAATGATAAATCATACAAAGTAGCTCATAAAGTTGCATTACCTTTTACTAAAACAGCAATAAAAACATCACTAAATTTTACAAGTAAGTCTCTTAGTGATAAGTTATGTGCTGCTTACAGTAATTTGAGTTTTAATGATATAGAAGAAAGATTATATACTATAAAATCATTTTGGGAAATTATAGGCAATACTATGACTGGAAACACTAGAAAAAAGATATATAAATTAATCTCATTATCTCAGTTCAGTGAAAATTAAGGGTGGTTAAGTGGAGAATTTATAATATTAAATTTATTTTCATCATACTTAATATTTGATTATGAACAAATAATTATGATTCATGATACCATATACTCCAGATACTTAGTAATAGGACGTATTAATCGATATAATCAGATAACTTCTAATTATAAATTGCCAGATATTGAACTATTGATGTCCTTTTATGCATGGGGAGATAATATATTGAAAATAGAGGGAAATGATGGAGATGCTTCTATAAAAGAAATTGAAGCAATATGCACTGCTGTATGGCAGCCTTGTCGTGGCAGGTGATTTTAACGCCAAATCAATTCAATGGGGAGGAGAACACACTGATATAAGAGGAAGCAGAGTAGAGGAGCTTGCTGCAAGGCTTCATCTGCTGATTCTTAATGACGGAACATCTACTTACCGACGGCCCTACTGTATGGAGGAGGCTATAGATGTTTCTTTCGTCTATAGGAGGAGCTCTTCTCACAGGGGCAAAACTGGGAGGTCTTGGATGACGAAGTTGGCAGTGACCACCAGTACATCACCTTTCAGTTAACACTAGAAGGACCGGACCCGTCAATTGACGGCTGTTTACAATTTAATTTATGATATCTTTTCCCTTGATAGGCCTGTAGATTTGCTGCTCACTTGCTTTTATTTTTTTAGTCAGATGTCGACCATGACGAAATATGAGCACACCAGCATGACTAATTGATGGTAAACAGATAAGAACTACCTAGAAAGACCAACCGTCAATTGACGGCAGTAGCTCTGGTAACGCGGGTGTGAGTGGTGGTGAGCATTCTCGCTACAGGATAATTGTGCTATAGTGTGTGCATTGCATAATTTTGTTGTAAACAAGTTAATTATAAAGAATATATAATTTCTGATGTGTTTATTGCAGAAATAATTACATACAAAACTCATTATTTCATCATATTTGTGTAGCCATGTCGAGTAAGAAATTACTGAATGATAATGAAATATGGCAGGAAATTCAGTGCCTTCAAGATATTGCGTCTGATGAATCTGATGCTAACTACGCAGAAGGAGACGAGGATGACTTTATTCCACCCGCTGGACATGTGAACACGTCATCATCTGACTCAGAAGGAGCAAGTGAAACGGGTGAAAAAGCAGTGACTGGAAGCAGTAGTGAGGTAGTTGTTGATGATCCCGTAATAAAAAGTAAAGATGGAACATCCTGGAAATGGTCCGCTACTTCAGAAATAGTCAGAGGTCGTTTGCAGACTCAAAATGTAGTGAGAATTCGTCCAGGACCAACGTCATATTCATACAGAAATATAAAAAAAGATTCTCCCATGTCTGCATTCAAATTACTATTTGATGAGCCGATGCTAAGACATATCCAAAAGTGCACTAATGCTGAGGCGCAACGAAATACTGGAGATAAAAATTGGAACGTTACGCTGGATGAGCTCGATAAATATGTAGGACTCGTCATCTGTCGAGGAGTAATTGGTGGACGAAACCTACCTTTGAAAAGTATGTGGGATAAATCATGGGGCTGCCCTTTGTTTCACAAAACCATGAGTAGAAACAGGTTTACTGAAATTATGAAATATCTACGTTTTGATATGAAGAATGAAAGAAAAACACGAATCCTCACAGATAAGTTTTGCTTAGCAACTGAAATATGGACACCTTTTATTGATAATTGTCAAAAAGCTTATATTCCAGACGTCAGCCTCACAGTTGATGAACAACTGCTACCTTGTAAATCTCGGTGCAAATTTATACAATATATGGCGAATAAGCCAGATAAGTTCGGAATCAAATTTTGGTTACTTGTGGATGTGGAGAATAAATACTTGTTCAACGGATTTCCCTATCTTGGAAAAGATAACAGTAGGAAGGCAGACGTAAGTGTCTCTTGTAACGTAGTATTAGAATTGCTTGCACCATTGTTCAACAAAGGTTACAATGTTACATGTGATAACTACTTCACGTCATTAGATCTCGCTCACCGTCTTGCTGACAGAAAGTGCAGTATTGTAGGTACTCTACGCAACAATCGCAGGGAAATTCCCGTTGAATGTAAAAAGACTAAAGCTCTTCATGACACGACCGTGATGAAATGTAAAGGCAGAAACAACGCTGTAACTACACTTACTTCGTACCAGTGCAAAAAATCAAAGAATGTGCTTATTCTAAGCACGTTGCATCCTGATGTACCGATATCCACAGAAGGAAATCCGAAGAAAAAGCCTGAAACTGTTTTATTCTATAATAAGAATAAAGTAGCAGTGGATGTCTTTGATCAAATGACAAGAATGTATTCAGTCAAAGCTTCCAGTAGACGGTGGCCAATGCATGTATTTTATAATATGATCGACTCAGCTTTGATCAACAGCCATATATTATACAGGCTTGTTTCGAAAGAAAATATAAGCCGAAGAAACTTTATCCAGAGGGTGTGTGAAGAGTTGACTGACAGCATGCCTTGCAATGTTTATGCAAATGAAGATGCGTTGGATGCACCTCCTTCTAAAGTACGTTGTGTAGCGGAAAGAAGTGGACCTACAAGCAAACAACCACGTCTAACATGCTGCTTCGTAAAGTGCAAGAATAGAACAACAAATATCTGCACTGCCTGTCAGCGACACATATGCGGTACTCACGCTCAACATTATTGTGCATCCTGCTCTTCAAAATAAATTTGTTGCTCTCTTACAAGGTATGCGTAGTTATAGTAATCAGTATAATATGCAGATATTAAATTATATGCTGTGTAGTAACAATTTTATTTAATTTACTTTTTTTCTCATGTTATTCGTTATTGTTGAATTTTGAAGCCCCTCTATATGTATGTGCTTCGTAGTAACATCTAATTTTTGTTTCTTTTATTTACAAATTTCATGAATCTCGAATGTTGATGTTATGGAAATAAGGGTACAATACTGTTTTACGAATTTAACACACTTTTAAAATGTTCATAATCTCGTTAATGCCCCATCTATTGTTATAAATTACATGCCGTCAATTGACGGCTCATGGTCCTTGAAGGTAGTTTAAAACTCCGGTCCTCCTAGTGTTAAGGATCAGAAGAATAAAGAGATATCCGACTGTTAGCGCACCAAGGTACATAATGGAGAAAATGGACACTGAGAAGTTTGCCAATGTTATGAATTCCTACGAGGAGCAGGACCTACCTAAGCCTACGACAAGAGCGGAATCGAAAGCCCACGTTGATAAAACTATGGAAATTATTCGTCGTGCCTGCAATGAAGCCATTCCTCGCAAAAGTAAACCAAGAAGCCAGCGGATGCCTGCCTATTGGTGGACAGCGGATATCGCTAGAATGCGCAGTGACTGCCTCAGAGCAAGACGTAGAGCGCAAAGAGGAAAGAAAAGATGGGGGGAAGCACCCTCAGAAACAGAAGCCTATAAAATAGCAAAGAAGAAACTCAGGAAGGCAATAAGATCTAGCAAAATAAAATGTTGGAACGATCTCTGCAGTTCTGTAGAGAACGACACCTGGGGGTTAGGATATAGAATTGTTACAGAGCGGCTTAAAAACCATAAACCTAACGTGACCCTCGACCCAGCTGCAATGAAACATATCGTAAGAACATTATTTCCCACACATAGACAGGTCGAAATGGAAAAAATGGATGATGACCAGGAAAATCGTTCCCAAGAAGAGCACACTACTTTTACAGTAGAAGACTTGGAGGAAGCAGTGGCCTTCCTGAAAAAGCGAAAATGCCCCGGGTCAGATGGCATGTATAACGATTGCATCATGTATAACATGTATAACGCATGCATGACGACGGGTTACTTCCACACTGATTGGAAAAGAGCAAACCTCGTGCTGATTAGTAAAGGCAAGGGCGAAGAAGATAGTCCGTCGGCCTACCGACCCCTGTGCATGCTGGATACTGCAGGGAAGCTTTTTGAGAAGCTAATACACAAGCAGTTGCAAGCTGCATTAAGAGACGTGGGTGGACTGTCTGAGAGGCAATTTGGCTTTCTCCCGCGAAGGAGTACGCTGGACGCCGTGAAGCTAGTAATGAAATACGCCAGTGTTACCGTCGAAGGGAATCATTTCTCTAGGCCAGTATGTGTCGTGGTAACCCTGGACGTTAAAAATGCCTGTAACTCCATGCGATGGCATCTTCTGTTACATGCTTTGAGAGGAAAATTCAGGGTGCCCAATTACCTGTACCGGATAATCTGTAGTTTTCTAGAAGACCGAGTACTTATATATAACACCACCAGAGGGAAAATGAAGCAGGCTCTCAGTGCTGGAGCTGCACAGGGTTCTATTCTGGGACCAGTTCTCTGGAACATCTTTTATGATGGTGTGCTAAGGATACAAATGCCTGATGATATTCATATAGTGGGCTACGCTGATGACATTATATTGGTCATCATAGCAAGGAATGAGTCCCTGGCTCAGCTAAAATTAAACCAGGACCTTGAGACGGGTCGATGGTTGGATGGTGGATCATGGTCTGACTTTAGCCACCAATAAAACAGAAATAATGGTAATTACGAGAAAGAGAAACCCCAGTTTGCACAGATATGATTATCAGTGGTGTAGAGGTGCCCGTGAGAGGATCTGTTAAATATCTCGGGATCACCATTGACAGGAAAATATAGTTCTGGGCGCACATATATAGAGCTGCAAACAAAGCTGCTGTTGCCACAGCCCAGCTAAGTAGGCTAATGGCTAATACTGGAGGGCCAAGGCAGTCAAGGCGCAGATTACTGATGTCTGTGACACAGTCCATAATGCTGTATGGCGCTGAGGTCTGGGCTGACTGTCTCAGACACGAGAAATTTAGAAGGAAATTGGCTTCAGTACAAAGGATTGGCGCCTTGCCTTACGAGTAGCATGTGCCTACCGCACTGTTTCCGAGCCAACAATATTGGTCATTTCGGGAATTATTCCCATAGACTTGCTGGCCCAAGAGAGAAAGAGTGTAGGTGAAAAATCGGTAGAAGACCGAAAAGCGGCAAAACGACAAGCCAGAACAATAACCCTGAGGAAATGGAAAGAGAGATGGGAGCAAGAGTTAAGGGGCAGGTGGACTGCAAGGCTCATCCAGGACCTCCCCAAATGGTTGGGCCGGAAGCATGGGGAGATTGGATTCTACTTAACGCAGATGCTGACTGGCCACGGGAATTTCGAAAAATATCTACACAGGATGGGGAAAGTTGATAGCCCTCAATGTAAGCACTGTAGCTCGGGGGAAACCGACGATGCAGAACATACCTTCTTCTTCTGTGCTAAATGGGGAGTGCTGCAGCAGGAATTAATAGCATCACTGGGTGAGGTCACTCCAGAGACCATAGTTCAAAAGATGCTACTAAACGAAAACAATTGGTCAAAAGCTGCAAACTTTGTAGAGGCGGTTCTCTATCATAAGAAGAACGAAAGTGGTGTGAGGCAAGGGCAATGATTAAACGAATGGGGACAAGAAGGTGAATCCTATTCAGGAGGACTGAGGCACCGGCACGAAGTAATGTGCAAACGGTTTCCGTGTCGGGTATTGCCAGGAAATAGGATGTGGTTTTTTAGTGGGTCGGGACCCCCAACCCCACATACCCTGAGCAAGACGTCTTGCTAAGGGATCTGATGAACAGATTTTTCCACATCCTACGGCGAAAAAAAAAATATGCACTGCTGTAATATTATATAAATTAGAAAAAATTCAAGTGTGTAAGAACTTTAAAGCAAAATTATTAACTACTATAAAAAATGACAATCCAATAGTTGCACAAAATTTAATGGATCTATGCCAAATACTAGAGCAATCTCATATAACACCAGAAATTATTGTTGAATTATCAGGTTTATTCAGACATTTTGGACACCCAACAATTAATGAAACTAAAGGGTGTGTAAAATTAAATGAAATAGGTAATCGAGAATTAAAAATGAACAATGATTCAATCTCAGAAATAAAAGGGAGTTTAATAAGACACTTTATATTAAATTACATTAATAAGAATCGTAGGTGGCCCTCTTGTTATTATGTTGGAGATAACATTGCCATGACAAACTTTGTGGATAGTAAAAGTACTTTTATTAATGAGCATTTACTAGATATAACATTAGAAGATTGGAGTCAGATCAAATTCAATAAAATATTTGATTTTGATTACTTCTTTGATTATACTCAAGTTATTTCAGATAAAGCATGTTCACCTCCTAGGTACAATTATGAATATGTATATAATCATGTAATGCTTAAAGAAAAACCTAGACCTAAAACATTTAATAGTAGAAGATTAATCCAAGAAATATTAATGAGAGAAGAAGTAGATACCAAAGATTTATTAGATATATATATAAAAGGAAATATACCTTGGTTCTGGCTCATAACTGGTTTTCATCCTAAAGAACGAGAACTTAATAAAAATGGTAGGATGTTTTCAGTTAATAAGTGTTGAGATTAGAATGTTATTAGGAATTTTAGAAAAAAAACATAGCAAACTCTGTTTTTAAATATTTATCATTTCAAACTATGACATGGTCTGAAGCATCTTTGACTAAACATGTTGGAAATCAACTTACCTCTTATTTCAGGTGTACAAGATATACTGATTAAATTGGCCCACTTAGCCATATCAAACCTCACAACCATCTGACTAATAATTTGTTTCAAAGTTAACTTATTATTGTATTTAATTATCTGGGGTAATAACTCATCTAATATCTATATGAACCATTATCGAGCTAAACCTTTTATTACTTCCATTAAATTTAATTTAAGAAGAATACCAATAGTAATAGGTAAGGTTCCTTTACCTTTTAATTTTGTTCTTAAAATAAAATCACGATGACTACAATCTTACAAATTAAATTACACTCGACGGATTAGGAGATGGCCCGGCTTTATGTTCATATTAAGAAGAAAGCTGAGAAGACATTTGATATTCAGGCGTTGTCTTTAAATAAGGAAATATGGTTTTTGATACCTGAGGAGTATAGAGACCTAAAGTTTCATACAATTTTAGCAGGTAAAAATACAATAAACAATTCAATTTCAGCTATCAAGTCAATTTCAGGCTATAGGAAAGTTTCTATTAGAATTGATGATGCTGTAAAAAGAGAATATTTTGATGAAAAAGAAAACCTATGCTTTAAAGATATGCCATTAGAGGAGATGGTGTCTAAATCTACTGAAGGTGAATATTCCCAGTCGGCACAATATACAAATTCTGCTTTAGAAGACCGTATAAAACAATTAGAAAGCCAGTTACAATTACATAATAACGAAATAAAGTTACAAGAAATTGAAAAAAAAATTTTAATTTCAAAATATGATAAAAAACAGCTTGATTCAGAAAGATAGTTAGAAAGATTTGAAAATTAATGTGAACGTTTTCAGATTACTTCTGATGAAATGAAAATTCAAGCGTTAAATTTTTTTGTCGAAGGAGCTTCAAAAGATTGGTACGAATCTAATCTAATAAAATTGGGTTTAACAGGTTCATGGCGATCATGGAAAGATTCATTCTTGATCGTTTTTGTTGATAAGGGCTGGACAATTGTTCGGAAGGCTCCAGAGCGATCAGGTATACCCTGCTAATATGAGAGTATTTATGGCTAACCTTTTGCTTTCAGGCTATAATCGCTTGCCATACAGAAGACTCTATTGGTCAGAATGCTCAGAATTGAACAACTCATTAGTTGCAAACTCCGTAAGAAGAGACGCTTTTGATCAAATTATGAGGTGTCTCCACTTTGTAAACAATATGGCTATGAATGATGATCACTTCTATAAAGTTAGACCAATATTTGACCATCTCAACCAAGTCAATTTGAAGCTAAAGGCTGGTGAATATTTTAGTGTGGATGAAATAATGGTTCCATACTATGAGAAGCATGGAGATAAACAATATATTCGTGGAAAGCCAGTACGTTTTGGGTTCAAGTTGTGGGCAGCTTACACTTCAGATGGAGCCCTGCTACAAGTTGAACCATATTGTGGGTCTCATACCCGTATCAATGATCATGGTCTTGGTCATGGGCCGAATATTGTATTGGATATAGTACAAAGATTGCAGTTAGAAAAGGGTCAACATGTTGTTTTTGATAATTACTTTGGTAGCGTTGGTTTATGCCAGGAACTTTCAGCTGTAGGAATAGGAGCAACAGGCACTCTGCGTGAAGATAGACTTTCTGGAGCACCACCTACAAGCTAGAAAATCAATGGATAAGAATGAACGAGGGTATATGGAAGAGGCGTTTACTGACTGTGTATCTATTGTGAAATGGAAAGATAATAAGGTCGTTAGTGTTGTCTCTAATAAACTCAGAAGTAAGCCACTCCAAAAAGCTAAAAGATGGAACAAACTGATGAGGAGCTATATTGAGGTAGACATGCCAAACTCAATCCACATTTATAACGCCCATATGGGGGGAGTGGACCTATTCGATCAGCAGGTATCTGTCTACAGAATTCGAATAAGATCCAAGAAATGGTGGTGGCCGTTATTTGCCTGGAATTTGAATGCTATGGTGGTCAATGCATGGAGAATCAAAAGGAAGAATGGCAGTAAGATGAGTTTGCTTGAGTTTACCCACAGTGTTGTAACATCAACTTTGAAGAGCTACGGTACTCCTCGCAAGTCAACAGGTGTGAGGAAACATGTAACAGGAAGTGAACTTGATGATGTGAGGTACAATATGTTGCAACATTGGACTGTGAAGAAAAACACAAAATATGCCAGATGTAGAGAATGTGGCCGCCGCACGTCTTATTATTGTGAAATGTGCAATTTACCTCTTCATCCTGAGTGCATGAAACCATTCCATGTGTGATATTTCATATCTGTAGCAAATCATTTCTGTTTATTTTTTAATGAAAATTGATAATTTATTATTTAAATAAGGAATTGTAACGGTTTTCTGGTCATACAGCAAGAATAATGTGAGAAAGAAAGGATATAATATAATTTTCGAAAATAATTAATTTTCATGTCATTAATTCCTATCGGCAACTTAAGTTGCCATCCATTATTTCCGTATGTAATGAAGAAAAATTAATAGTGAAACATTTTTAGGACTACTAGAGTCCTAACGAACAAGTATATTATAGAGTTTAGCGTGTTACACTCACTAATACGGAGTTTTGGTGTAGCACTAACTAGTCTTTCATTGTTCGACTCACTTTTAACTAAACATGTGACAAGCAGTCTTTAAAGCTTTTCTTCCATTCATAGAACACACTGAAGGCGAACAGGCGGTAATTGCGGTTATTAGAAAAAGAAGCTATAGCAGTCCTAGTCTCGTTGATAACCCACACAACAACTGCTTCACTTTCACCAAGGTTATCAACAAACAACCTGCACAAACAGTGCAACCCCCACAGCACTCCCCCCTAAATGATGAGGTTACCTGAAACGTACAGGTAGTCGAATTGCACGACCGCGGCGCGTGCAAGACTGCGGTGGCAAGGTGGATGGGTGAAGGTGGTTGCGACGACCGAGGAGGCGGTAATTGCGGTTATTAGAAAAAGAAGCTATATCAGTCCTAGTCTCGTTGATAACCCACACAACAACTCTGCTTCACTTTCACCAAGGTTATCAACAAACAACCTGCGCAAACAGTGCAACCCCCACAGCACTCCCCCCTAAATGATGAGGTTACCTGAAACGTACAGGTAGTCGAATTGCACGACCGCGGCGCGTGCAAGACTGCGGTGGCAAGGTGGATGGTGAAGGTGGTTGCGACGACCGAGGAGGCGGTAATTGCGGTTATTAGAAAAAGAAGCTATATCAGTCCTAGTCTCGTTGATAACCCACACAACAACTCTGCTTCACTTTCACCAAGGTTATCAACAAACAACCTGCGTGATCTTAACTTAATTTTATCGTTTTCCAAAGTAATTCTATTCATTAAGTGACTTCATAAAGACATTTCATATTAAATTCACAACGAAATTTCGAAGAAGAATACAGGATCACTTCGACATGGATGAGGAAGCTGGAGATATACCCGAGGCGATAGGAGAGAGAGTCGCAATCCATCGAGTGGCTATGAAAGTACCACCCTTTTGGCGTAACCGGCCCGATTTGTGGTTTCTCCAAATGGAGGCTAATTTCAACATCTCAGGTATTTCTTGTGACCTTACCAAATATAATATCATCTCCCATTTGGAAAGCGACATCATGGAACAGGTCAGTGACATCATTCGCTCACCTCCCACGCGGGAACGCTATTCGGCCATAAAAAATAAGCTTGTATCTATCTACGCCGATAGTGAGGAGCACAAATTACGCAGACTAATCACGTCGGGGTCACCAATATAGAGTTTAGCGTGTTACACTCACTAATACGGAGTTTTGGTGAGCACTAACTAGTCTTTCATTGTTCGACTCACTTTTAACTAAATATGTGACATGCAGTCTTTAAAGCCTTTCTTCCATTCATAGAACACACTGAAGGCGAACAGGCGGTAATTGCGGTTATTAGAAAAAGAAGCTATATCAGTCCTAGTCTCGTTGATAACCCACACAACAACTCTGCTTCACTTTCACCAAGGTTATCAACAAACAACCTGCGCGGGCGCATTACAATTGCGCAAATTTTCAGATTGAGGTACCTTACATTTGCGCAAATTTTTTTGTTACGTTTGCGCATGATTTTTATAACAATTGCGCAAGGGAAGAATAGGCTTAAATATGTTAACAGGTAGTCAGTCAACTTATTCCTTATCACCAACGGTTTGGCATGAATGATTGTTAACCTCGTTATTAACAAGCAGTTAAGCAGTAACATGATACTCTTTGTAATTCTATAGCTTTTCAGACTTCACATTCTTTAGTTACCAACTTAAGCCATCAGGATGGAGTTAAAAATTACAGAAACCAACCGCGGAAAGAAAAGTTTATTGTATGAAGGATTTAGTTTCCGTGTCTCAATCCAAATGAAAAAAACCAACGACATTACTTGGAGATGTACAGTGAAATCATGCAAAGCCAGTGTGAAAACTGACAGTGATTGCACCGTTGTCATCAGCGGGAAAAATGAACATAATCATGACAGTGATCAAAGAAAAATTGAAAGGAAAACTGTGCGCTGCGCCGCGAAAAGAAAAGCTTGTGAAGACATTTGTGCCAGGCCCTCAAAGGTATTACGAACCGAAATACAAAATGTGCAAGAAGATACTCTCACCACTACGGACCTTAAGAGCTTATCGATGGCAATTTACAGAGAACGTCGGAAAAAATACCCAACGCTACCCAAGAGCAGAGCAGATGTACATGAAAGTATCAAAAAAATTTTAATAGAAACATCCAAGTCAGAACTCTTTTGCTTATCAAATGATGCTGAAAGTGGCATAATTATATTTTCATGCTTATCCAACCTTGAAGTATTGTGTAAAATTGTGAATGAAATTTTCATTGATGGAACATTTAAATGTTGTCCCAAATTTTTTGAACAACTATATACCATACACGGTTTCAAAAATGGACATTATATACCTCTTGTATATGCATTGCTACCTTCAAAGTCGGAGAATACGTATGTGACCTTTATGAGCATCCTGTGTAAGTTGTGCGAAGACAAGAATTTACAATTTAAACCTGAATTAATCCATGTTGATTTCGAAATGGCAATGCATAATACTGTACGAAGAATATTTCCCGATTCAACCATTCAATGTTGCAGATTTCATCTCGGCCAAGCATGGTGGCGGAAAATCCAAAAGCTAGGATTGAGTTCCGTGTTTAAGGACAAGTCATCAGAAATAGGAATATGGCTAACACACTTTTTTGGTATACCTTTCTTAGCTGCTGATGATGTTGGTGACTGCTTTGTCACCGATATCATGTCATTTATTCCAGATGATCAGCGATGTATTGCTTTTGCCGACTATATGGTAGATTATTACCTTACACCAGAATCTGTATATCCTCCCATTTTATGGGCCTCCGTTCCGTCAGCTGATGCAAGAAGGACCACAAATGGACCAGAATCATTTCATGCTCATTACAATGAACAATTTTACAATGCCCATCCATCCATATTCATTTTCTTAGATGTACTCCTTAAAATACAGACTACTACTTATATTAAATGTAGAGGTTTAGGCACTCAAGCAACACTGCGCCGAAGTGAGAAAGAGAAAATTCTTGATTTAATGCAAAAGCACACAAAGTTTATGGCAGGTGATATAGATCGTCGTCAATTCATAAAAACTATAGGATTTAAGTATTTTCCTTAAGTATTTTTATCAATTATTAACATTTTTTTTAAATCATCATTTTAACTTTTTTGTAATAAAGTACAATTGTTTGAAATCATCACTTTAACGTTTTTGTAATAAAGAAGATACTTTTTTTCCATTTTTTTTTTACTTTAATCCCCATCTGATTGCGCAAATGTAAATATTTTTTTGCGCAAATGTAAGGTTTTTTTGCGCAAATGTAATTGTTTTTTTGCGCAAATGTAAGCTAGATTTGCGCAAATGTAATGCACGGACCTGCGCAAACAGTGCAACCCCCACAATATATAATTATATTAATAAATTTCCTCCCAGGGAATTGTCGGCTTTAATGGGTTAATCCAGTCGTACCGAGAAATAATCGAACGACATAAAGACCTTTTAACGTCAACAAATGTGTTGAAACATAAGATTAGAACAACAGACGATAACCCTGTATATTCAAGGAATAGATATCCTCATATTAATTCATTTAATTAATATCTTGAAAAACAGGAAGATGCTTCCTCCTGAGGTTATGAAAGCCAAACTAAAAAAAGGAGAATTAGTAGGTAAAATGAACACCAATGGAGTAAAGGTCTATCACTGGAAGGACAAAAGAGATGTTTTCATATTGTCTACAATTCCGGAGCACAATGGGCAGCTCAGTTTGACAGGAAAGGTGAAGAGATATTGAAACCGTCTAGTGTCATTGACTACAATGCAGCAAACGTAAGGGTTGATAAGTCAGACCAAATGACCTGCTACAACTATATTCTCAGGAAAAGTACAAAATGGTATAGAAAACTTGCATTTGAACTGCTTTTAGGAACCTCAATGGTAAATGCTTGGGTTCCGTACAATAAGTTCTTCCAACAACAGGATAAACACCTGTCTATTCTTGATTTCAAAGAAAGCATTATGATGTCATTTATCACAGGCACCTCTGATGCGGATCTAAAACCTGGCCCTAGTAGCTCTCAAGTCTCAGGACTTCGGAGTTCTCATTCACTTATTGAAGCTGATGGTCCAAAGTCCAAGACTCGAAAGAGATGCAGAGGGTGCTATGAGCTCATTTCCAATGCAGAAGGTATTACGGTGGCTCGGTCAAAAGCACGAAGGGTAAACACTTATTGTGACACTTGTGATCAAAAACCATACCTCTGCATTACATGCTTCAATGTGAAGCATTCTTGCTAGTTTTGAGAATATCACGTAACCTCTTGCTTATACGAAGCCTTTTGCTTATATGGACAATATTTTTTTATTTAGAACCATTATTCTATTATTTAGCCAAGTTGGCTGTGATTATGAGATAAGTATATACTTACTTATTTGTATTTGTACCTCATTTATTCTAGTGCATATAAGTTAGTTATGTGAACACTGTTTTACGAGTATGGCGGTGTCGTAGCCGGAAGGCTTGGGAACACCGGTGAATCAAAACAGGTTTTACGAGTATGTTCCAGCATTGTTTTGTAAGGAAATACTTATATTGTTCTATGTTTATCAATTTTTATAATTATTTTTTGTATTTTCGTTTCATCTATTCTACTCTGTATAAGTTAGTTATGTGAGCTGTGAAAATCGAATACATGTCTTTCAATCACAAATATAATGATTATCCTTCATTGTTCTGTCATAATATATGATAAATAATTGGTCATTTTCTGAAAATATCAATATATATAACATTTTCAAAAATTTTGATGTGTACCACTGGTGGTACATGATGCCAGTTGTGGCAGGCAAGCGTGTACTTTATATGGCGCATGATGCGGTGAATGTGTTAACCTGTGTCAGAAAAACACAAAAGTGAAAAAGTTGATTAGCCTGTGTCAGAATAGCACAAAAGGTGATTAATCTGTGTCAGAATAGCACAAAAGGTGATTAATCTGTGTCAGAATAGCACAAAAGTAAAAAAGAATGAGCTAATTGTCATCGTGAAAACAACTATGAAAGAAGTAGACAAAATTTAGGGTAAAGTTAAACAACAGAATGAAACACCGAAGAAACAGTTAGCCCTGTCACAAACTCAAGGGAAGGTTAGCGGTGATCCAACACTTAATAAACCAACATATGGTTCAGTTTGAAGGGCTGTGCACCTAGATAAGAAGAAAGATGAACAAGCAGTCAAACATAAACTTATCGTTAGATCGACCAATAAGAAGGATTCAAAAGAGCTTAAAAGAATGATAAAGGAAAAGAGATTTGTGGGAAGAGGCGACCCCATCCAATTGTCAGCTTACTAACAGATTCCTATCATCTGTTAAGACAAAGAACGCATAAAAACCTCAAAGTGGATTGAAAACTGAACTAGATTCTAACAGGGCATGAAAGATTTGGCCACTATCTTCACTGCCTGAAGTCTTAAATTTCTTCGGTTTTAAATCTTAAGATTTGTGAGTTAGTCTTTCCGACATAAAAGAGTCTGTTTTACACATACAATTATTACCATCGGTAGCGGATGCGAGAAAGGCGACTTTCTGCTCTATTGACATCTGTGCCTGCTCTGCCTACCTGCTGTGTTGCCTTCAACCATAGACTTGTAAAGAAGTTTAATTCCTTTGTCTTTTGTCTCAACAAAATTCATTCAACAAGACCTGTTTAAATTGATCTTCGGAGAGCCCTGTCAAAGGTAATTCAGTTGTGCTTAATTACGAGTATAACATGAAAAAGAGACGTAGTCGTTCTCACTTGTAAAGTATTTCTTATCAAATTGCTGGTTCTCGGTTTTTAGATGAAATAGTGAGCTTTATTTTACTGGTGCTTGCTTCTGATACATATTATCTCAGCTCCCTGGCAGATAATTGCTCAATAGTCTTTATATCCTAGTAATAACAATACAAACAACTCCCTGTGAGGTGCGTGCATAGCGCGCGTGTTAGATAAACAAAACAGATTCAATTGTCCAGAGCCAAGGAAAAAAAAATGAAAAAACCAGGAACGACGGGTAACCCACCGAACAAATCAAAGAAAGCGAACACCACCTTCCGAAAAGAAAAAAACAAGAAACAGTAGCCAAAGATCACATAATCAAGAAAGTACAAAAAATGACACCACAAGTATTATGAGTTCTAATTCCGCAGACCAAACAATAAATTTTATGTCTCCGAATAGGTTCGGTGTGTTATCTGTACATCCCAACTTGGAAACGGAGCAATAACAACCACCCGGAAAGCAGAAAAACCAGCCGAAAAACAAGCAAAGCCTCCCCCAATATTCATAAAAAACAGTCGACTATAGTTCATTTTATAAAACAATACAAGAGTTGATTGGAGCTAATCATTTTCCATGTCAAGCAAGAACTGACACTACCGTCATCCACGTGAACAATGAAGATAACTACAGGAATTTTTCATGAGTTTTTAATGAGCCGTTTAGCGTCAAAAAAACATTTTCTGAAAACAGAAATCATACTTTAACACCCCTTTGGTGAATGTAATTTTGAAAAAAATCATCTGAAATCATTTTCCATATAATATTCTATTTTTATGCATAGTTTCATTTTGACCCGTCAAACGGTATGTCTTGTATCGCTCTCACAAGCTTTGAGATTGAATTATAAGTCAAAATTTTTACATTTTATTGAAAAAAAAAAATATTTTCCGTTGCTTTAAAATTCTGAATGTATTTTTCATTTGTTCCATTTGCAACCTCAAAGGTAATACCAAAATTTCAAAACTCTAGGTTTATCAGTTTGGAGAAAAAAATGTTTTCTAAAAAACTGTTTTTGGCAAAAAAGTGACTTTCCCGTCAAGCATAATTCTTCCTAAACAATAGGGATATGTTTCTCTATGAGGCCCATTTTTGTGTAAAATATCAACTTGATTCATCAAAGATTCTGGACCATAGCGTGGTAACAAGCAATGCTTACACACTCACCCACACATCATTGTAAAATAAGTTAAAATAACTATTATCGTAGTGTAAATGAAAGAAGTATTGTGTACAATTTGACGTTGATGCATGTAATACACAGTGGAACATGCTGTAATAAAATATAAATAAACAAAAAACTGAGTGCCAAAGTTCCTCATATATAGGTTCAACAGTTACCACTCTACCCCGAAGAGTCACAATGTATCCTGGAACTCAGGAGCTCCCAAAGAACATTTACACAAAAAAGTCCTGATCTGGAAAAATGCTTTCGAAAACTTGAAAAACTCTTCAAACAACTACTTAGGAACAAAGCGGACACATCTTTTATATATATACATGAGTTGATGAGTTGAAGCTGAAGACTTCATTGGCTAAGAAACGACGAGGAAAGCTCCATCGTCAAATTCTGTTCCATCATGACAACGCTCCAGCACACACGGCAGACTGTAAGAACAATTTTACGCGAGTTTCGCTGGGAAATCCTTTCACAACCTCCCTATAGTCCTGATTTAGCTCCTAGTGATTTCTTCCTATTTCCAAAACTGAAGGAACATTTGAAAGGAATAAGATTTCAATCCATAAATGAAGCAAAGAAAGTGGTGTGTGACCTGGTTCACTAGACAAGTTCCAGAATTTTATGAAGAAGGAATTTATCGATGGAAACATCGCTTACAGAAGTGTATTGAGTTAGGCGGATCGTATGTAGAAAAATAAAGTTTTCAACTTCCATAAATAAAGTTTTTCTTCAAATTGTCTCAGAACTTTTTGATTTACCCTCGTATAGGTTCCCTTCTATTATCTTCCTGATGACGAACTTCATTTCGAAATATAGATCTAGTAAGTTTTCTCGTTTCTTGTTCGTGTTGTGTTTTTCATTTATATATAAGTAATGTCTGCCTGCAAGACACTCGGGGTACAAAGTACAACGAAATACGAATCAAGATTGCCTCTCTATAAATACAGGAGCATGTCAATAAACATTCCTTCTTGTTTCATCGCCGTGCTCATGTCTCTGGCCACGAATATGAAAATATATGGAAATTACCTCTACAACAACGAACGATAGTGAGAAAAATCGATGCTATCAGTAGAATCAGCATTCGTTTATTTGTTATTATAATATTAATGATTGTTTACCCTGAAGATGACCAGTGAGGTCGAAAGCTTGATTTACTTAGTAAAGTTCTTTTTCGTTAAAAGTTTTCATAATTATGCCCTTGGGAGAGTTACTCTTTCAGTTGCTTTTGCAACACCGTAAAGAGTTTAAGAGAAAAGAACACGTTCTCAAAAAAGATCGTCAACACTGAAGCCGCTTTGTTCTTCAATGATATGTATATTATACTCGTATGTCAGTCCATGAATTCAATCAACTCCAGGAGCTATAAGATTGCATTTCAAAAGTATTGAAAGAATTAAACCAGAAATTCCCACAAGGTAATCCTTTACCAACACAACATGACAGTGATTACAGTAAAAAAGAATGAAAAAGGATATAGACGAACTTCACCACCAACAATGACGCCAATAAACCTAAAAAATAATTACAAAATCCTTACTTCTGAACCACCAAATAAAAAAGCAGACCAAGGGTCTGAAAAGTCAACCATAATCACACAAACGTCTCACTCTAAAGTAAAGAAAATTCCACTCCCGTTTCTAATAAAATCTTTTAAAAGTTAATTAAACTAAATCCCAATCTGCCAAACTTGTATATAGCAACAACAGGTGGAAAACAAATTAGACTGCTGACAAAAAAAATGAAGAAGACTTCCGCACTTTACAGACAGAGTTGTCACATTATGATATAACGTTCCATAGGTGGTACAAAGCAGATTGAAAAACTAAAACAAGAAGATACGCTATAAAGTATCTCCCATCATCATTAACAATAGACGATTTAAAACAAGAACTAACTGCAGCAGAGAATTGGTATATTCTCACCAGAAACCATTATGGCCAAAATGATACAGAAGGCTATTGTGTGGAAAATGGTAGACTGCCCTAGTCAAAAATATCCTTTCCACAAAAAAAGAGACACATAGAAGAGAATAGCTAGTTCTAAATCCAAGGATGCCTTTTGTAAGGGAATGAATGGCCTAGCCTAAGGTGATGTGGGAAACAGTTCCAGGCTAATGTCCAAGAAGAAAAGGGGGTGTTTTATGAAAGTTGGTAATCTGGTTTATCTGGGAGCCCAGCATAATGTGCGTATGTGCGTAAATACATTTCACCTCCTTACAAAAAAAAAAAAAAAAAAAAAAAAAAACGGGAAAAGGAATAAACGTAGTCAAAATAACCCAACTGACATCATTAAAAGAAAAAAAATATCCATCCCACAAAATTACCTATATTTGAATTCACTATGACAAATGATGGTCATTTAGATATCAAATATCTTTGGATTAAAAGTTACAATAGAAAAATCTAGAAGGATTGGACCGCCTCAATGTATTCGTTGTCAGACTTATCTAACTTTCGTTAGCAGTACTGTAATCTAAAACCTAAGTGTGTCAAAATTCGGGCAAAATCATCATTACAGTACCTGCAACAAAAGTAGTGACCTACCCGCCAAATGCTGCGACTGTGGACTGGATCACCCAGCCAACAACCAGAGCTGTATGACATACAAGGAATATGTAAAAGAGAAAACAGCTCAAAACAAATATTTATAATAGCCATATAACCGCACTAAGGAAGGCATATCCTACAGCCAAGCACTGAAAACCATCAACTACAGACAAACAACAGAGCAAGACAACAAAGGACTACAAACTCATTGGATAGCCAAGTGAGTAAAAGGCACATGCTATACGGAGTAGGATCTATCATCTTATAAATGATAAATCTAGGCTTCCACTTAGAACAAAAGTACTGCTGTATAACGTCTTGATTAGATCTATTCTAACTTACGGATCCTCTTCATGGATCCGATATCTCGATAAAGCAAACTTTAAAGAAACTTGCTGCTTTGCAAAATAAAACTTTCAGGCTGGTCACAATAGCTCCAAGGTATCTTACAAATAAACGTTTACAAAAAGAGCTATCCACAATAGGATTAATTGAATATATAGATAATCTTTGTCTACGAGTATTACAGAAACAAGGAGAGCGACAACCAACTAATTAATAGCTTGATGTAGACCCTTGTGGTCGCTGCGTGAGGAACAGTAATTTCTCGGGCGGATGCCTGCTTAGCATACCCCAAACGGACCACGATCTCAGCTAAGTGGGCTGGAATACTGGTAGTTCCTTTAATAGACGCTTTGGCTTTTGTTGGGCTACTCAGAGTGGGGACGATTAGACATATTATCTTGTCTATTAGATAGTATATTAGATATATTGTCTTGCTTTATACGAAGACTCCACACGATGAGGCCCTGATGAGTCAAATTAACTCTCATTGCAACCCCTGGTCCCGGGGAAACGGGAATTCCCTCCTGGGAGGGGGACGACCCAACTCGTAAGAGTCGTAAGGTAGGTAGTCCCAAAACTGAACGATGTATAAGATCCTGACCACAAATTCTTTTTATTCTTATTATTGTATTACTTTATAATCCTGAAGACGGCCAGTGAAACCGAAATCTTGATTTAGATTAGTAAATGTGCTACATTAGTAAATTTTGAAGTGATAAATATATCCCTGAGTGAATAACTCCATCAGTTAACTGAACAACATTGTGAAGTGTTTAGGATGAAAGAGCACTTACAAAAAAGGGTCGTAAATGCAGAAGTCGCTCTGGTTTTCAATGACATTTATGGTGTTGGGTAGACATATACGCTCTGTAATAAGATTATCACTGAGGTGATTTCTAGGCAGTTAGACTTATGGTACGCGAAGACAGACCGTGGTGACAATGGGACTGGTGAGAAAATACCCGTTTACTACAGAGCGTACATGTCTACCCAACACCTACAGGAAGAGCAAGCTGTTAGGAAGATTATATCTGGACACGTGAAGACCACGAAAGAAGAGGATACACTCCAGCTGAACATTTACTACAAAAATAAGAGGACTAACAGCCTGCTTATTAGAAATAGTAATAAGTGTGAGACGCCCGAACTTCAGCGCAGTCACTTAATATATCAATTCTCATGTACCCAAGGGAGCTGCGAATCCCTTCCCTCACGATATATTGGGATGACTGCAACGAAGTAATCGAGGCGTCTTACACTTCATCTTCGAGTATCTTCCGGAGCACCAAAAATGCATATGGACAAAGAACATGGTACTCGACTAACGAGGGAAATGCTAGTGAATGGAACTTCTGTCCTCATTACTAACAAAAACCCCCTTCATTTGCATATTTTGGAGGCATTGTATATTAAAGAAAAAATCCCCTCACTAAATTGTCAGATTAATGATATGTTTGTAATTCCTAGTTCTAGGAATATTAACCATAGTTTTAAATTTATAAAAAGTGATAATGTTAATTCATCCGACTGAGCGCTAGCAGGTTGTAACCTTCCTTGCATCAGTTGTTATTTATAGTCTTGTTTATCGCTTAATTTCTATTCTAATTTTATTCCATTTTACTTTAGTTTAGTGCTATATATTGTTTTACTTTGTACAGTACCTTCTGTTTTGTTTTCTACCTGATGATGGCTAATGTGAGCTGAAAGCTTGATATAATATAGATTAGTAAAGGTATTCAAAAACAGTGTAGTTAAAATGTACCTAGGAGAGTTACTCCACCAATTAAATGTTCAACACCGGAAAGTGTTCAGAAAAAAGGAACAATTACTGAGAAAGATCGTAAATACTGAAGCCGCTGTGGCCTTCAACAATATATATGTATATATATAAAAGAAGGATTGCTCCCCAAATTTACAAATATTAAAACTTACGACCCAGCAACACGTGATGAGGAGTTTACTTTGAAATATAGAAGAAGTCTTCTGGAATACGAGATAGCCAAGAAAGACAAATTAATATCTGAATGCAAACAAGAAATCAGGAACATTGATAGGGAATTAGAAGATTGGACTGATAACCTTACTTTAAAAGATGAAATATACAACAGAATTAAAGATATGAAAGAACATGAATATGATAAAATAACTAGTAAAACATGCCGTAAATTAAACCATCTTTATGGAGGCAATATCTGTTTACCTGAAGGAAATAAACCCTACATAAACTTGTCCAAACATAACCTTACGGAGGATGAAATAGAGTTCTTATCGTTAGGTATTAAGTGTCACGTTAAAACTAAATTCGATCAAACCATGAAGAAAACTGAACTGGAAATGTTATACAATTCTTTACTTAAACTACAAGATGAAAATGTTATTACAATGAAGGTAAATTTACAAGATCAACTAGTAGCAGAAGCCACCAAACGAAGAGACTATGGTAACAGTCAACTACTTACAAAAAAGCTCAAAGATGCCGCCAAAGGACTAAGAAATAACAAAGATATAATAATTAGAAGGGCAGATAAAGCCAATATGTTTGTAATCATGGATAGAACCGAATACAAAACTAGGTTAGACAATATACTAGAAGATCATACTATTTAAGAAGATATCAAAAAATCCGACAAATCAATTAAAAATAGAACTCAACAAACTGATAAAAGCTGCTAATAAGAATAATAATAATAAGGATAATCAAGTTTTAAAATCTGTCATAGGTGAATATAGCCCAGGCTACATATATGGAAATGTGAAAACCCATAAGGAAAACTATCCCTTACGCCCTATTATTTCACAGGTAACTACGCCCACGTATAGTACAGCCAAATGCTTAAACAAAATCATCTCGGGATACCTGCCAGCGAAGTACATGCTTAGATCTACAGATCAATTTTTAGATATAATAAGGGCTACTAAACCGAAAGGAATAATGGCAGCTCTCGACGTTGAATCGTTATTCACAAACGTTCCTATAGAAGACACAATTAAAATAATCTGTGATTCTGCATACAACCACCCCTCTCTACCACCTCCATTGATCAAAAGATCAATTATGGAAAAGTTACTGAGATTGTGTACCATGAACAGTCCATTTATTCATATTGACGGAACTCTGTTCTACCAAATACCATAGATGGAGTAGCTATGGGATCACCACTAGGAGTAACTTTTGCAAATTTCTACATGTGCCATCTTGAAAATAGTGTCATGATGAATAATTCAGTGAAAAACCCTCGCCTTTATTGCAGATATGTGGATGATTGCTTTGTTATAGTAGATGATGTTCTTGAAATTGA
This sequence comes from Hermatobates lingyangjiaoensis, assembly GCA_026182355.1. Lineage (NCBI taxonomy): Eukaryota > Metazoa > Arthropoda > Insecta > Hemiptera > Hermatobatidae > Hermatobates > Hermatobates lingyangjiaoensis. The sequence goes on from JAPFBL010000352.1 coordinate 467,214, forward strand.
AGAACTTAAAAGGTTGTTCGAAACTAACTCAGTACTAAAATTTACAAAAGAAACTAGTAACAACAAAAATATAAATATTCTAGATGTTACTATAAAAGAATGCAATAATGAATTATAGACTTCAGTTTATATCAAACCCACTTACAGTGGAATACATCTAAATATATATATATATATATATATATATATATGAATAATAATCAAAATAACACTTGATATAATAGATGGATTAATTTACCACAATGAAAACAATTTTTTAAAACAATGCTCTAAGGCCTTTCGTTAATACATCTTCGGAGAGCAAGTTCTTGCTCTCCGAAGATGTATTAACGAAAGGCCTTAGAGCATTGTTTTAAAAAATTGTTTTCATTGTGGTAAATTAATCCATATATATATATATATATATATATATATATATATATTATAATATATATACAATGATCAAACCACAATAAGAAATGGGAAAACAAGACTAAGATCTTTCAACCGTAACAAGTCAAAAACCCAACTGAAAGTTAAATATAGTTAATGGGTTAGTTCCACTGAGGTTAGTAATATTAGAATTAGTAATAATACATTCCGTCATACCTCGTAAATTCTAACTAAATTCTCTAAGAATTTACGAGGTATGACGGAATGTATTATTACTAATTCCAACTGAAAGTTGTTGGGTTTCCCAACTCAGTTGGATTTTTGACTCTGACGAAGACCGCTTGTTATGGTTGAAAGATCTTAGTCTTGTTTTCCCATTTGTTATTGTAGTTTGATCATAGATTGTTATTTCACGTGTTTATGTAAAATCTTTATATATATATACATACATATGTATGATGGGCGACTATATATATACATATGTATATATATAAAAATTAATAACGAACAATAACTCTTGATATAATATATGAATTAAACAACCACAATAAACAAATATATATTAGATACAGTGCTCTAAGGCCTTTCGTTACATCATCAGAGAGCTAAATGATCTAAACTAAAAATATAATAACAAGTTAACCTGGTTGATTGAAGTCTTCAGGATTGCTGATCAATCAGGTTAACTTGTTATTATATTTTTTGTTTGTTTCATTTAGCTCTCTGATGATATTGTAACTAAAGGCCAGTGCAGCATTGTATCTAATATATATTTGTTTATTGTGGTTGTTTAATTCATATGTATATATATATATGTAACTATTTCACAGCCGAAAAAAGAAATGAATACAATTTAGGCAGAACACACTGCCACCTAGGAGAAGCAGAGTGTAATAACCGAGTACCTGGACATCCCTCCACCACAGATGCCGCCAGCCACCCTCCAAAAACCCTCAGTGAAATGTAAACCTTAAACGCGGTATCGTGTTACCTCCTAGTATAATTATCTATCTCCGTGCGTTAGTGTTAGTTTATAGTGTATAAAATAAACCTGATGATAGTCTTTTGAAGGACCGAAATATGTCGTTTTTATGTAGTTAAGTGTAATTGTAAATTAATAGAGTATTAGATAAAAAAAGAAGTTAGTGTAAAAATAAGTGGAATAAAATGAATTATGGACAGCTGTTGCATACCTTATACTACAAAGAATTCTATCAGAAAACTGGAAAATCTTTCCAAAAAAATAACAAGAGTGGAAATAGGTGAGAAATTCATGAATACGTATATATATTATTGATATAGATTCTCGACCACTGATATTTCAAATTCACCGAAGGGGTTCTTGAGGATTTTGTTCATAAACATACAACTTCTGATTATAAGCCGATATTCGCCAAAAGTTGTTTGGCATTTTCAAGGCTAAAAAAACAATTTATTAACGACATAAGTAAAGCAAGATGGGGAAATTAAACTTCTGGAAGATGTTCAAATGTTTTGTAAGTAAGTCACTTCGATGGCAACAGTACTGGAAATCCCAATCTAACAAGGATTCATCCTCTAGCCACTCTCTACATAAATCCCTTCAAAAATGTAAAACCCCATCCAATGTTGAACCTCCACCTCTAACTGCATTACACTCCCTTGAACATTTTATATCACTATTACTTAATAAAGTCTCTAACCCCTCCTTCTTGAGATCCTTTAAACCACAGAATAACCTAACCCCTCCCGAACGGCAGGCCATCAAATCCCTTATCAGCAACCGCGATTTGCTCATCATGCCCTCTGATAAAGGTTCCACGGTTGTACTGATGGACTGGGTTGTCTATGAGAGTCCCCATATTAAGAAATCTATCCCCAGGTCCCTCTCCATTAGAATTTATAGAATTTGCAACAGTTTAAGTGATAAAAATCATCACCTCCATAAACTTAAAAATAAAGTCCTAGAGCGAGGCTATCCCCTACCCTATTGACGAGAAGACTGGCTCCAGCAGAATTCTCTACTCCACCTGCTCCTGTTCCCACTTCCTCTTCCATCGATTCTCCCTATCTTGTGACCACTTACTTCCAAGTAAGATACACACACAAAATTCACGAACGAATGTTAAGAGTGTATAATGAACGTTCACCTTCAATTAGAACAGTAGAAAGATGGGTTACTGAATTTAAACGTGGTCGTACAAGCCTTGAAGACGATCCACGTGAAGGACGTCCAAAAACCGCATCACCAGCAGAAATCGTAGCCGAAGTACAGGATATGGTTTTGGAAGATCGTCGATTGACTGAGAGGGATTTAGTAGAGGCTCTAGACATTTCATTAGGCAGTGTGAGTCATATTTTAAATGCAATTTTGAGTTTTAAAAAGTTGTGTGCACAATGGGTGCCGCATTCGCTAACAATTGAACAAAAACACATTCGAATGCGACTTTCTCAACAACATTTGGAGCGTTTTAAAAAGGATAAAGTGGATTTTGTGCTTCGATTCATCACTTGGATGAGACTTGGGTCTATCACCATGATCCTAAATCAAAACAAGAGGCTAAAGAGTGGTGTGAACCTGGTTGTTCGGCTTCGAAACGAGTTCGTGTCCAGAAATCGGCCAAGAAGGTTCTGGCATCAGTTTTTTGGGATGCGAAAGGAATTTTATTTGTGGATTATGTACTTGCAAACTGGTAAAACAATTAATTCTGAATATTATTGCAACCTTTTGGACCAGTTGAAGGAAAAAAGACCCGGTTTGCAGAAGAAAAAAATCCTTTTTGATCAGGACAATGCACCGTGTCACAAGAGCATTTTGACAATGGCTAAAATCTATGAATTAAAGTTTGAATTGTTGGAGCATCCGCCGTATTCACCAGATTTTGCCCCCAGCGACTTCCATTTGTTTCCAGAACTCAAAAAATTTATGCGTGGCAAGCGTTTTTCGTCAAATGAAGAGGTCATAACGGCTGTTGAAGCGTATTTTGCAGACCTTCCGGAATCGCACTTCAGGGATGGGATCCACAGATTAAAGGATCGTTGGAGCAAGTGCACTAATGTTCAGGGAGATTATACTGAATAATAAAGTGTATTTTGAACCATAACATTATGTTTTTCTTATCGAACGACAAAACTTATTGAACAGCCTGGTATATATTATATATATATATATATATATATATATATATATATATATATATATATATATATATAAGTTAACTTGGCAGTTCAACAGTGGTTCAAGGCAATCGTCTATCCCAGTTTTTGTGGGAACCTCAGAGTCAGCGATAATAAACTCCATAAATAGGCGTCCGTCCCCACCCTCTTCGAAGATCATTTTCAGAAGCCAACGGAGACGCTGTCACTCGTCAGTCTGCCCTAGGACCTTTGGACCACCACGATCTACCTCTGAAGTCAGCCTGTTTTCCAGTCCACCTGTTTGACGGTCAGGACCTGATACTTCACGTAGTTCAACAAAGTCTGGTTTGGTCAAAGCTCCTTTTATTAATAAGGACAGACATTATTGTAATTGTGACACTCTCTATGTGGTACAATTACACAGACCTCCCTGTGTTTAAAATAATTGTTAATCTTTTGGAAACTATAAATATTATTTTTTAAAAAAGCCTTCCACTCGACCCCAGAATTCCTTAGAAAAGAAGTAGCATACCTAGGTTATATGGTAACCCCAGACGGCGTAAAACCTAACCCAGAAAAAATTAAAGTAATTCAAAACTACCCCTTACCTAATACCCAAAAACAGACAAAAGGATTTTAGGTTGGCTACACTGATCAACCTTAGGTGGTTTTCACAGCAAGGTGTCAGTTTGTTTATTTGAATCAAAACCTTTGTTGTTCTCGGTTATTTTGATAACATTGTTGACTGTTTGTTTGGAAGAAAGAAAGTACATGTAATTTGATTCTGTTATCAGTTATCAGAAATAAATCACGTAAAAAAAAAAGAAGTTTATATATATACCATGATTAACGAAAAACGGTCCGGCAGGACAGATTACAATAAAAATAAACTGTGATACATAGACAGAAACATAACAAAGACTCACTTTTCAACATTTCTACCGCCATTACGGTGGAAATATTGAAAAGTGAGTCTTTGTTATGTTTCTGTCTATGTGTCACAGTTTATTTTAAGTATATATATATATATATATATATATATATATATATATATATATATATATATATATATGGTTTGAACAACCATAGAGCTTCGGTCGGTCAGCGCAAACAGCTTCCTGTAGCTATCCATGCCAACAGCCATAACCTTTCTTTTAATGACTGCTTTTCTGTTCAAATCATTAAGCTAGTGACCACTGATGACCGTAGTTTGACATTAAGAGCGTCTGAGGAGGCCCACATATGGTTATTGGGGGCCCGATCAGATCCCGGTTTAAATCAGAAGCGTTAACTTTTATTTGTTTTTCCTTTTATTTTTAACTTATATATTCATATTCATATATATATTTTTTTTTTATTATTTTATTATTATATATATATATTTTTTTTTATTATATATATTTTTTATTTTATTTATTTATTTATTTTTTTTTTATTATTTCCTTTTTTATAATTTTTAATTTATAATTTTTAATTTTATAATTTTATCTATTGTTTTTGCTTTCTCCGTTCTCCGACGTTTAGTGCCTAGCTCCTTTTTTACGCTAGTGCTGCTCTCTTCGGTTGACTCTTTATTTCTTCATTCGCGCTCCGTTCTTCGACGTGGGGAGATCTCTCTCACTTCGTCCTCTCTACTAGTCTACTCTCCTGATGACGAACAACAGTTCGAAATATTGAATTCTGTAAGTTTTCCTTGTATTCTCTTTTCTGTGTCGTGCTTTGTGTAATTTAAATTTTTATATATATATATATATATATATATATATATTCTTACACATATATTACAATATAGAAACCAATACTCACTGGCGTACTGAGTGACGAAAGGACATCACCAAATATTGTTAAAGCAAATACGACATGCCAGATCCAGGTGAACGATTAAAACACAACACCTATTATAACAGTTCAACTACTGCGAGCATGGTTATCCGATATAATTTGATAAAGAAGGAAAAACTCCAGAGAACCAAAGAGATATATAAGGATAGTTTTAAAATAAAAAATTGCGACTTCCTAAATACTAATTATATTGGTTTCACCACTACGACATTATCAAGATGGTTGGTTAACTATGCACCTTGCGGCAGGAGCCTCCAAAGTGAACACATGGAATAACAACCAAGTGAAAAAAAAAAACAGAGACAAATGCTAAATAGTAACAACAGAAATAATCACCCAAGAGAATGATGATAAGGTACTTGAGATTATACAGGCATTACACATTCTAGATAGGAAACTATCAATGAATGCCCAGGCAAATGGATTCACCAGGACTTTAAAGAGGATGGGAAAGCTTGAAGCAGGACAGCAACACTGAAATCACCAACTGAAACCTCCTGAACCGCCAACCTAACTAAGCCTCACGCCGATAACTAGTTGGATATCATTGTTTAGATTTTGCATTGATAATGGTTACTGATAACAAAAACTAGTCTCTTTTTAATTAATAGCCTAGTGACAGTTTTAAAATAAATTATTGATTATAAAATGAAATCGTTTGGTGAACTTGTTTATTCTCTTCCCTGCCAGTGGAAGTCCTTAATCAGGTACATAATTAGAAAAAGTTTCAAGGAAGTACGAAAGAATAAAAATAGGCGAAATTTTTAATGAAATATATACATATATTGTATATACATATATGAAAATACGTCTTTGTGTCGGTCGGTGGACACTTCCACGTCTCCACTCCTGTGTTCCTTTTCCTTTTCCTACCTTTCCTGAGGACGGCGTGATACCCGAAATGATCGATAATAGTAAGTGTTAGTATCTTTTTGTTTTCTTATGATAACTTTAAAATATATGTATATATATATATATATATAATATTATAATTTATTTATTATATATTTATATAGTCGACTGTCGTTCCTCCGTCAATTCACTTCTTCTCCTGAGTGGACGACAACCATTACGGTCGAAATATTGAAAAGTGAGTCTTTGTTATGCTTCTGTCTGTGTCACAGTTTATTTTGAGTATATATATATATATATATATATATATATATATACTCACATTGTAGTGACTGGAGTCTTCTCCATAAAGAGGTTGATAATCTGACCCAAGTCCTAGTCAACAATGGGTTTTCAAACAGAGAAGTCTCGCAGGCAGTAAAATCACAGTTTGATAAATGGTATTGTGATAGTCCGAAGACCTCCACTTCGGGTGAGCGTATACGGCCTACACTACCAAGGTTTCATGAGTAGCCAGTATAAACAAGAAGAAAGGGCCCTAAGGAAATTAGTATATAACCATGTAATGCCTTGCAAGAGTGAAGATATTCTCAACATCAATATCTTCTACAAAACGAAGAGAACTAAGGACCTCCTAATTTCAAATAGACCTAAACTCACCGTAGATGATATGCAACGTAGTCACCTGGTGTACCAGTACATATGCACTACAGGGAGCTGTGCAACCCTGCCATCAAGGTACATTGGGATGACTACGACCAGACTATCGAGACGCCTGACCATGCACCTTGCCACGGGGGCCCCTAAAAATCACTCAGAGGAGGTCCATGGCACTGTACTTACAAGACAGACATTAGTTGAGGGGACCACTATTTTGGATTGCCATGGTGATGTTAATTTAATAAACTAATCGTCCCAACGGTGCCCTCGTCAGATAAGACAATTCCTGCTTTACTCAGCTGTAACTTTATGAGGATCATCGATACGGCCGTGCCTGTAGTTCATCGGGCTACCATTGTGAGGCTTTCAGGAGTGTTACCTCACTTTGAAACCGACAATTCTCACAAGTTTACTGTTGCAACATCAGCTTTCTGGAACTTAATTAACGATCATGACTGGGAAGTCTTTCGTGAAATTAATGCTTCCGCAAGAGCTCAAGGACTTAATGTGGACGACTTTAACATCGCGTCGGCCACAGGCCAGATGGCCCAAATAGTGAGGTTCACGGACATCTTAGGACCCACTGTAATCCAGAAGTTCTACTCGGTGCGAATTGTCGAGGAGACCGAGCTCGTACGAGCCTTGGCCTACGCTGAAGGTCCTCCTTTTAACGACCGTTTTCGTTCATCCTTTGAGATTGCTGTGATGAAAGGTTTCGACTTGCCCGCAAGTGCAATTGAAGCCGTATTGCAGGTGTTGGCGGTTCGTCAGAGCGCTATCTGAGGCAGCGATGCCTAGACTTCGGCTGCAAAGCCGGTTGGCTGAAAAGCCACAGTCTAAATACCACCCGGGAGTAAAATATTGGTGATGTCCCCTTTATTTACTTGGCTGAGAAGCCTCGTCCTTCCCCTAACATCGTGAGGCATCCCAGTGAGCAGCGGGTAACTGGTACCTCACGCATGAACCTGTAAACTTCACTCCTATTGGTCAACATTGTAACGAATCATATTCCTTTCCCCGGACAACTCATAGAAAACAATATATATATGCGAGTGGACGCATTTACGTCTCCGTTCCTTCATTCTTTCTCTTTTTATTTTCTTTCTTTCTACTCTCGTGAAGACGGCAAGACGCCGAAATTATCGAGATTCGTGAGTGTTCGTCCTTTTTCTTGTGTTCTCTAGCTGTAACTTTAATTATATATATATATATATATATATATATAGAAGTCCTATACATTAAAGAACATAACCCTTCGTTAAATATTCAAAATAGTGACCTTAAAGCTATACCGAGTTCAAAAAAAAAATTTTTGATAATACTTTTAAGATAGTAAGAGAGGTCGGTGAGGGGACAGGCAGGTAGTCGGGGTTCAGTGCCCTGCCCTGCATGCCCTCCCACTCAAACCTCCCTCCCTTCCGCATTTCTCGCTTTTCTATAATAGTTAAGTTGTTAACTGCCCTTTGTACTGTACTTTTTTGCCTTGTTTAATATTTTCGTTTTTACCTGATGATGGCTAATGTGAGCCGAAAGCTTGTGTTTTAGATTAAGTTTGAAATTATAGTTTTAGTTTAAAGTGTTAAAAGTGTTTAGTGTTCAACTTCTTTCCTTTCATGTCGTTACAAGAACTCCTTTGGAAAATACCCGAAAGTTACCGAAAACTAGTTAGGAAACTAGAGAATATCAGTAAGAAATTGGTCAACGCAGAAGCTGCTGCCAACTTTAATTATATATATATATTTTCTACTGGGGCACCCAAGGACCACATGAAACGCTTAGGTAAACGCTAGTAAAAGACAGGGAAACGCTGGTAAAAAACACAAAAGTTATTGCCCACCTAAATGATAAGAAACGTCTCAGAATCTTGGATTCTCTATATATTTTAGAAAAATTGCCACAGATCAATAACCAAAATTCAAATTTTAATAGAGTACTAAAACTTTTTGCAAATTCTCAACCACCCACAGCTGAAAAAAGAAATGAATACAATTTAGGTAGAACACACTGCCACCTAGGAGAAGCAGAGTGTAATAACCGAGTACCTGGACATCCCTCCACCACAGATGCCGCCAGCCACCCTCCAAAAACCCTCAGTGAAATGTAAACCTTAAACGCGGTATCGTGTTACCTCCTAGTATAATTATCTATCTCCGTGCGTTAGTGTTAGTTTATAGTGTACAAAATAAACCTGATGATGGTCTTTTGAAGGACCGAAACATACAAGTATACACGGGATTTATATGTTCTTTCATACAAGGGCTCTTGAGGATCGATTTGTTAGAAAATCGAACATAATTTAGTATAACACTATACTAAACGTAAACAGACATATAGTAATAATGTCTGATAGGAATTAAAGCAGTGAGTTCAAACCTTAGTAGCTCAAAGATGGTCCTGAACTGCAAAAATAAACTCATTCTTCTGGGTCTCTCTCTACTGGGTGCCAGGACATGCAGGAGTAGAGGGGAATGAACGAGCAGACGAACTTGCGAGGGAAGCTGCACAGAAACCGCATATAGGTCCAGAACCATATTGTGGTATAGGACAACACACTATACAAGAACTACTTAGGAAAGAGGATAAGGAACACAGGAAGCAAAACTGGGATTCACTTCAAGGATACAGACAATCAAAGATACTTCTCAATAAGTTTGAAATAGGCAAATAGGCAATTGGATTGTATGAAAAGGAGCAGGAATAATCTAAGGCTTTTAACCGGTTTTCAAACGGGGTCACTGCAAACTTAATGACCATCTACGGAAAATGGGCATTAGCAATGATGGTTTATGCAGGTTCTGCAAAGTTGAGGAAGAAAAAACGCTGCATCTGCTGACTGATTCTCAAGTCACTGTGCTACACAGAGACAGGTGATTCGGGACACTCAACAAAACCATAGAAGAGCTTTTACCGTTGGACCCAGCAAAAGTGGTAAGCCTCTTGGAGGCGTTGAAGCTAACTGGGGTACTATAGTACAGAAGGGGGGAAAGTACAATAGTTCTTAGGACGCAGTACTACAATCACCCTCAACAAATAAATAAAAAATACTAAACGTATGTGCAACGAATAAAATAGCTTACAATAAACAACCTGGGCAGGGCATATTTAAACTTATATATTATGACGAGTTTAATAAAAAAGAAAAAAATTAGAAATCTAACAGTAATCCTGACTTCAAATTAACTACTCAAAGGAATCACAGGTATAAAGGGAGACATGAGTATTTATAAAAAACCTACTATATATAGGAAAACTTCAAAGCTCACTTTTAATAGAATATTGGAAAAGCATTGTGATTTGGGAACCGGTTTACAGTGAAACTCGACTTACGAACATATCAACAGTCGAATATTTCGATATACAATGTAAATTTCGAACCAAAATTCTTCTCGATATATGATTATTTGTTCGAGATACGCGTACAATGAAGTTCGAACGGTGATCGTAAAGAAAAGAGTGAAAGTATAGCAAAGAAAAGAAAGCCTGAAATGTAAAAGTGAAAATTAGAAAGAAAATTAAAAAAACCAAAAAATCCTCCCTTCGTACAAACGTCGTGAACTGCTAGGTTATATTGAGGGATTTCAAGAATTACGTTCTCCATACAAAAAAAAAATGTAATATGGAACTAACAACGCATTTCGAACACTTAGTGTTCTTCTTCAGGTTTGCATCTAAAAAGTATAAATATCAGTCAGCTTTAAGAACACTAGAGTGAATTTGATATTGAATATAATACATGAATGTTGAATTGAACTGTTGAGGTTTTTAACCAAGGAATTAGTATTTCATACAAAACCTTCTAAAACTTAGTATTTTATACGAAAAACTCAACATTCATATATTTGTATTCAATTAATTCACTTTGATGTTCTTAAAGTTCTCAGATATACTTTTTAGATGTATACTTTTAGATGTATACTTTTTAGATGTTAACCTGAAGAAGGACACTAAGTGTTCGAAGCGCGTTGTTAGTTCCATATTAAAACTTTTTTTTTTGTGCAGACGTAATTCTTGAAATCACCCCAATATGAGTAAATACCACACTATAACAGATTGCACAAGTAACGAAACTAGGTTACGTTTTACGTTAATTTAAAAATAAAATTTGAAACAAGAAATAATACTGTACACTCCGCGTGTCATCGTATTCTCACTCACCACAAGATCCCTCTCTCCACCAATATCTCAGCTGAGGCGATGTTCTATGCTTTATTTATTATTTATTTATTGTAAATCTAATTTAATTGACACACACACACACACACACACACACACATATATATATATATATATATATATACCGAATGTTTTCCTTATCTCGACCACATATATTTAACACTATTTTTTCTTTTTTTTATCGAGGTTTGGTCTAGCTTCAATAATACAACACCTTTAAGCCGATGTTAACGTCTAGCTGATTTGAACACAAACCGTTATATAGTTGCTCCGAAACAATAGAAAAATACCAAGGTAATTATGTATATTAATTAAATAATGTAATATAATTATGTTTCATGTTATTGTAATTAAATTCTGTATTGATGTAGTCCTCAACATGTCTACAAATATAGACGAAACGTCGGCTTAAAGGTCTTGTATTATTGAAGCTAGACCAAACCTCGATAAAAAAGAAAAATAGTATATATATATATTGTAAACAGGAAAACAATCAAAAAGGACAACAAACGTTTCAAGGTAAATCACAAACACAGAACAAAGGAAGAAACACACTTACTGTCTCTAATTTTCGGTTGAACCGTCATCAGGAGAGTTGTGATAGGGAGACCAAGCGAACTTGTGAAGCGACGGTCTCCAACTGTCGCTTCACAAGTTCGCTTGGTCTCCCTATCACAACTCTCCTGATGATGATGACGGTTCAACCGAAAATTAGAAACGGTAAGTGTGTTTGTGATCTACCGTGAAACGTATATATATATATACACGTCTCACGGTAGATCACAAACACACACACACACACACACACACACACACACACACATATATATATATATATATATATATATATATATATATACCACAATTAAAAGAAACGGTCCAGCGGACTTTTTTACAATAAAATAAAAAACGAAGGAAACACACAGAAAGACACAGACATAACTCACATCGATATTTCGACAATCGTCGTCATCAGGAGGTCAAAACGAAGGAAACACACAGAAAGACACAGACATAACTCACATCGATATTTCGACAATCGTCGTCATCAGGAGGTGCGAAGAGCGAAGAGCGAAGAGTCCCGCAGGAAGACAGGGCGGTACTCAGTACCGCCCTGTCTTCCTGCGGGACTCTTCGCTCTTCGCACCTCCTGATGACGACGATTGTCGAAATATCGATGTGAGTTATGTCTGTGTCTTTCTGTGTGTTTCCTTCGTTTTTTATTTTTATATATATATATATATATATATATATATATATATATATATATATATATATATATAAGTAATAGTTATTTATACCCATATTTATAAAGGATTTATTGTAGGTTTTTTAGACTGTGGAACCAGAGCTTACGGGAAATCTATCAATTCACAGCGACTTTTCCAATAACCTACAGTTTTTTTTTAAGAACACCTAAACAAACAACAGAAAAACAAGAACTGGTAAATAGAAGACTTTGTTCCATTGTTTCAAAAAGATTTTTGACTTCTCAAGCCAACAAATAAGCCATCTTCTCTAGATTATTAGTGAACACTAAATATTTTCAATAATAAATACAACAACAATAACAACAATATTTTGTACAATAACATCTTATAAATATATATATAGTATATGGGAACTTTAATGAAACAGATGTTTCAATGAGATTTGAATATAGAATGATCAAGTGCATAGCAAAGGTAACAAACAACCTGACTTGATACAATTAGGAGATCAATAAAATATTATTTGTAATGTAATGAACCCTGAGTTTTTTTTTAATATAAAAATTTTTTACCATCGATAGTTATTTTTAAAAGGTAAATAAAATAAAAAGGTTTACTTAAACAGTTATCTGGATGTTTTGAACTATGTTACTCCATTCGACCTTTGATGGTACCAAATAGAAGGCGGGAGAGACTGTGGCTCCACAGGGACACTGACAGCCTGCAATAAACAGAAGCAAGTTAGCTAGACAAGATACCAAAGTCGGAAACACTTAAGAGCAGAGGTTCCCAAAGTGGGTTCCACGGACCCCAGGGGTTCCGTAAAAAAATTTTTCTAAAAATTTTTTTTTTGTGGGTATGGATTTTATTCTATATTTCTTGTGAATTATGAAACCGAATAATGTTTATACCTACATATACCCGTAAGTAGAAGTGGTCAACATTTTATTCATATTTAGGAAGAATCACTAGTCAGTTTTTGGAACTATCTGATTCCCGAATTTCCTGCTATTGTAAAAGTAGCACTTCACACATTGCTGCCACTTCCCACTACCTACTTATGTGAAACTGGATTTTCCCTTTAAACTGCCATAGAAACCAAATTCCGAAGTAGACTTATGCTCGGTAAAATTGCTAGTAATTCTGTTTCATGTGTTATGCACTTTTGGAAAATATGAAAATTAAAATCTTTTAGGTTTGAATTTTTATTCGAAAAATACACATTGCAGTAATATACTTTTTTAATAGTTTTTAAACTACATACTATTTAAAAAGGCATCTGAAAATATTTATATTATTACGATTCAGAAACAACTGAAAACCATCAAGAAATCGTTCTTAAAAGAATATGCTGTCATATGTACTGACAGCAATGGCGTAGCAAGCAGGGTGGGGGGGGGGGGGTGTCCACCCCGGGAGGCACTTAACAGAGAGCGGCATTTTAAGGGTGTAAAAATAGAAAATAGAAAGAAATGAAAATAATAAAAATCTAGAAAATATATTAAATTTTATACCAAAATCAGTTTTTAAGGTCATAATTGTTTTTATGTTTTATATGTATAATACTGTTTTTAAGTGGATATTTCAACTGTAATATTTGTAAATTAGAAATAAATTTATTTAAAATTGCTCAAAACTAGTTTTTTTTTAAAGGAATTGAAAGTTGATTATATTTGTTTTCGTATCTAATTAATTTAGTTTAACCACTTTTTTTATGATTTGAATTATACAGTTTTGTTTAAAAAATGTTTCGATTTTCTTTGATGACGACTATACATCGACATGAGTACTGTATAAAGATGAAAGTCTGGGATTAATAACAACAGTATAAAATTAGATGCTTGATTGTAATTCAATAAAGATTTTGTGTCTTAGGATTTAAACTATTTCTCTCGCCGACGTTTCGGCATATATTTATGTCTTCTTCAAGGCTCGGAAATCTGTTCTATTTTCAACATTCTTTCATTTAACTTCACTGCATGGTTTATAAATAGTTTGGGATGTCATCTGGTCTGATATCAATGTATACTAGAGGTTTCACTTACTGTTCCGTTCTTTGCTGTTGAAATACAACAGAAAATGAAACCTCCAGTACACATTGATATCAGGACCAGATGACTTCTCAAATATTTATAATCCATGTAGTGTAGTTAGATGAAAGAATGTTGAAAGTAGAAAAGATTCTACTTTCTTTTAGTAACTTAACGTTTAGAAACTTTCAAGTTTCTACTAGAAACTTGGTGAAAGAACTAAACCCTTCAAAATCTTATAACTTGATATCAAAATATTGAAGTCTTGTCACATTTTCTACAATGTAAAGATCAAGAAAGACATCCCTCCCACACTCTCTGACATTCACTCTTTCTCAGGAGATGAGCCATCAGAGTTCGCTAGTGCCACTCAAGCAGACCTTTTCCTCTGGATGAAGGATGTTGACATAAAAAGTGAATTTTCAGTGTAACATGATCTTTTTTTCATTATGTTTACTGTCCTGTTAGAACTTCTATATTTAATAAACTTAAAAACTTAAGACCGCCCCGGATGGCAAAAAACCAGATACTAAGCCAGTGACTGATAGCCGTTGCAATGTATTGTAAACTTGAAGACGTGCCCAAAAGGGATGTTAAAAGAATGCAAAATGGGGATGCTAGTAATCCAAAATATTACTAACAATTATACATAAATATTACAAATATCATTAGTACAGTACAAAAGTGTCATTACGTCTTGCAGTTTTAGACACTGAGCTCAAATTTGATTTTATTCTATGCATACTTCTTATTTAGTACACGTAAGAGGTAGGACCTCTTTTAAAACGAGCAAATTATGATAAAACACAAACGAAATTAAAATCAACTAACAATACATAACTGCTACAATAAAAAATACCTGTATAGCCAAACACAGCTTAAAAGTCCATTACTTCTCTCTTCTACGTTGAATTTCCAATCCATTAAAAAAAATCTCAGCTTTTAAGTTAGACATACCCAAATCTACTGTCAAAGTTTCAGGACGTTATAACTTAGGGTGGCTGAGTTTGCTTGTAACACAAATTTGTAGACAAACAAAAAGTCAGATATTTTTCTAAGGGTGGATTCGGTTTCTCTAATGTATGAAATGTAAAGATAACTTGAAATGAGTAAATTCTAAGCAATGTTCAGAACAAAACTTTTCTCATATTCACATAGACAACCAAGCTTTTCTCTTTTCAAATTTACTAACAATGATTAAAAGCAAATACAAATTATGTTCAATTAATGCGACACTATAATGTTACCATTATTGACTTTGGAAAATTTTAAAGAATTGAAATTAAGGTCACACGTGGTACTATTTTGCTTCCATAAGGGCTGATAAGTGAGACCTCACGTGATATTATTTTGTTTTCATAAAGTCCCATAATTGAGACCTCGTTCGATACTACTTCACTTTCATAAAGGCTGATAATTGAAACTTTCATAAAGGCTAATAATTGAGACCTCACTTGATACTATTTTAATTTCATAACGGCTGATAATTGAGACCTCATCCGATACACTTCACTTTCATAAAGGCTAATAATTGAGACCTCACTTGATACTATTATAATTTCATAACGGCTGATAATTGAGACCTCATCCGATACACTTCACTTTAATAAAGGCTAATAATTGAGACCTCATCCGATACACTTCACTTTCATAAAGGCTAATAATTGAGACCTCACTTGATACTATTTTAATTTCATAACGGCTGATAATTGAGACCTCATCCGATACACTTCACTTTAATAAAGGCTAATAATTGAGACCTCATCCGATACACTTCACTTTCATAAAGGCTAATAATTGAGACCTCATCCGATACACTTCACTTTCATAAAGGCTAATAATTGAGACCTCATCCGATACACTTCACTTTCATAAAGGCTAATAATTGAGACCTCACTTGATACTATTTTAATTTCATAACGACTGATAATTGAGACCTCACTTGATACTATTTTGTTTTCATAAAGTCCCATAATTGAGACCTCGTTCGATACTACTTCACTTTCATAAAGGCTGATAATTGAAACTTTCATAAAGGCTAATAATTGAGACCTCACTTGATACTATTATACTTTCATAACGACTGATAATTGAGACCTCATCCGATACACTTCACTTTCATAAAGGCTAATAATTGAGACCTCACTTGATACTATTTTAATTTCATAACGGCTGATAATTGAGACCTCATCCGATACACTTCACTTTAATAAAGGCTAATAATTGAGACCTCATCCGATACACTTCACTTTCATAAAGGCTAATAATTGAGACCTCATCCGATACACTTCACTTTCATAAAGGCTAATAATTGAGACCTCATCCGATACACTTCACTTTCATAAAGGCTAATAATTGAGACCTCACTTGATACTATTTTAATTTCATAACGACTGATAATTGAGACCTCACTTGATACTATTGTGTTTTCATGAAGTACCATAATTGAGACCTCATTTAATACTACTCATTTAATTCATAAAGGCTAATAATTGAGACCTCACTTGATACTATTTTAATTTCATAACGACTGATAATTGAGACCTCATCCGATACACTTCACTTTCATAAAGGCTAATAATTGAGACCTCACTCGATACTATTTTAATTTCATAACGGCTGATAATTGAGACCTTATCCGATACACTTCACTTTCATAAAGGCTCTAATAATTGAGACCTCACTTGATACTATTTTAATTTCATAACGGCTGATAATTGAGACCTCATCCAATACACTTCACTTTCATAAAGGCTCTAATAATTGAGACCTCACTTGATACTATTTTAATTTCATAACGGCTGATAATTGAGACCTCATCCGATACACTTCACTTTCATAAAGGCTAATAATTGAGACCTCACTTGATACTATTTTAATTTCATAACGGTTGATAACTGAGACCTCGTCCGATACTACTTCACTCTCATAAAGGCTGATTAGACCTCATAGTATCTAAATGAGACGTCGTTCGTTACCACTTCATAACGGCTGATAATAGACCTTGTCTGCTACAAGTTTGTTTTCATAAGAGCTAATATTTGAAACCTCACCTCATACAACTTGACTTTCATAAAGCTAAGAATTCAGACTGATATAAAGTACAGACACGATTCATTCGAGATATCTTTAAATAACTACAACTATAAATATATTGACTCACCCATGACCCAACTGAAGGAGCCGAGTTTCGAGTTGCACTGAGGGCAGTGAAGCTTCCCCTGTTCTGACTGAGTGACGACCTTCATCCAGGACAACGGCTCGACAAAGAAAGTCTTGTTGCAAACAGGAAGGTTTTCGACGTGGTAACTATAAATGGGGCTCTTCCACGAGGGCTTGTTACCTTCAGTGTGGGGAAGTAAGTTACTTGCAGATGCTACGATTCTCCTAAAAGAAAAATTCCAATGAAGTAGAATTATACTGGGGTAAATGGAAAAAACAAAGTCTCCACACAAAATAGAAGAAGCTTTTTTATTATACCATTTAATTTTTCAAATACTGCCTCTAGTCAGACAAGCGTGGTATCAATTACGGTGCACAGCTGATTTTAGATGTGGAATCAGCATTTCTGTGGTATTTATTCACACAGGGGTAAATCGATAATACAAAGTCTACACACAAAAGATTTTTTTATTCAAACTACACGTTTCGAACACTTGTGTTCAACGTCAGGTAATTTTGTACAATACAAATTATAAATTAAAGTTATAAAAATAAACCGGAATTATATCCAATAAAATAGTGTATACAATTGTACAATTATGAGTACAATAAGTACAGTAATAAGTACAATATGAGGGTAGCAATTCTTGACGTAAGCACATTTCATTCAAATAAACAACAGCTTCTAGAATCACGACTTTTAAGCTGGTCTGCTCTTAAAAGTGTTAATTCCCAAATCATTTGTTTAAGAGACTTTCTTAAGCATGATCAGATGTAAAAATGATTTGGGAGTTGGTTGACACCAATCCATCATAAAGTTGTTAGAAGACTTAAGCAAATCAGCTTAAAAGTCATGAACACAGAAGCTACTGTTTACTTTAATGAAATGTACTTTCGTGAAGAATTGCTGCCCTCATACACAAATTGTACAATTGTATATAATATTTTATTGGATATAATTCCGGTTTATTTTTATAACTTTAATTTATAGTTTGTCAAATTATTAGTTGTGCAATCCGTAATTGTGTGGTATTTACTCATTCTGAGATCAAATGGACAGACAAACAACAAGTCTCCACACAAATGAAGTTTTATTCAACAACGCGTTTCGAACACTTTGTGTTCATCATCAGGAAGACACCAAGGATGTGGTGCTGAAGGGTTGGTCCAGGGTTGTTTTCACTGGACCAACCCTTCAGCACCACATCCTTGGTGTCTTCCTGATGATGAGCACAAAGTGTTCGAAACGAGTTGTTGTTATTGTTGTTGAGTAAAACTTCATTTGTGTGGAGACTTTTGTTTGTTTATCCATTTTACCTCAGAATTTATAATATGTATTGAAGTTACCTGATGTTGAACACAAGGATTCGAAACGCATAGTTCGAATAAAAAAAAACTTTTGTGTGTAAACTTTATCATCGATTTACCCCAGTATGAATAAAAACAACACAATTACAGATTGCACTACTAATGAGAAATAGAATTAGCTGCGTTGAGTAATTCGTGACCACACACATCTGACTAGAAGCAATATTATAAAAATTAAATCCTATTAACCAAAGAGATAAACAATAATGTTGTATAGAAATATGTGGAATTTAAAATAGGCAGATTAAATAAGCGGTTACAAAACAATAACTCAAGTTTTATATTTCAATTCAACCAAACACAAATCACAAATCAAAACAAAACTACCTTCTTTAGGAAAAATATGAAAGTATACAGCTTAGAGTTTTTAAAGAACTACTCTAAAATACAAGAATGAATAGAATGGAGGCATAGTCGCTTAGCGGCAATACAATCATTGGATAGAAAACATTAAGGTTTGATTGACAAAACCATTTTTCATTAAATGAATGGACGTTTCGACTAGATAGCTTTCTTCTTCAAGTTATCTGCTACACTGAGAATGTTTGTATTTTTGTTTTTCATTTCCTACACTTGTAGGCTTTCACCCTTTAGTGTTGTCCTAGGGGTTAGAAAGTTTGGCTCATTTATTATTTTGCACCCATTTTAGTAATGTGCCAATAATTCATTCCATTCAAATTATTCAAACCATTCATTGCATATTAAAAATCATATATATGTCATTCAAAACATTCAATTGGTGATAAAATTTAGAGATACTTATCAGTTAAGGAGATGCCACTTTTTGAACAAATGTATTTACTATATATTTATATTTCTTTACTACATTTAATAAACGGTCCACACGGACTATAAAACTTTAAATCACACAAAACACGAGACAGACTAAAATGTTAAAATGCACACTTGCTGAATTCAACATTTCGAACTGTTGATCGTCCTCTCTTCTAGCCTTCTCCTGATGACGAATAACAGTTCGAAATATTGAATTCAGTAAGTATGCATTTTAAAAATTTCATTCAGTGTTGTGTTGTGTGTGATTAAAAGTTTTGAAGTCCATGTTGACCCCGTTTATTCAATTTATTAAATAAATATATAGTAAATATAAATAACAGAAAAGTAATATTTTATTATTTATAGCAGAGATTCCCAAAGTGGGTTCCGAGGAAACCAAGGGGTTCCTTAACAGAGTGTCTAGTGTTCCGCGAAAAACATTTAGAGAAAAGATGTTCCTAACTTTTTTTCTTTAGTGGGTATGGATTTATTCTGTGTTTCTTGTGAATCATAAAACCGAATAATACTTATACACATAAGTAGAAGTGGCCAAAATTTTATTCATATTTAGGATGAATCACTAGTCAGTTTTTGGAGCTATCTGATTCCCGAATTTCTTTCTATTGTAAAAATAGCACATCACACATTGCTGCCACTTCCCACTACCTAATTATGTAAAACCAGATTTTCCTTTTATACTGCCATAAAAACTAAATACCAAGTAGATCTAATAATCGGTCTGACTTGAGAATCAAACTTTCAACTATAAAATCAAAAATGATTACAAAATAAACTTGAGTGTTAAAGTTGCTAATAATTCTGTTTCATGTGTTATGGACTTGTGGAACATATGAATATTAAAATTCTTTTAGTTTTGAATTTTTCTTCGAAAAATACGCATTGCCGTAATATTACTTTTTTAATTGTTTTTAAACCTACATACTATTTATAAAAGGATATGAAATATTTCATTATGATTGCATAAAGTCATTAGAATTTGGGGTTCCTGGGGAAAGTTACTGAAGCAAAAAGGGTTCCGCGTCGAAAAAAGTTTGAGAAACTCTGATTTAATAGATTGTAGGAGTGTTTTTTTGTACAATAAAGTGATTTTTTAAAGTGAGTTGTTTCTACGTTTATTCTAATCGTTTGACATTTTGACAAACAAAATATCAATTTTGACCGTTTCATTTTAGATAAATAGTTCTATATGCGGAGATAATTTCATGAACTTTTTTTTTACCCTACCATGAGTACATACCACATAATGACTGATCGTAATACCTAAGAATTAATTACACACCCTACATTTTATTTTTCTAACTTCAACTGTACTGTTTAGAATTGATATTACCTGCATTTATAACATCTGTAAACAAGAGGGTCTGGTCTGACACAATTCAGAGATGGGTCGGGTTTTAAAACATCCATGCAGTCCGTTGGCAGGATTTTCACTAAAACATGATCAAATCCATGTTTTTCAGTAAAACATTACTTGTATCTTCTTGCAGAAATAAAGTATTACAGAGAAAGAAACAAAGAAACAGTGAGAGAGAAAGAGGGGGGGGGGGGGGGGGAATTTACTAGTAGTAAAGAGTCCAAATGGCTTGTGTGCTCGTCTCTGGACTGATAGATCCCAGGTTCGATTCTCACTCAGGCCCAAAGACTCGTTAAAGATGCTTACTCTAAATATATTTGAGTTAAGCAAAATTTAGTCATCTTAATGCAGAATAATGTGACTAACCTTTGACCTACGTGTTCTCTCTCTCTTTCGCTCTCGCTCTCTCTCTCTCTCTCTGCTCTCTCTCTCTCTCGCTCTCTCTCTCTCTCGCTCTCTCTCTCTCGCTCTCTCTCTCTCTCTCTCTCGCTCTCTCTCTCTCTCAGCAGCCACTAGAACCTATCCTATTAAATACATAACATAATAATGTTAGGAAAATTATATGTCTCCACACAAAAATGTTTATTACAAGAAACTAAACAACGCGTTTCGAACACTTGATGTTCTTCTTAAGGTTACATCTAGAAAATATATATATATATAAAGATTTCACATAAACACGTGAAACAACAATCAATGATCAAACTACAATAAGAAATGGGAAAACAAGACTAAGATCTTTCAACCGTAACAAGCGGTCTTCGTCAGAGTCAAAAACCCAACAACCCAGTTGGGTTTTTGACTCTGACGAAGACCGCTTGTTACGGTTGAAAGATCTTAAGTCTTGTTTTCCCATTTCTTATTGTGGTTTGATCATTGATTGTTGTTTCACGTGTTTATGTGAAATCTTTTTATATATATATATATATATATATATATATTTTCTAGATGTAACCTTAAGAAGAACATCAAGTGTTCGAAACGCGTTGTTTAGTTTCTTGTAATAAACATTTTTGTGTGGAGACATATAATTTTAGTCTTGTTTTACCATTTCTTATTGTGGTTTGATCATTGATATATATATATATGCATTTAGGAGCTTTGGGAACATAGGGACGAATTAATTAAAATGAATACATCTGACACTATTGAGTGATAACGGGAATAATATTGAAAAGGCTTAAACTGATCCTTAACTTAAAACTACATACTGAGACATGTCTAATTTATATACAAAAGAGATTCTTAATTACCTACTCTGCTGGGGTTGTTGTTCGGGAGGTGAGACCAAGCAAGGACTGAGGGTGTCAGGGAGTGTTTTTTTAGGGGTGGGAGGGAGTTCAAAGGAATGCAGGAGGTCTTGGCAGGTTTATTAGCCTAACTGTACGTTGAGAACATGTACTGACAGTCACTCTTATACTTAACACTCTGACTGTTTTATCAAGAGGAAAACACATCTTTCTAATTATATAAAAAGATCCAGGAATTTTGTACATTGGTATAGGCAGGAGTTCTTTCTGAAAGATTTGTTTATTTCAAAAGCCTCTAACCCTGCTATTTCTTGATACTTATTATTGATATATTAAAATTTTAAATTAGTATTTGGATCAAAACTATGGTTATTAGTTATAAGGTATTTTGCAAAGTGGGAAATGAAATGGTCATTAGGTTTATTTGCTTCTCTTTTTTGAATATACTCTTTTTGGTGTTCTTTAATTCTTTTTTTCAAAATTGCGAATAGTCTTTCCTATGTAACT
This sequence comes from Hermatobates lingyangjiaoensis, assembly GCA_026182355.1. Taxonomy (NCBI): domain Eukaryota; kingdom Metazoa; phylum Arthropoda; class Insecta; order Hemiptera; family Hermatobatidae; genus Hermatobates; species Hermatobates lingyangjiaoensis. The sequence continues at coordinate 489,907 of JAPFBL010000352.1, forward strand.
GCAATCACAATTTCCACATGATAATTTGTAAACTCGCCCCCATGTTCTCAAAGCTCTTAAGTGCATATAAATATATATATATACTTAAATTCACTAAACCACAATGAGCTTCTCACTGAATCAGGGTTATTGCTTTGATGGTTTCCTGCGTGTAGCTTTAAAATTCTGATGAAACTCGTTGTCTGGTTGTTGAGATTGGGTTTATACTCTCTTATACACAGAGCTTCTAAAATTTGCAGTCTACTGTAGTCTTTTTCTTGGTATAAAGTTTCAATATTGTCGTTTAATTTTTCTCAGTGTGAGGCTATATGTGTTATGGGAATGATCTTTTGGTGCTGGTCAACCTCCGTGATAAGGTAGTTACTGTGGAGTCAACGTATGATGACTTCAGGAACTCACAGTTTCCTGTATTACAATTATAACGATACACTACATTGGTTTTCTGAAGGAGAGGCTTTTGCTGTAAGCTACTTCTCACTACTAAGCTTGTTGTTGAGGCACTTTTGTAATAAATATTTATCTTAAGCCGGTCTTCAGGATTAGTGCAATTTTTGGCGCATCAAAAGATCATTCCCATAACACACATAGCCTCAAACTGAGCAGAGAAAAATTAAACGACAATATTGAAATTTTATACCAGGAAAAAGACTATAGTAGTCTGCAAATTTTAGAAGCCCTGTGTATAAGAGAGTATAAACCCAACCTCAACAACCAGTCAACGAGTTTCATCAGAATTTATATATGTATATAAATATATATATATATATATATATATACACTTTTTTTCGTTGGAAATACGATCCAAAACGGACAAATATAGTTCAATATAAACAAAGAAACATAGAGAAATCAGAAGAACACACTTACAGTCTCTAATTTTCGGTTTGAACCGTCTTCAGGAGAGATAAGAGAGGGAAACCAAGCGCACTGGATCAGAGACGGTTGGAGACCAACAGTGTTGCCGCATGCGCGCGCCCGTTCACAGAAAATAAGGTAGACAGGAATCAATTTATAATTAATTTATAATTACATTAAATTAATGGAATATGAAAACAATAAATATATAAAAAAGAAAAAATTGAAAAAATAAGGGAAATTGATACAGAGAAATTGATACATAAACAAAAGTACTGACTAAGCTATGGTAAAATAAAATAAAACTAAGAATACAAATAATAATAACAAATAAAATAAATTATTTAAAAAAAAAAAAAGTGTGAAAAGGCAAGGAACTTTTAGACATTATCGCTTTAGATTGAGGATAGGTGCACTGAGCGCACTTAATAGCCAAATATGGGCTTCTTCGGAGGCTCGTAGTGTGAGATCTTTGCAGTCAGGGGGTATTTGTCGCAGAATCTGTAACCTGTAGCACTCATTAAAAGGGAGACCGTGGCTATTGGCATGTATGGCAATGGGAAGATGGGAGCGGCTATTGACTGAAGCTCTGTGATTGTTCATACGGAGACTAAGCTTGGTGGATGCTTGGCCTACGTAGAACGAATCACACTTGGTACACTCCAAACGGTACACACAGTTTTTGGAGGTACACGAGCAGTCAGTTGCAACAGGATAGAGGGTGTTATGGGGGGGAGCTGTGAAGTGTGGTTGGGGATTTATAATGGGACACGTGAGGTTTCCCTCTCTTATCTCTCCTGAAGACGGTTCAAACCGAAAATTAGAGACTGTAAGTGTGTTCTTCTGATTTCTCTATGTTTCTTTGTTTACATTGAACTATATATATATATATATATATATATATATATACTTTTTCGTTGGAAATACGATCGAAAACGGACAAATATAGTTCAATATAGACAAAGAAACATAGAGAAATCAAAAGAACACACTTACAGTCTCTAATTTTCGGTTTGAACCTGAAAATTTGAAAATTGACGTCTTCAGGAGAGATAAAGAGAGGGAAACCAAGCGCACTGGTTCAGAGAGGGTTGGAGTCTCTGAACCTGTGCGCTTGGTTTCCCTCTCTTATCTCTCCTTAAAACGGTTCAAACCGAAAATTAGAGAAGAAGAACATCAAGTGTTTGAAACGCGTTGTTTAGTTTCTTGTAATAAACTTTTTTGTGTGGAGACTTAATACTTTTCCTAACATGAGTAAATCCCACACTATAACTGATTGCACAGCTAATGAATTAACATAATAATACATATTACATAATATAATCAAAATCATTCAATGCTTGATTAATCAATCACATGACTGGTATTTACTTGACAAATGCTCAATAACAAAACAGAACAGTTGATTACACTGACTCATCATTATTTCTGATAAAACAGGTTTCAACTTCTAAACTTCAATATCTATATTCTGTCAACTTTAGTTTTTTTTTTTTCTTTTAAACTGTGAAATATGGTTAACACATTTGATAACTCGAATACAAAACATACCTTTAATAACTTTTTCCGCTGCAACCCTGAGTCTGAAAAGTCGAAACTGTAAATTTATTTTGTCTATAGTGAAGTTCATTCTTTCATATAAACGCAATTGGTTTTCAAAACCTGAATTAGGACAAATAAATCTCCTTTTCTTTTTAGCTCTAAAACAATAAAAATAAATAGTAACATAAGATACAATCTTATAGGAAATAGATTTGTGTATCTATAATTAAGTAATAAAATACATATAATTTGAGTCTAAAACATATACATCACAGAAATGATTAAAACAGAAATTATTAGGTAGTAAATCAAATTCCTATTCAACATATATATAACAGTTCAAAATTGAAGATAGGTAGCTCAGAAAGCAAAGGAACATACTTACAGATTCAAATTTTCGGGCAATTCGTCTTCAGGAGAAAAGAAAAAGGGAAGACCAAGCACGTTGTAGACGCAACGGCTAGTAACCAACAGCTTCTACAACGTGCTTGGTATCCCTTTCTCTTTTCTTCTTAATACGGATTGCCCGAAAATTTGAGTTTGTAAGTGTGTTTCTTTGCTTTCTATGCTACCTATCTTCAATTTTGAACTGTATTGTGTCCAGTTTGGATCGTCTTTCCGTTTATTGTTACTACCGCTAAAACATATCACATATATAGCAGACTAAGATAAAAAAAGATTTGTATATCTATAATTAAGTAATTAAATACATATATTTTGAACCTAAAACATATATATAAAGAAAAGATAATTCAATCATACAAAAATGAAACATACATAAAAAGCGCAATTAGCCACAATTAAGCAATTACAATAGAAATTTTGACAATAGGTTAGTGAGAGAACTTACAGAAGTTTATACAATTTTTGAAACAGAAAATATATTAGAGATTAGAGGGAGAAAAACATTAGAGATTATTTTACAAAGAAAAATAGTGAGTGGACTTCAACAACTGTCTATTGTGAATGAACACGTGACACTGAACTGTAAAACAAACAAGGTAATCAAATTTCACCAAACAACCAAAAAAGTCACTAAAAAACAATTTTGCATAGATCAAGAATGCTTAACTTAACACATCTGAATAAATGCTGTTTAAATTTGAAATGACATTTCTATTAAGGGTAGTCCTGATAAATTTCATTGTTTCTATTTCACGGTCGATACTTTCATCAATATTTATATACACCCATTCAAATGAAAACAGATCCGATCGGACTATAAACATTAAAAACTTTGAGAAACAGAAACTAGGACTCACATTCAATATTTCGACCCGTTTAACGGTCGTCCTCAGGAAAGGGGTCGAAATATTGAATGTGAGTCCTAGTTTCTGTTTCTCAGTTTTTAATGTTTATATACATACATATATACACTAACTTAAAACAGTGTGGAGTATTGTATATACTGTTGATTGAGATGCCTATCGAACCAGGAGAAACCTTATTCCTGGTTTCGCAAATTATAATATTATAATATTTCGCAAATTAATTTAAAATTTGCGAAATATAAACACTGGGAATAAAATAGTCATGGAGCAAGAGTAGCCCAGAGGCTTGCAAGCTCGCTGATGACAGTACTGCAAATGTATTATAAATAAATGTAACAAATATACCTAGTAAATATTTAAATACTTTCACTATTCTTAATTTTATTTAGAACATTTAGAACGTAGTGGTTTTTTTTAAAGTAAGCTTGATTTTGATATAATTTAAATACGAGATTGATTTCCTTTTTGGCAACTGTTGTTATGTTACCAGAGAACATCTTTATTAGTATTAAAAATATATAGAAAACATATCTACGTCACAAATCACAAAAAAAAACCTGCAAAAATTAAGTGTTGCTCATCCAAGTTTAAATAACCTTTCTAAAACAAATCTTAATAGATATATATATACAGGCATACCTCGGCCTATGTCCTTTCAAGGTAAGTCGATCTTGATTATACGGCGGTATTAAAAAAAATACGTGGAAACATACATAAAAATAAAGTTTACGCCAGATATTCAATTTTACGTTCGTCTGCAACAAATATTGGAATTATAATATCAATAGAAAACTACTATCAATCAGGAATCACAATTATATACACGAGAAGGTGTTTTTCTCACACTACCGAGTAGCTGCAGGAGAATGAATGTTTATCCAAGACGAAATTTTGCTGTCTATTTACAATTATATCATATTTCAGAATTATGTCAGAAATATGAGGAATGTAATTTGATCTACCCTATTTGAAAGAAAAACGACGCCACGTAATTGCACACCAACAAAAGTTAAGAAATTAAAATGCTGTTCCAATACTATTCATAACCTTTTCCCCGTACCATACAGTATTAAAAAGTAAAATTTATTTTTAACAGATTCATATTAGCCTTATATTATTGAAAATTACATTCATGAATAGAGTATTGTACAGAATTTGGAAAGGTTATATTCGGTTTAACCCAACTGTTCGACTTAAGTCACTTCTCTTGGTTTCAATTAACGACTTTGGGTGAGGTATACTTGTAATTGGTTTTGTTAAATTGTTTAATTACCTTTCAAAAGCTTCTGAAAAAGGTATATGATACTTTTTCATTAAATAAGCAATAACAATTGTGGAACTTCTTGAAACTCCAAAATAACTGAAACAAATAAACATAGATATAACAAACTGAAGAGAAAAAAAAAAGACTAAATACTATTTATTAAATAAAGTAATAAATTGAACGAACCAGTGCACTAAGACATTGCCACATTCTTGACCTTGTTTAATAAATTCATAAGTTTCTTGAAAATGACTCAACAAATCCTCATTGGGCATATCAGTTACTGTAACAAAACGTGATAACAGTAAAAGAAGGTTTCACAGGGAGCCAATCAAACTAATCACATGAAAAGTACTAAAACGCAAAATTACCAACAAGGAATTATGATCGGTAGAAATGTAGATCAGGGTACCAGGTGTAAATATGGCGACTTGAAATAAATCCGGCATATTGATGGTTTATGTATGGATATATTGTTCTAATTGACAAGTATATGACGTCATAAACGTAAATAGATTGAAATTAGTTAAAATGAATTTTTTTTAATGCGAAATATTAAAAAATGAACAATAAGATAATATAAAGGTTATAAAATAGAAAGGGAAGTATGAAATAGTAAAAGACAATGTGTACACGAGATACTATTATAAAATTTGTTGAATGGAAATAAAAAAAAAAAATCCAGAAAGGGATTCCCAACCGACTGTCTCCCAGCTATTAGCCAGCCGCCATGTCGCCGGTACCCTGGTCTACATTTCAGCCGTCTACATTTATTAATAATAATAATAATAAACCATTTAATGCATTATACAGCATTACAATATTCTTTCTATTTATCTCTATATATAAAGTTCGTGAGTTTGTTTGTTCACCCAATACCCGTGGATATAAAGACCTGAAATTAATAAATAGTATCTATTACCTGAAAACTGTTAAATAAAAGAAAATTATCACTATATTCCCAAAATTGGAACCAGGGTGCAAGTATCTTGCGTGTTCGCAGATGACAGTAGTGAAATGGACTATATATAAATGTAACAAAAAAGAATTAATTTAAAATTTGAATAATATAGACAATGGTAATGAATTAAAGACATGGATCCAGAGTAGTCACTCTCTTGCGTGCTCGCCGTTGACAGTAGTGAAAATGTACTATATATAAATGTAAAAAAAAAATTAATTTAAAATTTGCGAAATATAAACACTGGTAATAAAATAAAGGCATGGAGCAAGAGTAGCCCAGAGGCTTGCATGCTCATTGATGACAATACTGCAAATGTATTATAAATAAATGTAACAAATATATAATGAACTACTACATTACAGGTTAAAAATGAATAATTTTACAAACAAACTTGAACAGAACTGTCAGATAAAATACGAATGTTCCAAGGTAATATTATAAAGACACATTCCTTTTATTAATGTTATTTTATGTTAGGTAAATAAATTGCATATTTCAATTTACAAGTTTTGTTTGTTTTAAATATATATCATTGTTTACATAATGATATATTTACGAATAAAATTCGTTTGATATATAAGTATAACAAGAATACGTAAACAGTAAATACGTGAACTCTAGGTTAGAGTGTACTTTAGAAGCCCCAGCGTTTATAGAGACGGACCTTTACACAGAGGTTATAAGGGTTTCCCTACTCTCCAGTAGGGATTTTGGAGTCATTTCTTTTTCAATATAAGTTTATTGAATCAATATAAGTTTAATTAGTTCTTGCTATATTCCTGGTTTGGGAGAAGACCAAACTCTTCTTTGAGTCTAATAAATAGACATTCATTAGTTGTGCAATCCGTAATTGTGTGGTATTTACTCATTCTGAGGTAAAATGGATAAACAAACAAAAGTCTCCACAGAAATGAAGTTTTATTCAACAGCAACAACGCGTTTCGAACACTTTGTGCTCATCATCAGGAAGACACCAAGTGTGCTGAAGGGTTGGTCCAGTGAAAACAATTCTCAGCACCACAACTGTTGTTTTCATTGGACCAACCCTTCAGCACCACATCCTTGGTGTCTTCCTGATGATGAACACAAAGTGTTCGAAACACGTTGTTGCTCTGTTGAATAAAACTTCATTTGTGTGGAGACTTTTGTTTGTTTATCCATTTTACCTCAGAATAAATAGACCATTATTTACCTGAAATTATCAATTACAACAAAATCCATCCATGTTTACATTTTGAAATTATTAAAACAAATTAGTTTTATAAACATTTTGGCCATTGCTGATTTGTCCTAAACTCCCTCTGTTCTCCTTCTCATATTAAAAGTCTATTCCTAGATCCCTCTCCCACCGAATTCACCTCATTTGAATTAAAATGCAAGAGAAATAGCTTTATCTTAATAGTTTAAAAGAAAATCTGTAGAGAGAGAGTTTACTTTCTCATCTTCTTAACAAGATGACGGCTTCCATCTACGACACCATTCAATCTTTTATCAGCTTCCTCTTCCTCTGGGTCTCCCTACCTCATCACCACCTACTTCCCAGGTATCCATAAATTACCTAAAAGAGCTTTTGACGTCACGATCACACTACAAGAAGTAGAGAAAGGGTATGGCGGGTAGCCAGAGTAATTTGAAAAAATGATAGACTTAAAAACTGACAAAACTTACTGCGAGCAGAAGCAGCTGGAATTTCCGACTGTGCCAGGAAGGGAGTTGTTTGGATAAGAGTCGTAGATGGACCGGCCTATTAAATATATTGTAAAAATTGTAATAGATCGATTTCAATTTCGAAAACGAATCATTAATTAATGAATATTTATTGATCTATTTGCCACATCGAAATTTAAAGCTAAATCATGGGAAAATAGTAAAATGAAATAAAAATAAAAACTGGCTTAATTTAATGTGACAAATGGGCTGACAAATGCACAGTAGTGTAACATGCGTTAATAGTTAGATTTTGTAGTAATCAAAGTGATGCCCCTACCACAATTAACGCATGGGAATTAAACAATCTTTTAATAGGCCCATCTGCATCAGAAAAGTAATTAGAAGTTTCGGCTCAGATAACCTCTGAATTACTATTCTGTTGAACAATCTGTTATGCATTCTACGACTATCCATCCAAAATACATCACCTTCCTGGAGATCTGGCGGCGGAGAAAGTTCTCGTAGAGAGGTAGAAAATCTTCAAAAGCTGCCATAGGACTGAGTGGAAAGTAGGCTGGGGAGGGCTAACTAACAGGGAGAAGGGGTAAGGGTGGGGCGCATTTTAGAGCGAAAAGAGAAAAACCAAAATGGAGGCGAGCGTAAAGGGACCAAGATAAGACAAAAGCCGATAAGGGCAAGACATCCAATACCTAGAGATAACATTGCCTTACTTACTACTTTAGAAAACTAAAACGATTCAATTCATCCACTAATAATTCTCAAGAAATATAACACAAGTATAATTATTTTCTATCAGACCATTTATTTTTATTAAAAATAATAAGTCAATTTACAATTACAATTCGATTTCATAATTCTATAATTTTCATTACAAGTGCATTCACTATTTTGTATTAAACATCTAAATGGGATATGATTATTAGTTTTCATTCCTGAGGTAGTAGAGATAATGATTGAAGGACATATCAATATATAAGCTTATTTTTGTACATCACACAACTGATGCAAATAATTTCATTAGTATAACTACAGCAGTAATAACATTTTTGAAAAACCAAAGTGAACATTTCTTGATACGAAATATTCTCCTACAAGAGAACATGGCTTTTGTTCAAAAAGCCAGTGGATTTCTTACATCGTATACTTGACATCCTTCTACATTGATTATTAAAGTAAAATTTTCAAATTTAAAACAGGAAAATACCCTTTTTTTTATCTGAAAAACATCATAAACAGCGAAGAAAATGTTGTTTTAAGGTGATTTATAATTAAAGATGTACGATAATTACATTTATTAATCTCTAAACGAAAGATTTCAATTTTGAATTATCTTTTACATTTTTGGTTTTTTACAGAATTATTATAATGGGAATTTTATGGCTTCTTAGTATTTAATAAGATCATTATTAAATGATCTTATTAAATACTAAGTCAAATAACTAATACACGAATTTTTTCTGAGTGAGTGTTATCATTTTCCTGCACAATATTATTCCTCTTACATCTCATATAAGTCAATAAACATTTTAAATTGTTCCTTTATAAATATCAATTTTATCTCAGTGGATTCGCTCAAAAAATTTCTAAGTCAATGTAAACAGTGTAAAAAAATATAAAACATTATGTTGGAACCTCTGTCTCTTGAGCAAGTAAACTACAGTTGACCACGTGAGAAAAACTTGGTCTCGCTAACTTGAATTCCTGCGTTAGATAAAGTCTCCCTTTCGTCATTGCGAAATAGACTCTGACGGAACTTTGCAATCATTTGAACGGAAACAGACAGTGACTCGGAATCAATGGTATGCGTGGTATAGACACAGACTCCCTAATACCACATCCAGTCATTATGTCCGCCTCTATGGCATATCTGTGTAGAGCACGAACTCAGAGTCGTGTCCCGTTGCACAGTTTTGGGGCACTCATATTTCGTAACATGAAATTTGTTACTGCTATAAATTGCAGCATCATTGGTGCTCCTACTTTAAGTTTTTACTCATGAGCAGGCAGTCCAGGAGAAATAAATTCAGAGTCAAGAAATTCAATTAGATAACGCACTGCTTCTTCATCACTAATCCAATCTCTTTACTGACTTGTAAGTTCTTTCCTCGGTATGATATAGCGTAAGAACATGTTTGTTGATTTTTCCTGCCTGTTCATATTAAGAGTTGAGAATTGCTCGTTTACAAAACTATTTATTCGTAAAAGATAGTACATCCTCAACTCTGGGAAACACCTTTTCAATGATGTCAAATACGCAATATATTCATAAGCTCCAATGAAATTAAAATCAACTAACAATACCTACTTGCAATACCTGTGTATTTTCAAAACATACTTGTCTGTGAAGTTAGGAAAATACGCTTAAAGCCCTATAACTTCGTTTCTGTACTGAATTATGAATGTATTTAGAGCCCGTATTTTAAGTTAGGCATACACAAATTCAGTGTCAAAGTTTCAGCTCGCCATGTCTTATGGTGGCTGAGTTTACTTGTGACAAACGTTTTTGCGTTAAACGTCCATAACTTCACTTCTACGTTGAATTTCCAATCAATTCAGAGCCTATATTTTAAGTTAGACCTATTCAAATCTACTGTAAAATTTTCAGCTTTATATGTCTTATGGTAGCTGAGTTTACTTGTGACAAAATTTTGCGGACAAACCGACAGAAATTTTTTTAAGGGTAGATTTGGTTTCTCCAATGTATGAAACGTAAAGAAAACTTGAAATGAGTCAGTTCTAAGCAATGTACAGACAAAATCATTATTTTATTTATAAAGATTCAAGTGAATGAAGTGAAATAGATTATCATTAGATTATTGTAAAAGTGTCTTATCTCGTGAATCGGTATTATTATTAAGATATTATTAAGAAAACTGATTTTTATAATAATTTCATGTTTACTAACCTCTGTGAAACTAAAAATTTACATTTAATAAATAAAATTCATATTAAAATTACATTCTACTTTCGCACTTTTTAACAAAATTCAACTTTTAATGTCCTGTGGTTGGATGAGGAAATGATCAGAGTTCTCATCTGTTATTATAGAATTAGACGACATATAAGTATAATGGGCTTAGAGGATGAAACCTCGGTCCACTAAGTGGCTCACTGTCTTGCATTCAGTTTAATTAGGTTAAATGTATATGGAGTAAACATTATTAGGGAATATAAATTAAAGGAACTTGAGTCAAAAAATCTCCTGATCTTTAGGGAGAGATTTTTCTGCTGGTAGCTAGGTCCAGGTCACACGGGGTTGTAAAAGATCCCATATGTTGACCCACATGCCATATTTTATGGCTTCAGTTAGTCACGCCTTCCTTACCATTACAAATTTATAAAGGAAACACCCCAAAAGCACTTAACACGCCTCTCATTGTGTGTAGATATGGTATCGACAAATAAATACTTTAAAACACGGTTTTTGAAACGTATTTTTTTACAACATTCAACTTTCGAACATTCAACATTCGCACACGCTTTAAGGAACCAATTATATGCAAAAGTCGATAGTTTAATGTATTGTAAAAGGATAATTAGTATAAGGATCTAATACATTTGTGTGGTAATATATGATCTACCACAGTTGTGAACAAAAAAAAATCTCAGGCAGGCGTGCTAACGATGCTATTCTTGTGATTAGTTGTAGATCACCTACTGAATCTATATAAATAAAATAATGATTTTGTCTGTACATTGCTTAGAACTGACTCATTTCAAGTTTTCTTTACGTTTCATACATTGGAGAAACCAAATCTACCCTTAAAAAAATTTCTGTCGGTTTGTCCGCAAAATTTTGTCACAAGTAAACTCAGCTACCATAAGACATATAAAGCTGAAAATTTTACAGTAGATTTGAATAGGTCTAACTTAAAATATAGGCTCTGAATTGATTGGAAATTCAACGTAGAAGTGAAGTTATGGACGTTTAACGAAAAAATATTTGTCACAAGTAAACTCAGCCAACATAAGACATAGCGAGCTGAAACATTGACACTGGATTTGTGTATGCCTAACTTAAAATATGGGCTCTAAATAGATTCATAATTAAGTACAGAAACGAAGTTATAGGGCTTTAAGCGTATTTTCCTAACTTCACAGACAAGTTTGTTTCGAAAATACACAGGAGTGACAAGTAGGTATTGTTAGTTGATTTTAATTTCAATTGAGCTTATGAATATATTGCGTATTTGACATCATTGAAATGGTGTTTCACAGAGTTGAGGATGTACTATCTATTAAGAATAAATGTTTTGTAAACGAGCAATTCTCAACTCTTAATATGAACAGGCAGGAAAAATCAACAAACATGTTCTTACGCTATATCATACCGAGGAAAGAACTTACAAGTCAGTAAAGAGATTGGATTAGTGATGAAGAAGCAGTGCGTTATCTAATTGAATTTCTTGACTCTGAATTTATTTCTCCTGGACTGCCTGCTCATGAGTAAAAACTTAAAGTAGGAGCACCAATGATGCTGCAATCTATAGCAGTAACAAATTTCATGTTACGAAACATGAGTGCCCCAAAACTGTGCAACGGGACACGACTCTGAGTTCGTGCTCTACACAGATATGCCATAGAGGCGGACATAATGACTGGATGTGGTATTAGGGAGTCTGTGTCTATACCACGCATACCATTGATTCCGAGTCACTGTCTGTTTCCGTTCAAATGATTGCAAAGTTCCGTCAGAGTCTATTTCGCAATGACGAAAGGGAGACTTTATCTAACGCAGGAATTCAAGTTATGGTGACCAAGTTTTTCTCACATGGTCAACTGTAGTTTACTTGCTCAATAAAGAATAGTCAGAGGTTTCAACTGATTGTTCTTCCATGAACCTGAAGGACAGACAGCTAATGTAGTGTATACAGAGGCATTTGTTTAACACTGTACTAATAATGGTATTTTCTACTATTCTATAATTTCTAATTATAGTATTAGTAATATACTATAATTGATATTTTGGATTACCAAGTATAATAGAATTTTTGATTCCGTCAAAGACGGGTACGTTTGCTAGTTCTAATATAATTCAATTATAATATCAACTTGTATTTACCTGTTAAGTGCTTTTGTTTTCTATTGTCTATTTCATACAAATAAATTCCTATTTCACACTTGTCCTAGAGCAAGAATGCAAAAGTAGAAGTTGAAACAAAGGAAACGAACTGGCTGCTGAATTTTGACTAAATAAATCAATAATCAAATATTTATACTTAAAAGTTAGGGAGTTTCTTTATATGGTAACTTCTTAAGAATTCCAAAGAGTTCTTTACTTTTGAAAACTTCTAATATGTATTTATTTAATTGAGTAACCTTAGTTTAAATATTATTAGTTCTCCTTAATTTTTAATTCAATGGCTTAATGGTGATTACTAGTGCAATAAATGATATTTAGAATGACACAGTTAAATAAATTCATCATGCTTAAGTTTGAAAACCTGTTTACTTATAGAGAAGTTCAATGTAAAATCAGTCATTTTTTATACAAAGGATCCTTTTTTTTTCAACATTTTTTAACAAAACACTCTTGATCAAGTGGTTTAAAAAGAACTAATTTAAATTTAACTAAACACTTAACAAGTTTTAGTAAGTTTCAAAATAAAATACTCTTTGGAATTCTTAAGAGTTAATACATAAAGGAACTCTCTTACTTTTATTTATAAACACTTATCAATTGTATCCATTTGGTTAAAATTAAGTGACCATTAGTTGACTTAATCAAGAGTGTTCAATACAAAAATGTTTTTTTTTAAAAAAAGAGCGTTCTTCTGTAAAGAAAAAAAAATTAATTTTACATTGATCTTCACTATAACTACACATATTTTTAAACTTAATTAACTAAGTCATATTAACAATCATTTATTAAACTTGTATTTCTCATTAATACATAAAATTAAAATAAGAATATCTTTTTAAATTAAAAAGGTTGACTTAGCTAGAATTATTTCATCAATTTCAACCAATTTAAGATGTAAATCTATTGAATAGCTTGTCTCTTAAAATAATATCTAGAATTGACGATTAGGACACCCTCTGCTCTTTTTCATTGAATGGGTTTTACAACTTCTTAAAAATATAGACCATCGTTCATGTGAAACTGGTGTGGAAATCTTTTTTACCATACCATTCCCGTTGATTATAGGTACTTCCTAGAAAGTGTTCATCTTTCCTCTTAGATAAATAAATAAAAGCTTATTTGGCTATAATATTTATTTATTTGACAATCTTATCTATCCAAGATTCACGAGTACACAAGATTCTTGTGTTCAGAAGTTCTTAGATATGCACCCACCCACCCATAAACATACAGACATCATCGAAACATATGAATTTATCCCACATCTTAAATTAAAAATTATCTTAAAACAACATTTTTCAGACAAAATAGGAATATTTTCAAGTATTAAATGGGAAACTTTTTCTTATAATTTGTCACCACCTATAAACATAAATTTCTGTTGCTTTTCATGGTATGATGGATTTACTACCTTCTTCCATCGAAGAAGAATGTCCAATGTAGAAGGAGGTCAGGTAAACTATGTAAGAGATCCTCTGGCAGTTGGAACAAAAATCATATTCTCCTGTAAGAGATTATTTCATATCTCGAGAACTATACTTTCCCTTTTTAAAAATATGGCTAAAATTTTATTGCTGCTGTAGTTAATATGCACACTAATGATATAATATGCATCAGTGGTGTGATATACAAAAATAAGCATATATATTGATAAGTGGATCAATTACTATGTGTACTACCTCCAGGAATGAAAGACTAATAATCATCTCTCAATTAGACATCTATATTACACCTAATTGGGACATTACATATTATTCACCCAAGAAGTGTGATATTATGTTTACTTATAGCAAAGTTCAAAGAAGGCCTCCACTCCAGATATTTTTATTAAGTAAAGTACATTAAAACCTATCTACTGGGAACTTTACTATTAAACATCAAGAGGCTATAAGAACAATGAAAAGAGCTTGGGAAAACAATGACATTGAGATTATGATTGGAAATCAATATTAGTATTAAATTACAATTACAGTAAAACTAGAGTCAGTGTATTCAAACTTGGTACAACAAGAGTATCCTCATGAGATTTAGTTATAGATGTATAGCACTAAATGTATAAAATAAAACCTATTCCTTGATAAACGCTTCTAGAGTGCGTTAAGTTTATAATGACATGAAAATAGAAGTACCAAGTTTGATTAAATGAAATGTTTAATTTGAAGGCATCTAAATTACTTAGTAAAGTATATCAGCGTTAGTTTGAAACTAAATGATATGGTTGGCTATATAGATTTCAAGGCATATAGATTGCAATTATAAAATTAAGTTTGGTTAGTTTTTACATTTAGAAGAGGGCTTATTACTAATTTAAAAGTAATCAATGAATTATAAAATGAATTTTGGTTGGTTTTCCATAATTATAAAATTTATTTTGGTTGCTTTTGAAATGTAGAAGGAGGCTTATTACTAACTAAAATGTAATTAATTAATTATAAACTTGATTTAGGTTGGTTTTGGAAATTAGAAGGGTTTTTAATTTGAATTTAGCGGGTTATAGTATAAAGGCCTTCTAGAGAGATATGAAAGGACAGATATGATAAGTAATGACGTAGGGAAACCCTTATAACCTCTGTTTAAAAGTATGTCCTTGGTTTAAAGGTGGAGCTCGTTCAAGTAACTCAGCCAAATTAGTTTTATAAACATTTTGGCCATTGCTGATTTGTCCTAAACTCCCTCTGTTCTCCTTCTCATATTAAAAGTCTATTCCTAGATCCCTCTCCCACCGAATTCACCTCATTTGAATTAAAATGCAAGAGAAATAGCTTTATCTTAATAGTTTAAAAGAAAATCTGTAGAGAGAGTTTACTCTCTCATCTTCTTAACAAGATGACGGCTTCCATCTACGACACCATTCAATCTTGTATCAGCTTCCTCTTCCTCTGGGTCTCCCTACCTCATCACCACCTACTTCCCAGGTATCCATAAATTACCTAAAAGAGCTTTTTCCAATTTTATCTTCTTCTCCAGACTACTCCAGAATCTTTTCTAATCCCCGACGCCTTTCCCACAAACATCCTCCAACCTTGGCAATGCAGAACAAGGGGCCATCTTGTCATATTAAATGTTGGTATTAATATATTAGTAACGAAAATATGTGGACGTTGAGATTATTATTCTAATAAAATCAGTTGTCCAATACTAATAGTATTAATACTATGTTCTATATCTTTAAAAATATGTAGTAAGTAATTACTCGTATTATTACGATTAAATAATACTCGTAAAAGAATATAGTAAGTAATTACTAAATATGGCTTAAAAGTTATTTCTCCAATATTACGTAGAACTTTAGGTTCTGATGTAATGCTATTTAATTTTTAAATTAAATAAAAAAAATATTATTGTAATAATTATTTACTGGGTACCTTGGAGAAATTTCGTGTGTATTCCTGGGAGCATTGATATACTTCTAGACAAAGGGCATGAATCAACAGTAAGAATATAGTTGACTTGGATTTGCTCCAAGAGATAAACATCGTTTGCAGCAGACAGGTTACCTAAAACAAGATTTAGCATCTGCAATTAATCATTGTAGAACACCAAAATATAGACAATCATTGTTGGAATCAAATGATACAAAGTATATTAATAACGTTACTTCTTTGTAGTTAATAAAGTTAGAATAATAACAAAGTTCATAGTTTAAAATCTAACCTAGCCAGAGTCCTGTTTCAATGCAATCCGCATTAGATGGTCCGGAATCCTGGATATCACATAATGTGTTTAAGTCACTATGCTTGGAAGAATGAGCACTATTATCCATTTCTAGTAAAACATCATGTACAATCCATAAAGTAACATTAACAGATTAAAAAAACACGTGTAAATTTATAAAAATAGGGCTGTAATAAATGCATCAGTTAAATAGACATACTTTTCGGTTATGACGTGAGCAAACTTTTCTTACAATCATTATACATATTAATTGTTGGCACTCTATGGGAAGGAAAGTTAATCACAAAGAACATTAAACATTTAAACTACAGGGCTCAACTTTTCGTATCGATTAGTTTCGCTTTGAAAAAGCAGTGTTGCTTGCTCGAAATGGCCTTTCCAAATACCCTAAATTTCATCACAACTTAATTTGTCTTTACTGAAACGTAAATAATTATTTTTAAAAGATTCGTTATATATCAATTTTTGAGCATCTAAACAATTAAAAATATTGTATTATTGTTCCTACGAGAGCATAATTCAAACATATGCAATCCACGATGTAGTAACAATTTTTGTAATAATTGAGTAGTCATATTAGTACGTACAATTATTTTAATGATAATTAAAATACTACTTAGATGATACCCTTTAACTCCAACTATTTATTTGATGATGAGTTTTAAGCAAAAATAATGTATGTTTCAGTGATCCATGATTAATTGAAATCTATTACTTGTTTAGTATTTAGGTTTTATCACTTAATAGGGAAGCTCTACCATAAAGAGTTTCTTAGGACCTTTTACTTCATAGCCTTACATTGTCAATTACTAGCGTGATATTTCTATTTTCAGAGTTTCATTTTGAATGTTCTTTTTTACTTTGTAATGGACTTAGAAGAAACTTTGGCAGTAGCTTTCCTATTTTTGGAGGTATTAGTTTTAAATTTATAAGATTATCTTTTGGTGATTTGTATTTTATAGAAACGATGTACAAAAATATATGTTATTTAAATGAAGAGACCTAAATCTTTCATTGAATGACAGGTGACACTAAAATGAGACACAAACTTCAAGTTATCTAAAAGATGTGTTATGTCGTCACTGCGTTATTATCCTAATGTCTTATATCCTAGCAAACATACCCGTCTTTGACGGGTAAGTTAGTCAACATGAGAAATAGCGAGCTGAAACTTTTGACACTAGATTTTTGTATGACTAAGTTAAAATTAGGCTCTGAATAGATTGATAATTCAGTGCAGAGGCGAAGTTATGGACCTTTAAGCTGTATTTTGCTAACTTCACAGACAAGTTTATTTTGAAAACTTGTAGTTTAGTGTAGTAAGTAGGTATTGTCAGTTGATTTTAATTTGATTTACGTACTAAGAAACGTACCCGTCTTTGACGGAATCAAAAATTCCATTATACTTGGTATTCCAAAATATCATTAGAAATTATAGAATAGTAGAAAATACCATTATTAGTATAGTGTTAAGCAAATGCCTCTGTATATACTACATTAGATGTCTGTCCTTCAGGTATGGAAGAACAAACAGTTGGAACCTCTGACTCTTGAGCAAGTAAACTACAGTTGACCATGTGAGAAAAACTTGGTCTCCATAACTTGAATTCCTGCGTTAGATAAAGTTTCTCCTTGTGACTTAGTTACCGTCATTGCGAAATAGACTCTGACGGGACTTTGCAATCATTTGAATGGAAACGGATAGTGGCTAGGAATCAATGGTATTGCTGGTTCACAAAGCTATTTATTCTGAATAGACAGTATATCTTGAACTCTGGGAAACACCTTTTCAATGATCTCAAATAAGCAATATATCCATATACACAAATGAAATTAAAATCAACTAACAATACCTACTTGCTACACCTGTATATTTTCAAAATAAACATGTCTGTGAAGTTAGCCAAATACAGCATAAAAGTATAACTTCATAACTTCGCTTCTATGCTGAATTTTTAATCCATTCAGAGCGTATATTTTACATATATGTAGAGAAAATGTTACATATATAGAAGACTAGCAGAGGTGCCCGTCTTTGACAAAAATTCAGATATGATACGTAAAATATTATTAGAAGACCTATAGAGTATAAAAAAAATAATTACCTTAAAAAGACAGCTTAAAAGTCCATAACTTTGCTTCTACGATGAATTTTCAATCTATTTAAAGATTAGCTTTTACGTTTAGACATAAACAAACCTTTTTTCAAAATTTCAGCTTGCTGTTTTATGGCAGTTTAGCTTACTTGCGACAAAATTTTGCAAGTATTTTCTCTAATGTATGAAACTTAAGGATAACTTGTAAAAGAGTCTGTTCTAAGGAATGTACAGACAAAACCTTTCTTTTATTTATATAGAAGAATTCCCAGTCAGTTGTACACTACACTCACCCTTAGGTTCGTACTCTCATTTTATTTTTATTTTGTACTATAGAAAACTCTCTGATGACATGTATTTTTTTAGTTAATGCCTGAAGAAGAAATACTACGTGTTCGAAACGCGTTGTCTATACGATTTGTGGGGCTCTGATAACTATTTATTGTGTTTGAATACATATTTACAACAGAAGTTATCCAATATAACATTATTGCATAGGACCCCACACAGAATACAAAGTCTCTACCTATAACGATGATCTGGCCGGATCGTCGGCGAGAAAAGCCCAAAACATGCAAAAGTTGATCGACTATCACCAGAGAGAGAAGAATCGAGTCCAAAGTGAAAGATGGCGGGAACAGCTGGTTCTTCACTGCCTCCGTCAGTGTTGCCGCTACAGATTAAATTTTTATATGTAGAGACCATTTCATTAGCTTTTTTACCCTACACTAAGAAAATGTTTTCACAGTTAAATAGATTAAATAAATTTTAGTAGTTTTAAAAAGTTTTCAGTTTTTTTAAACAGCCATTTTAAAACAAAAAAAATAGAAATTATTTTCATTATTAAACTTATTTATTGTAAATTATATTGTAATTTATATTTTGTATATTATCTACTTATAATTGTAGAGTAAATTATACAGAAGATACATACAACTACGTGATGGGATTCGACATTTTAAGAATATATTCTGTTTCATATAAAACTCACTAGGGAATGGGTTCCCTTATTATACTGTTGTTCGTACATAAATAAAAGTCATCCTTCAAAATTTCGACTAAATAATTATTTTTGTTGTTTTATTTATTTTAAACTTTGAATATTGGTGATAATGTGTATACAATAAAAAACAGTTGTTCGGAGCCATCAAAGCTTGAAATAAGAAGTAAAATACAGTTGTATCTAACTTACATTCACAAAATATTTTCTTAAAAATATAATAAAATAAAGAGCCCTGGATCTTTACAAGTTTTTTTATTCAAGATATTGTATTTTTTTTTAAATTCCAAACAGACATTTGATTGCAATCATATTTGTTAACCATGTCTTGTTTCTCTCTCAGATCAACAGCACTGTGGTTCTTCCTTAGTCATGTTTTTACAAAACGTGTAGCGTTCCATGTCTTAAATGGGAGACCAAAAAGGCTCATTGTCATTAAATGTACCATGTTTTCCACTATAAGACAGGTTCTCTTATCTAAATATATAAGGTAAAATATATTTACCTTTTAGGTATATTTTATATTTATAAAATATATTTAGCTTTTGCTAAATGCAAAATCCTCTTTCTGATTTAGCAAAATCTAAATAGTAGGTGTAGAAGGTAGGTGTACTACCCTTCAATATTATTGTTCACGCTTTGACTTCTGTTAAACCAAATCCATGAAAATGGAAAACTTTATCAAATTAAGTAAATTTTCTGCATTAGTCTTTTCGTTTTAACTATTCTAACACGACTACTATGGAAATATAAAAAAATAACAAATTCACCACACCTACAATATTACTGTTCACGCTTTGACTTCTGTTAAACCAATTCCATGAAAATGGAAAACTTTATCAAATTAAGTAAATTTTCTGCATTAGTCTTTTCGTTTTAACTATTCTAACACGACTACTATGAAAATATAAAAAAATAACAAATTCACCACACCTACAATATTATTGTTCACGCTTTGACTTCTGTTAAACCAATTCCATGAAAATGGAAAACTTTATCAAATTAAGTAAATTTTCTGCATTAGTCTTTTCGTTTTAACTATTCTAACACGACTACTATGAAAATATAAAAAAATAACAAATTCACCACACCTACAATATTATTGTTCACGCTTTGACTTCTGTTAAACCAATTCCATGAAAATGGAAAACTTTATCAAATTAAGTAAATTTTCTGCATTAGTCTTTTCGTTTTAACTATTCTAACACGACTACTATGAAAATATAAAAAAATAACAAATTCACCACACCTACAATATTATTGTTCACGCTTTGACTTCTGTTAAACCAATTCCATGAAAATGGAAAACTTTATCAAATTAAGTAAATTTTCTGCATTAGTCTTTTCGTTTTGACTATTCTAACACGACTACTATGAAAATATAAAAAAATAACAAATTCACCACACCTACAATATTATTGTTCACGCCTTGACTTCTGTTAAACCAATTCCATGAAAATGGAAAACTTTATCAAATTAAGCAAATTTTCTGCATTAGTCTCTTCGTTTTGACTATTCTAACACGACTACTATGAAAATATAAAAAAATAACAAATTCACCACACCTACAATATTATTGTTCACGCCTTGACTTCTGTTAAACCAATTCCATGAAAATGGAAAACTTTATCAAATTAAGCAAAATTGACGTATTAGTCCTGTGTTTTTGACTATTCTAACACGACTACTATGGAAATATAAAAAAATAACAAATTTACCACACCTACAATATTATTGTTCACGCTTTGACTTCTGTTAAACCAATTCCATGAAAATGTAAAACTTTATCAAATTAAGCAAACTTTCCGTATTAGTCTTGTGGTTTTGACTATTCTAACACGACTACTATGAAAATATAAAAAAATAACAAATTAAGCACACCTACAATATTATTGTTGACGCTTTTGATTGATTTACGAGGTATGACGGTTTTACCTATTTCTAATATAAGTTAACAGAGAGGTTTGTGGGCAACGTATTTGCACATTACATGGCCATCCCTCACTGTAGTAAGTGGACAAGGACAGATTTATGGAGACACGGAGAAAGGAACACCACTGCGCATCGTTTGTACATTTCGATGTTGCCTTCAATCAATTCTGAAATAGAACCAATCATCTTATTGGTTCTACACGATTTTTTGGTTGCCATATTTTTGGTGTCCACTTTTTTTTTTTATTTTGGACAGAGATATCTCTCTGGTGAAGGTTTGAGGTCAGAAGAAATGTGTATAACACGCCAACAAACTCTGAAAAGATGTTCAATGCTACCACCTGGTCATGGTAATTCCACCGCAGTGTTTTCTTTCATGTTCTATGCGCATATATAGTCACTTTACCCCGAACCCCCCACCCCCCCACTCAATCAAGCGGATAATATAAGAACTACAGGTTTTTAAGGAAATTAGAGTAAATTCTTTATATATATATATATATATAATATATATATATATATATATATAATAATGCAGATTTATTCCTATGGCCGGAACAGACCCCCAGGTTGGCCGGAACGGACCCCCTGGTGGGCCGGAACGGACTCCGAGGTGGGCTGGAACGCACCCCTAGGTGGGCTGGAACGCACCACCAGGTGGACAGGATCGGACCCCTAAGGTCGGCTGGAACTTATCCCCAGGTGGGCTGGAACGGACCCCCAGGTGGGCCGGAATGAACTCCCAGGTTGGACGGAACAGACCCCCAGTGGGCTGGAACAGAGAGCCAGGTGGGCCGGAATAGACCCCCAGGTGGGCTGGAACGCACCCCTAGGTGAGCCGTAACGGACCCAAAGTGGGCTGGAACGTATCCCCAGGTGGGCTGGAACGGAACCTCAGGTGGGCCGGAACAGACAACTAGGTAGGCTGGAACGGACCCCCAGGTGTGCTGGAATAGACCCCCAGTTGGGCTGGAACGGAACCGCAGGTGGACCGGAACAGACAACCAGGTGAGCTGCAACGGAACCCCAGGTGGGCCGGAACAGACAAACAGGTAGGCTGGAGCGGACCCCCAGATGGGCCGGAACGGAACCCCAGGTGGACTGAAATAGACCTCCTGAGAGGGCTGGAACAGACCTCCAGGTGGGCCGGACCAAACCCCCAAGTGCGCTGGAATGGACCCCCAGGTGGGCCGGATCCGGCCCGCGGTCCGTATATTTGACACCCCTGCGCTAGAGGATTGGTTTAAAAAAAACACTAAGTTGCTATATAAACATGAAATATTGGGTCGAAATAAAAGAAAATCAGGTAAAAAAAACAAACTACTTTTTTTATACACAATAGATAATTGTTATATACATATACATAACATGTTAAAATTATTATACACAAAAACAACATATTTTATTGGATCATTCCGTACTTTTTTTTTCATTTCTTATTTGTCTAAAAAATACAACATTTCAAAAAAAAAGAAGAACTGTGTGCCAAAACAGTTATCGCTAGGAAGGCCGCAATGATCTTAGAATAAACAGTACGCTCTTATTAAATAGTCAACTAAACTTTTAATATAAATCCTTTGCCAGCAAAATATATCAACTTTTATAAAGCTTTCTTTTGTATTTAGAGTTAGTCTTCTCTTTATATATATATATATATATATTGGTGTAAATCGGCAGCAAATCTTCTTGTATGCAAATATTGTTAAAAGTAGCAGCAGCTTCTGCTCTCACGATTTTTGAGCTGGTAGCCTCGATCTTTCGGGTGATTCTTCTATCTTGTGGTTAGAGCTTCAACCACAAGATAGAAGAATCGCCCGCAAGATCGAGGCCACCAGCTCAAAACTCATGTAATCAGAAGCACTGCTACTTATATATATAATTGATTGATCATTGAATGTTATTTCACGTATGTATGTGAAATCTTTATATTACATATATTTTCCCATTTGATATTGTGGTTTGATCATTGATACATATATATATATATATAAAGATTTCACATAAACACGTGAAATAACAATCAATGATCAAACCACAATATGAAATGGGAAAACAAGACTAAGATCTTTCAACCGTAACAAGCGATCTTCGTCAGAGTCAAAAACCCAACTGCCCAGTCTTGTTTTCCCATTTCTTATTGTGGTTTGATCATTGATTATGATAATATATATATATATATATATATATATATATATAGAGAGAGAGAGAGAGAGAGAGAGAGAGAGCGAGAGCGAAAGCGAGAGAGAGATGAAAAACGGAAACACTTTCTGGGATCCTAGTAAGTGTTTTGTTTTCTTTTGTGTTTGTTTATTTCTCTTATATGTTATGTTATATGTATTTCTGTTATATGTTATCTGTCCGGTTTGGATTGTTTCTTTATTTCATTCATTATATATAAACAAAATATGTATTAAAGAAGTACTATTCCCTAAATATAAGAATAAAAAACAGAAACCAGGACTCACATTGAGTATTTCAATCCTTTTAAAGGTCGTCCTCAGGAAAGGAAGTTGAGTGGCGAGAAGACGAAAGCCATTTCATGGATTAACGACCGTTAAAAGAGACGAAATATTGAAAATAAGTCCTATTATCTGTTTTTAATTCATTTTCTTATATAACTTTTCAATATATATATATATATATATATATATATAAATTGGTGAAGAAAATGACATCAGTGAAATACGGTCAGTTACTCACTGATATATATATATATATATATATATATATATATATATATATATATCCTTCATTTACTTTAATATTCTTAATCTATTTATTCTCTATTAGTCCAGTTATACCGTTGACCTTTCAACTCTTTTATTCTAACCGCTTGTTTCTTGTTCATTATTGACCTTTGACCTTCTCTTTATATTAACCTTTACTAATCCTTTTAATCTATTTATAGCAATGACTAAGCATGAGTCATCGATTTTAATTTAACATGTCACTTGCCCAGCTCCTTTTCCAGTTGAACCCTGTTAGCGGGAGGTTAGTTCGTAGGATCGAACCTCTCAGTCTTAAGATCGTGAATGCCGAGTCTGCGGTTAATTTTAATGATACCTGTTTAAAAGAGGATCTGCTGCCTATTTATACCAATATATATATATGTATATATAAAACACTATTTTTTTTCTTATCCAAGGTTTGGTCTAGCTTCAATAATGCAACACCTTTAAGCCGACGTTTCGTCTATATTTGTAGACATCTTCAGGGCTACATCAATACCGAGTATAATCACAATAACATGTAATGTTATTGTAGGCTACAGGTAATCAGGGTTGATGTAGCCCTGAAGATGTCTACAAATATAGACGAAACGTCAGCTTAAAGGTGTTGCATTATTGAAGCTAGACCAAACCTCGATAAGTTAGAAAAATAGTGTTAAATATATGTGGTCGAGATTGAAAACATTCGTATATATATACGTCTCACGATGAATCACAAACACAGAACTAAGGAACAAACACACTTACTGTCTCTAATTTTCGGTTGGACCGTCATCAGGAGAGTTGAGATAGGGACACCAAGCGCACTTGTGAAGCGAGACGGGTCTCCAACCGTAAATTAGAGACAGTAAGTGTGTTTGTTCCTTAGTTCTGTGTTTGTGATTCATCGTGAAACGTTTATTGTCTTTTTGGATCGTTTTCCTGTTTACAAAATAAATAAATATATATATATATATATATACTTCAATGTAGAAAAGAAACATAGAGAAATTAAAAGCACATACTTACAGTCTCTAATTTTTGGTTTGAACCGTCTTCAGGAGAGATAAGAGAAAGAAACCAAACGCACAGGTTTAGAGACAGTTGGAGACGGTCGCTTCTTTCTCTGCATTGAATTATATTTGCCCGTTTTGGATCGTATTTCGAACGTAAAAGTATACATATATATATAAAGGACTATACAAGCGTTTTGTTTGCTAGCTATCACGTTTCAGATCAATAAGGCACTTGTCAGAATTTATAATATGATCAATAGCAGGAACTTCTTTAGATAAAGAAATAAACAACAAAAGTTCCTTAGAAGTCCAGCCTTGGTTTTTTTTTTTTTTTTTTTTTTTTTTTGAACCATGACTCCATGTGCATGGACTTGTGTCTTCTATAGATGGGCAGGATGACAGCTTTCATGGAATCGCATTGCAGAGGCCATGCTGCAGGTAGGGTTTACTAAAGGCCCCATGCCACCGGTACAGCTGTTCATGCCTGTAACAAAAACATCATTGACTTAGAAATATTTTGAGTGAATCCACTGAAATAAAATTGATGTTTATAATGGAAAAATTTTAATAATTCATTGACTTATATGAGATACAGGAGGAATAATATTTTTATATGTAATATATTTATATGTAAAAAGCCACCGGCAATAAACATAATTTCCTTTGTCTTCCATGGTATGATGAATTTGTCTCACAAAATGCTTTAATAAATCTGTATATTGCACTCTTGAGCAAAACTTAATATCAGATAAAACATTGTTTGTGTTTATGAATCATAGTATCTTTGCATGATATTGAAGTGTGAGGAATGGACTCTTTCCTCAAGAAAGAGGAGTTATGTTTGTTGACAAATATCCAGTTTTGGGGAACAGGCGAGTTTGTCTAAAACAATTGGACTAAAATACAATTTGTCTAAAACAATTTGTCTAAAGGACGATTTATCTATAAACAATTTGTCTAAAACAATTTGTCTAAAGGACGATTTATCTATAAACAATTTGTCTAAAACTTTAAGATAAAAAGTTAACATGGCGAAATTTTGTATGCCCCATACGTTTCAACAATATGATACTTGTAAATAATGAAATAGACATACAGTAGTGGTAGCGATGATAAAAATTATGCTACTATTACTACTACTACTACTACCATGAATAATAATAATAATAGAAACAACTACAAAAATAACAACAATTTTGATAAATAATGTAAGTACATTACAAAGGAAAAAAACTACAGTACACAAAACTAATAATTGGAAGGAAATCTGGTAAATAAGGGGGCTTACAGATGATATTCTTCAAATCCTTCTCAAAAGATAATCTGATATAATTTCAGTAATCAAGTGAGTGACCATACGGTCCAAGGTCACAGTATTAGTACAGTCCAGGTAGTAGTGGATCTTTAACTTGACTTTAAAGGAATAAAGGTCATATTTCTCAAAGGTCTCCGCTGGCCGGATTAAAAGGCATATATACTCCTTGGCCTGGACCAGCTAAATCTTATCCTAATCCATCGCATCAAAAATTTTGATTTAATCCATGTTTCAAATCTACGGTGCCATCCTTCGACCGAATTGTTAGTTTTAGGTAAATTATCAAGCATTCTAGAATACATATTCCATATACCATGACGAAAGATTGGAGGTCGTCGACCATTCCGTCTATTGGGAATGTGTCTGTTGGACACATGGATCGGAAGGTATAGTTGAATATTATACACCAATTACTATCTCTTTTTCTTATTCACTACTAAATTGTCAGTTTTTAGATAAATTGGATTTTAGACAAATTGTTTATAGATAAATCGTCCTTTAGAAAAATTGTTTTAGACAAATCATCCTAGACCCCCAGTTTTGTCACTATTCTAGTCTGATAGTTAATATCTATTATTTTCAAAAATTAGAAGCTCGCAAATATAAAAGTTTTAAATTATACTAAATAGCTGGCTTTGACTTTGATTTGAGTATACAAAACTGGCTAATTACCAATATATTTTTTCACAATATACAGTTACAGCAACCTTATAACAGAATACAGTACGCAGGAAATAGATAACACTGGCTCAGAGTAAATTGGATTTTTATGATTTTCAATAAAGGGAAAGAAAAGTGATTTTTTAAAAAACAATTCAATTAAAAATTATCTTTAAACGACATTTTTTGTTAGGTATTTCTGACATTTTTCAGAAAAAATACTAATATTTTCAAGTTTTAAATAGGAAAATTTGCCTTAAATCTTCAGTGAAGAAGGAGGTCAGATAAACAACTCGTATGTAAAAGATCCACTGGCTATTTGAATAAAAGTCATGTTCTCTTGTAAGAGATTATTTCGAATCTAGAAATTTTCAGTTTGGCTATTCAAAAATTGTTATTACACCTGTAGTTATACTAATGAGATTATTTGCACCAATGGTGTGATATACAAAAATAAGCTTATCTCTATATATAAAGTTCGTGAGTTTGTTTGTTTGTTTGTTTACCTATTTTCCGTGGAGATAGAGACTTGAAATTAAATATATATTATTTATTACCTGAATAATGTTAAATAAAAGAAAATTATCACTATGTTCCCAAAAAATGTAACCAATATATAATAAACTACTACATTAGAGGTTAAAAATGAATGATTTTAGAAACAAACTTGAACACAACTGTCAGATAAAATACGAATGTTCTAAGGCAGTGTTTCCCAAAGTAGGCGGTACTGCCCCCCTGGGGGTGGTGCTTTGATATCGTGGGGCGGTAATGCAAAAAGGAGCGGAGATTCTATTTCCTTAAATTGAAAATGTTCATGCAATATAATTTCTAAATTTAAGTGAAAACACGACATGTAAACTTCTAGGAAACGGTTTCTTAAAATTATTTGTTTTGATAATTTATTTATATGTTAAAAGTATATTCTCATCTAAGTTTCTTTTATTGTGTATTAATTCTTTTGCATAAATATGCTATCAAACAATACATCTATTGGATACATCTAAGTAAATATTCGATTAGTAATTATTTTAATTTAATTATTAACATGTTACTCATTTGGTTATTTAGTTTTTTAGTATTTAGAATCTGATTATTATTCAAGGGTGTTGAGTTATAGGTTTATGGACATAAGGGAGCGGTCACTCGAAAAAGTTTGGGAAACACTGTTCTAAGGTAATATTATAAAGACACATTCCTTTCATTAATGTTATTTTATGTTAGGTAAAAAAATGAATATTTCAATTTACAAGTTTTGTTTGTTTTAAATATATTTCATTGTGTATATAACTTGAATTGATGTTATATTCATTTATATGATAATATAAATGATTTCGTTTTACTTTTAAATGATTTTTATTTTGCTGAATATATTTACTGTGTATATATCTTGAATCATGTTAAGAATACTATATCAAATGCTTGGGCCATATAACAATCTGTACCAGTGCCTTAATAACAAGAAACAACAATGAAGTTTACCCCTGTCAATCATGTTCAGTCAGTTAATTTCAATAACTATTGTTATAATTTCTGAGTGACACAAAGGGTCACGGGTAGTCTAGTATATTGATAAGTGAATCTATCACTATCTGTACTACCTCAGGAATCAGCCATTTAGACATTTACATTATACTTAGATGATGTATTATATATTATATACCAAAGAAGATTGATATTAAGTTTACTTATAGTAAAGTTGAGTGTAGGCCACTCCAGTTTTTTTTTATGATTTAGATTATTATTCGTTTCATTTTTTTACCAGTAAGTCATTATGAGAAAACTTCGTATTATTAAAAATTGTATCTTTAGTTTTTTCATAAAATAGTTTTATTACGTACATAATTTGGTTGGAGATAAGACGGGCGAGGGTAGCCCAATGGCTTGCATACACTCCTTTGGACTTGTAAGGGTTGAATCCTTTACTCTGACCCTTGATTTATTCACGCGGAAGTTGAAAAAAAAAATTATTTAATAAAAGTTCGTTGAATTTGTTTTCTGGAAGATATTGGTAATAATTTTCTTTACAGTTTCGTAAGGCATCTACACCAGAGAGGTTCCTAAAGTGGGTTCCGCGGAACCCAAGGGTTCCTTAACGGAATGTCTGGGGTTCCGTGAAAAACATTTAGAAAAACTTTTTTTCTAAATTTTTTTTTTATTCTGTGTTTTCTGTTAATCATGAAACCGAAAAATGTGTATATCTATTTAAACAAATTTGAGAGGTGGTCAAAATTTTATTCATACTTAGGTTTTAATCACTAGCCAGTTTTTGGAACTATGTATCTGATTGCAAAAATAACACTTCACACATGCTGCCACATCCCACTACCTACTTATATCCGAAAAATCTGAAAAACCGGATTTTCCTTTTATACTGCCATAAGAAATAACTACCGAAATAGACTTTATTCTGGGGCTGACATGAAAAACAAACCCTCAAAAGCAATAAAATATTGCAAAATAAACTTAGTGTTAAAATTGCTAGTATTTCTATTTTATGTGTTATGTACTGTAGAAAATATTAAAATCTTTTAGTTTAATATTAATTTGAAAAATACACATTGCAGTAATATTACTTTTTAAATGTGTATGAAATTTTTGATATTAATGACTGTATGAAATCATTAGAACCTGGGGTTCCCGGGAAAGTTACTGAAGCAAAAAAGGGTTACACGTCGAAAACAGTTTGAGAAACTCTGAACTACACGATAGACCTAGTAAAAAAAAAACAAAATTTCTTTTTTATCAACGAGTTTAATACTACGTATAAAGAGTAAGAAGCAGAGACTAAGGTAGCCCAGTAGTTTGCATGCTCGTCTGGTAGTCCAATGTTTTACTCATTCTGGCCCACCAATATACACGGGGGAGGGGGGGGGGGGGTAAAAAACAATCTGTGAAATTTGTCCCTCGGAG
This sequence comes from Hermatobates lingyangjiaoensis, assembly GCA_026182355.1. Classification (NCBI taxonomy): domain Eukaryota; kingdom Metazoa; phylum Arthropoda; class Insecta; order Hemiptera; family Hermatobatidae; genus Hermatobates; species Hermatobates lingyangjiaoensis. The sequence continues at coordinate 519,872 of JAPFBL010000352.1, forward strand.
AGGACGTCAAGCCGTTGGTTCCGAGTAGGGTTTGTCGGTTTTTAAAAACCGGTATTGTTGGAGAAAATTATAAAATTCGAAAATCGGTTTTTTGTAGAAAATATCGGTTTTCAATATATGAATAACACGTAAAAAAAATTTGAAAATGACAAATGTAGCCAAATGTACCAGATTGATGAAAACATTGTTGCAAGCAGTTTGGTTCTTGGAATCATATCGGTCCGATTTAATAATATGGTTATTAATTATAATATGGTTATAAAGTAATACGGTTAATAATATATTTATTATAAAAAAAATAAAAATATATTGTTTTTATTCATTCAAACCCTTCGCTGAATAACTAGTTTCACTATTATAAAAATATTTACATCCTTACATATGAAAATTATGCATAAACAACGAATAATTGTTTTTAAAGTTATTTAATCCTGGTCAAGTATTATTTCTTTGTTCTACTAAATTGCATAAAAAAATTTCACTATGAATAAAATTGAATAGTAAATAATTTCAGTCAAAAACTGCTTTTAATCACTCTAAATTTTCTGTTAAAATTTTTTGTTCAAATTACAGAATATTGGAGCAAAACATTTTTTCGAATTTTCATAAAAATTCGAAACCGGTTAAAACCGGTTTTCTGGAAAAATTACTATTCGAAAACCGGTTTTTTAAAATGTCAGTATGTATAAACCCAATTCTGAGCCTGTACGATTTGTATAAAAGTAATTCTAAGTTGGCACATACTTGCATTTTGAATGCATATATAATAATGCGAAAATCGTGAGTTTAGCTCCCTTTTTTTTTTGAGTTTCTTGTGTTTTCTAGTTATAACTTTAATTACGTATATAATAATGAACATATCTGAAGAAGTCTCTTAATTTTAATATTTTTCCCAACTAGGTTGGCAAAACTGTTACAAAGAATGTTAACTTGCATCCTCTCTCTATATTGGTAACACTGTAACCAAAAAAATTAATTTTTACTATATGTCTCCAGAAGAAAAAGGATTACATTATTTTAAGATTACTAGTATATTTTTCTAATTTAGTGTTTTTCTATGATTTGTGGCAACACTGGTCTGGAAAACGGGCAAGAAAGTAAACAATAGTTTAAATATTATTTGAATAGGATAATTGATTTCATCTCATTATTACTTGTAAGAATAAAATTGTTGAATTTAACGAGCATAATTAATTGGATAATTAAATAGCTGTTATTATAATTCACCGTGAAATGAATAAGCATAGATTTAGAAAAGTTTAATTTTTAACGACTGCTAATAATAGAGGTAGAGTTCACTAATTAAATAAATTAAATATGGATTATACAGTATCTCATTTCATGATGATGTTTCAAATCAAATCAAAGCGTGATCATGTTAAATCTAATTAATTTTCAATTATCTTAAATCATCTGAATGCGTTTTATATATCAACTCTTTGATCATCTGAAATATCTTTAACGCTTTAAATTATTATACTGCACATTAAAAAAGATATTTTTGTTGCATATTTTAACGGAACTGTAATATTTGCATATGCCAAATTTAAACTGCTTCTTCACAAATAGGTGCAGTCATTCAGAGATGAATATACAAAATTAAACACAGTAGTAAGTTTTTTTTAAATTTAAAAAAAAATTTTGAAATTTTTTATTGCGTGTTTAACGCCGGCTATTTTACTCTCTGTAGTATTATTTGTTTTTTTCAATTATTATAAACCATCTTTCTGTTTAATTCCTCTCAAATCTATTGCTTTCAGTATAACTACATTTTCACAGAGTAACAAATATGTGATGACTCATTGTTTGTCTATTGATTTTATCTTGTTAATCTATCGTTTTTTATTCTACAAATCATTCCATTAATTATTGTCAAATATTTTAATCGAAATTAATTAAACGGTGATTTTGCCGAATAAAATGTCGATGGACTGAAAAGTTAATCTCTGCGGTGGTCAAGGTAGCCCAATGGCTTACGCACTGGCCTCTGGACTGGCAGATCCAGGTTTCGAAACCCATTCTGGCCATGGATTTATTTACGTGACGGGTAAAAAAAATCTGAGCCTTAGAAATAACATTATGCAGTCGGTCCCGAGCCTGCACAATGTCAGGTAATTGTTTCTAATGCACTTGAGTTCAAAATTGTTTATATTTGATAATACTATAGTATATCTGAATATATATATACTTTTTGGTTGGAAATACGATCCAAAACGAACAAATATAGTTCAATATAGACAAAGAAACATAGAGAAATCAAAAGAACACACTTACAGTCTCTAATTTTCGGTTTGAACCGTCTTCAGGAGAGATAAGAGAGGGAAACCAAGCGCACTGCTTCAGAGACGGTTGGAGAACCTTACTTTGAATATATATATATAGTATAATCAAGAAAATGACCCAAAAAGAACAAAAAAACATTTCAAGGTAAAGTATAGCTAAACATTAAATAGATTACACATACTTGCAGTCTCTAATTTTCGGTTTAACCATTATCAGGAGAGATCCTGAGTCTTCAACTGTCGCTTCACAACTGTGCTTTGATTCCCTATGTTTTTTCTCCTGATAACGGTTAAACTGAAAAGTAGAGACTCTAGGTCCACGTTATCTATGTACCACGTACTTTGAAATGTATGTATGTTATAGGCTGCAGTCAATGGAAGTAAGGGAAACATTGTTTTCTCTATGACTATATAGCATTTTATTTATTTACATGCATATAAATGTAAATATTATTATCACTGAGGTTAGTATGATTGATATTATTAATATGGCACACCGTCATACCTGGTAAGATGATCTTGGAGTCGTTGGAGCTCTATCGGACGTTGTTGCTTTCGCAACTGTTAGTTTCGATCGAAAATGGACAACATCCGAAAGCGCTCCAACGACTCCAACTTCATCTTACGAGATATAACGGTTTGCCATATTAATAATATAAATTTTATTTATTTTTATCTAGACAGAGACTTCTGTGAAATTCAAATCAGTAAATTATGGGAAACTAATGCTTCCAGGTTTTATTTTCTGAATATGTGCTGACGCGTCTACCAGTGGATTGATGGCACGAAAAACTCAGCGCAGGGGCTGTATCAGGAATGCCGCATCCCTCTGGATGGAATTATTCATTATTTTGATAAACCAAATCTTTTTTTTCGCAGTTTGCGCTGGTAAGGAAATATTAATAATCTAATAATATTAATTACACCTAAAAGGGTTTTATTTGGTGAGTTTTACATTGGTCAATTGTGAATTAGTGATTTTTATGCACACTCATATAGCAAAGGAGAAGCAGTGCAGCAGTCTGCTTTCATCAGAAAAGCGATTTCAAGTCGTTACAGAGATATTACCTTTAGGTTAGGTTAGGTTGCAGTGGCAGTCCCACAAGGGAACCCACGTAGGCCAAGCATTGGCCCTTTGTGATACCACACAATGAAGATTGATTCTACAGTGCGAGTTCTAAAACTCAAATATATTTAGAGTAGGGATGTTTAACAAGTACCTGACATCGTATAGGCTCGAGACCGACGGCTTAACATCCTTCTCCGAGGCACGACGTGCTCGGATTTATTTACCTCATGCGCAAATAAATCGAGTTTGAGATACCACACAATATAGATTGATTCTACAGTGCGAGTTCTAAAACTCAAATGTATTTAGAGTAGGGATGTTTAACAAGTACCTGACATCGTATAGGCTCGAGACCGACAGCTTAACATCCTTCTCCGAGGCACGACGTGCTCGGATTTATTTACCTCATGCGCAAATAAATCGAGTTTGAGATACCACACAATATAGATTGATTCTACAGTGCGAGTTCTAAAACTCAAATGTATTTAGAGTAGGGATTTTAACAAGTACCTGACATCGTATAGGCTCGAGACCGACAGCTTAACATCCTTCTCCGAGGCACGACGTGCTCGGATTTATTTACCTCATGCGCAAATAAATCGAGTTTGAGATACCACACAATATAGATTGATTCTACAGTGCGAGTTCTAAAACTCAAATGTATTTAGAGTAGGGATTTTAACAAGTACCTGACATCGTATAGGCTCGAGACCGACAGCTTAACATCCTTCTCCGAGGCACGACGTGCTCGGATTTATTTACCTCATGCGCAAATAAATCGAGTTTGAGATACCACACAATATAGATTGATTCTACAGTGCGAGTTCTAAAACTCAAATGTATTTAGAGTAGGGATGTTTAACAAGTACCTGACATCGTATAGGCTCGAGACCGACAGCTTAACATCCTTCTCCGAGGCACGACGTGCTCGGATTTATTTACCTCATGCGCTAAATAAATCGAGTTTGAGATACCACACAATATAGATTGATTCTACAGTGCGAGTTCTAAAACTCAAATGTATTTAGAGTAGGGATGTTTAACAAGTACCTGACATCGTATAGGCTCGAGACCGACAGCTTAACATCCTTCTCCGAGGCACGACGTGCTCGGATTTATTTACCTCATGCGCAAATAAATCGAGTTTGAGATACCACACAATATAGATTGATTCTACAGTGCGAGTTCTAAAACTCAAATGTATTTAGAGTAGGGATGTTTAACAAGTACCTGAGCATCGTATAGGCTCGAGACCGACTTAGCTTAACATCCTTCTCCGAGGCACGACGTGCTCGGATTATATTTACCTCATGCTGCAAATAAATCGAGTTTGAGATACCACACAATATAGATTGATTCTACAGTGCGAGTTCTAAAACTCAAATGTATTTAGAGTAGGGATCTTTAACAAGTACCTGACATCGTATAGGCTCGAGACCGACAGCTTAACATCCTTCTCCGAGGCACGACGTGCTCGGATTTATTTACCTCATGCGCAAATAAATCGAGTTTGAGATACCACACAATATAGATTGATTCTACAGTGCGAGTTCTAAAACTCAAATGTATTTAGAGTAGGGATCTTTAACAAGTACCTGACATCGTATAGGCTCGAGACCGACAGCTTAACATCCTTCTCCGAGGCACGACGTGCTCGGATTTATTTACCTCATGCGTGAATAAATCGAGTTTGAGATACCACACAATATAGATTGATTCTACAGTGCGAGTTCTAAAACTCAAATGCATTTAGAGTAGGGATCTTTAACAAGTACCTGACATCGTATAGGCTCGAGACCGACAGCTTAATATCCTTCTCCGAGGCACGACGTGCTCGGATTTATTATTGGTTAGTAATAAACCAATTGAAAAAACCTACTGTGGTGTTTGACACGGCTGATCATATTACTCTGAAATATGTTGGTTTTGACACGGCTGGTTTTGTTATGATCTTACACATAGTGCTGGATAAGGCCGCTCATATTACTGCTCATATCACTTTTGTTTTACAACGGCTGGTTTTGTTATGATCTTACACATAGTGCTGGATATGGCCGCTCATATTACTGCTCATATCACTTTTGTTTTGACACGGCTGCTTTTGTTATGATCTTACACATAGTGCTGGATATGGCCGCTCATATTACTGCTCATATCACTTTTGTTTTGACACGGCTGGTTTTGTTATGATCTTACACATAGTGCTGGATAAGGCCGCTCATATTACTGCTCATATCACTTTTGTTTTGACACGGCTGCTTTTGTTATGATCTTACACATAGTGCTGGATAAGGCCGCTCATATTACTGCTCATATCACTTTTGTTTTGACACGGCTGGTTTTGTTATGATCTTACACATAGTGCTGGATAAGGACACTCATATTACTGCTCATATCACTTTTGTTTTGACACGGCTGGTTTTGTTATGATCTTACACATAGTGCTGGATATGGCCGCTCATATTACTGCTCATATCACTTTTGTTTTGACACGGCTGCTTTTGTTATGATCTTACACATAGTGCTGGATAAGGCCGCTCATATTACTGCTCATATCACTTTTGTTTTGACACGGCTGGTTTTGTTATGATCTTACACATAGTGCTGGATAAGGACGCTCATATTACTGCTCATATCACTTTTGTTTTGACACGGCTGCTTTTGTTATGATCTTACACATAGTGCTGGATATGGCCGCTCATATTACTGCTCATATCACTTTTGTTTTGACACGGCTGCTTTTGTTATGATCTTACACATAGTGCTGGATATGGCCGCTCATATTACTGCTCATATCACTTTTGTTTTGACACGGCTGCTTTTGTTATGATCTTACACATAGTGCTGGATATAGGCCGCTCATATTACTGCTCATATCACTTTTGTTTTGACACGGCTGGTTTTGTTATGATCTTACACATAGTGCTGGATAAGGCCGCTCATATTACTGCTCATATCACTTTTGTTTTGACACGGCTGGTTTTGTTATGATCTTACACATAGTGCTGGATAAGGCCGCTCATATTACTGCTCATATCACTTTTGTTTTGACACGGCTGGTTTTGTTATGATCTTACACATAGTGCTGGATAAGGCCGCTCATATTACTGCTCATATCACTTTTGTTTTGACACGGCTGGTTTTGTTATGATCTTACACATAGTGCTGGATAATGGCCGCTCATATTACTGCTCATATCACTTTTGTTTTGACACGGCTGCTACTTCTGTTAATGATCGTTTACAGTTGTCATAGTGCTGTGAATATTGGTTGCCGACTCATATTACTGCTCATATCACTTTTGTTTTGACACGGATGCTCATATTACCATGTAATACCTCCGTGTTTGACACGATTGCCCATATTACTTTGTAATACTTTGGTTTTGACACGGATACTCATGTTAGCATGTAATACTATGGTGTTTGACACAACTGCTCATATTACATTAGTAACTAGTGTTGAACAGTTGTATAATGAACACAGTGTGTTTGATAGGCTGTCTCATATGCATCTTTGGTTTTGACACGGATACTCATGATTAGCATGTAATACTGTATTTGACACAATGCTCATATTACCATATACTTGCGACTGACACAGTTGCTCAATAATGCACAAGTGGTTTTGCACACGGTTTTGACTGCACTTTGTTTTGACACGGATACTCATGTTAGCATGTAATACTGTGGTATTTGACACAACTGCTTCATTACCATGTAGTAACTAACGACTGACACAGTTGCTAATATGCACAAGTCGTTGCACACGGTTTTGACTGCACTTTGGTTTTACACGGATACTCATGATTAGCATGTAATACTGTGGTATTTGACACAACTGCTCATATTACCATGTAGTACTATCAGCTGACTGACACAGTTGCTCAATAATGCACAAGTCGGTTTTGCACACGGTTTTGACTGCACTTTAGTTTTGACACGGATACTCATGTTAGCATGTAATACTGTGGTATTTGACACAACTGCTCATATTACCATGTAGTACCGTAGCTGACTGACACAGTTGCTCAATAATGCACAAGTCGGTTTTGCACACGGTTTTGACTGCACTTTGGTTTTAACACGGATACTCATGTTAGCATGTAATACTGTGGTATTTGACACAACTGCTCATATTACCATGTAGTACTATAGCTGACTGACACAGTTGCTCAATAATGCACAAGTCGGTTTTGCACACGGTTTTGACTGCACTTTGGTTTTAACACGGATACTCATGTTAGCATGTAATACTGTGGTATTTGACACAACTGCTCATATTACCATGTAGTACTATAGCTGACTGACACAGTTGCTCAATAATGCACAAGTCGGATTTGCACACGGTTTTGACTGCACTTTAGTTTTAACACGGATACTCATGTTAGCATGTAATTCTGTGGTATTTGACACAACTGCTCATATTACCATGTAGTACTATAGCTGACTGACACAGTTGCTCAATAATGCACAAGTCGGATTTGCACACGGTTTTGACTGCACTTTGGTTTTAACACGGATACTCATGTTAGCATGTAATACTGTGGTATTTGACACAACTGCTCATATTACCATGTAGTACTATAGCTGACTGACACAGTTGCTCAATAATGCACAAGTCGGTTTTGCACACGGTTTTGACTGCACTTTAGTTTTAACACGGATACTCATGTTAGCATGTAATACTGTGGTATTTGACACAACTGCTCATATTACCATGTAGTACTTCGCTGACTGACACAGTTGCTCAATAATGCACAAGTCGGTTTTGCACACGGTTTTGACTGCACTTTGGTTTTGACACGGATACTCATGATAGCATGTAATACTGTGGTATTTGACACAACTGCTCATATTACCATGTAGTACTATAGCTGACTGACACAGTTGCTCAATAATGCACAAGTCGGATTTGCACACGGTTTTGACTGCACTTTGGTTTTAACACGGATACTCATGTTAGCATATAATACTGTGGTATTTGACACAACTGCTCATATTACCATGTAGTACCGTAGCTGACTGACACAGTTGCTCAATAATGCACAAGTCGGTTAGCTTGTTATAACTGTTGCCTAATGCGCTAAATATAATTTAAAAATAAAATTAAGTAACTCCCTCAAAATGATTACTTTGAGACAACCCAATTAAAGTAAAAGTAATATAGTAGTTTAAATTTCAAAGTAAATTAAATTTAAAAAAAAAATAATTCTAGTATTTTGCATTTTTGACTGGATAGAGAAGTGTTGATAGAAGGGAGAGCGAGCGAGTGAGGCAATACGCCACAAGTTGCCAAGTCATCTAACCGTTTCAGATTTATCATCTAATTATGAACAGGTCGTTATTTTTCTAGGAGTCATGTTTCGTTTTCAAAGCCCTAGTAGATATGTCGCCTGTTATAATGATGGCAAAGAAAAATTAAAAAACTAAACACAACCTATTTACAAATTAACAGAATTTAATTAATATATACTAATGATAGGTAATTAGATGTTTTGCAAAATGAACGAAAGCTTATAAATCCCTTTGTCATCGTAACGACCAGACGAGTTAATTTACAGTCATCTGTTTTAACTGCAAATGAATTTTCTTTATTTAGCTCACCAAATAAGCATTCTAGAAAAAAAACAATGCATATCTGTTTTAAACATTGTTTCAAATTCCTAATAAAAACACATTTTATAAGTAGAAACAATAATTAAATAAAGATGTTTCTGTACTTAATATGTACAGACATTTCTGACAAACTAAATATGTTTTTATTTTATAGTTAGTGAGAAAAAATATTATGTCTTCGTCACAAGGAATTTATTTTACGACGTTTTTCGAACACTTAGTGTTCATCATCAGGCACATCTACAATTTAAAGTCAAAATGTATGGAATTTTTTTGAACTTATATAAAGGAACCAAAATGTTTACGTAAAATTTCTAATAAAAAAGTTTTATTGGTAGAAACACTGGTTAATATGTAGAACAGCCCCTGTCATGGTGTCTGGGAATCGATATCTACTATTAGTATAAGTTAGGTCTTATACGTAATATAAAAGATTTATTATGTATTAATATATTATTAATACATAATATATATTATTGATTAAACCACAATAAGAAATGGGAAAGCAAGACTAAGATCTTTCAACCGTAACAAGCGGTCTTCGTCAGAGTCAAAAACCCAACTGAAACATTAGATGCCGAGAAACATCTGGTGAGGAGTTGAGAAGAGTGGGAGGGAAGAGTGGTATTTTAAAAGGGTGAAAGCACAGGAAAGGTCTAATGTCCAAAAAGGGATGTTTGGGGAAACAAAGGAGTACAGTAAGAAACAGTAAAAAACTATCCGCTAGCTGTCAACCTTTTGGTTTGATCATTGATTGTTATTTCACGTGTTTATGTGAAATCTTTTTATAATATACGAGTATATTATATAATACTAGACGACCCATGATCCCTTGTGTCACTCAGTGTTAGGAAATTATAGCGACAATTAATAAAACACATTCACTGAACGTGATTGACAGGAATAACTGTTATTGTTGTTTCTTGTTATCAAGTCATGAAAACAAAGATTGTTATATGGTCCCAAGCTTTTGATATGGTTATTCATAACATGACTCAAGATATATACACATTAAGTATATAGTAAAACAATAATCATTTAAAATTGAAAAAATCATTTATTTTGTTAAATTAATAAATAAAACATCAATTCAAGTTATATATTCAAACATATAAATTGAAATATTCCATTTATCTCACCCAACTTAAAATAACATTAATGAAAGTAATGTGCCTTTATAATATTACCTTAGAACATTCGTATTGTGCTTGGCAGGGGGCCCCTTATTCTGCATATTAACAGAAACAATAATTAAATAAAGGGTTCCTGTACTTGAAACGTGAAAGAAGAAATATGTTTTTATTTCATACTTAGTGAGTAAGATAATTACGTCTTCACCACATGGAATTTATTTTACGTCGTGTTTCGAACTCTTAGTGTTCATCATCAAGCACATTTACAATATAAAGACAAAATGTATAAACATATTTTAAGTTATATAAAAAGAAGTACCACCAATGGATGGTTTCTCCGCTCTTATATTACATTTTTCTTTTTTATGTAGTATGTAAAACTATTATTTGTTACCCTCTGTAAGAGTAGTTCTAATATAATAATAAATAAAAAAAAGATATTTAAAAGAACCAAAATTTTTGCCTAAAATAAAACAGAACGAGTTACATACCTGCCTCAAAAGGGGTGTTCAGTGATTGAGGAGTTAACAGACACTGTTTGAAAACAAGATTAAAAAATAAGAAAGGAGGAGGGGGGAGGTATGTTTACACAACGGATAGTATAATGACTAATGAAATTAACCGTGACTAATCTCAAATAGATAAAACCATAGCTCCTGAGTTATTTTATTGTTTTTTTTTTTTGAAACATAATATTCTAAATCGCAAACAAGGTATCATTAATTGTGTAATGACTAGTAATTGTAATTAATAAAAGGTTTTATCAATTATATAAAGGTAATTGATAATATAACCTTTGTAAATATTACTAGTCAAATGTCGGCATTTTCAAAACGTAAATAATGTCGCTCTATTATAACCTGCGCAACAGCAAACCGTAAATAATCTCCTATTGAAACAACAAACACTTTCCTAGTACAGACAAATCTCGACTTATGTTCATTAGTTTTATGTTTTACGATTTTACGTTCAAAATTTTTATGAAAAAAAAACAAAAAAAAAATAAATTAAGATTTGAAAATTATAAAAGAAAGTGTTTGTGTGCGTGAATTTGAATTTGCTTGCAGTAACACGTCCAATCAAATTAAATTTAAATAAAACTTGTTTAATTGACATTACAAATACTTTTATTTTGCTTAAATTTAATTTACGTATTTATAATTACATTTATGTTATTATTTTATAATAGTAGTACTAGACTGTCCCACAACGAAACATATATAAGCTGAACATTCGGCCCTTTGTGATATCACAATATGAAGATTAGTTCTACATTGCTGGTTCTAAACTTTGCCTAACCCAAATATATGTAGAATAGGGAATCTTTAACGAGTACCTGGCATCGTACAGGCTCGGGACCGATGGCTTAACGTCCTCTCAGATTTATTCACTTCCACGTGAATAAATCGAGGACTATGTGGGTCTCGAACCCCGGACCTACCAGTTGAGACGCGAGTACGTTAACCACTGAGCTTACCTGACCCCCATCTCGATTAGTAATATAGGTGATAAGCTAAACAGTTTTAATGAAGAAACTAGGAAGGAATTTAGAAATTGGAGAAATAATATAGAAAGCAAGCCAAATATGGGGTGTTATTTAACAATGTATGTATAAATGAAGGACTGCTTCCAACTGTTACACTATAAACTCTTTACGTTACTAGGACAAATAGTAACAACTTACGTTCATTTCTAATGTTATCGATCGTTCGGATGTAACTAAAACATAAAGCGAGAATTGACTGTATTGTTTTGTCAAGCGGTTTCTTAAAACTACCGCTAGGAGCGCTGTTGAATACCACGTATCCGTAATTATTTGTCAAAACCTAAAACTATAGAAGTGAGGGATACTTCTCTATCTATATTTATGAGGGCCATTAATGACAATAAAATCTGATGTTAAATTGAGTTACAACAATAGCATGACAGCAGTACGTCAAATGTTATTACAACAGTATGACTGCAGAGCAGGGTTGCCAGACTATGAGAAACATTTAAAGCCAAATTTTGAAATTAATAAAGCCAAAAAAGAGCCAAATGCATAACGACTAATATCACCTCTTATTTTAATAAAATTTAAAGAAATTGTACAATAAGTACTTACATTTTATTCATCATCACCACAAAGAACATCCTTGTAGTTGATTTCGTCATCAGATTTGACATCTTTTTTTTCATACAAATTATGACTGTTGTGCAGTTCTATCATTCGTGACGTACATATGAAGTCTTTGCAGCAAATTTTATTATCTATGAGGTACGTGCGAATCCTAACTAAAACATCTATACTAGCAAAGTATTAGAATTTCAAAGTATCCATAGGAATGCCACTTGATGTAAAAAAACTGACTAGCAATCCTAGGGTAGTTTTAACATTCCAACATACACGAAACATAATATTAACATCAAAAAATTACATTATTAGTTCAAAAATAAAGAATTCTTAAAGTTACGAAAAAATGGACACAATCCTAGTCTAGATTTAACTTTTTAACATCTAATTTATATAAAAACCTTCCATTATTAGTTCAACAATAAAGAATTTTGAAAAAAAAGACATAAATCTAGTCTATTTTATTTATCTATAATTAGTTTTCCACTTGGACATTATGAAGGGTGATCAGCAATAAGTAAAAAAATATCTTTAAGTTAAATTATAGTACTTATTTCAAGTAAACTAAAATACACTTCGTTATACTGCTCCACACTCACCTAAACCATCACGTGAACTGTTACACTTACACATTGAAAATGTAACCCTTAGTGGTTACTCAAAAGTAACGGAAAATGAAACGAAACAAAACACAAACTGAACGAGAAACATACGAATGTTTAAAACAATAGAAGAAAAGCTCAATTATAGCTCTATTACCATCAAATTTAATAAAATAATGAACAAATTGACGGTATTGTGAATTATAAGTTTAAAAGTAATTTAATATTTCAGTTTCTGTTCTAAACAATAAGAATCAATGTCCATTCCATGCGTAAAATGTAGAGAGCCAAATTTAAGGCCAAATTTTTAAAAAGGCCAAATAAAATTTTTAAAGGCCAAACTGCTTCGAATAGAGCCAAATTTGAGATATTTGGCCTCCAAAAGGCCAATCTGGCAACCCTGCTGCAGAGCCTACGAGTCCGATGAGTTTCAGGCCCTCAGTTTAATAATTTTTATCAGATGTCATATTCAAGATTCTTATAATTAATAAAGATATTATAGTCAAATTTAAACAAATGACACATAATTTAAATATAAACAGAAAAAATCAGTTGGTGGTTAATGAGTTTGATATGTTTATTTATAGTAAAGTTGAGTGTAGGCCACTCCAGTTTTGTTGTTATTTGGAGATAACACAGTTGAAAAATGCGTTTAAAAAAATATTACACAAAAAAATTTGAATTGATCTACACTCAACTTTACTATAATAACCATAATATCATAGTCCTTGGGTATATAATACATAATGTTCTATTTAAATATCATCGATAAAAAGATTTCACATAAACACGTGAAACAACAATCAATGATTTAACCACAATAAGAATGGGAAAACAAGACTAAGATCTTTCAACCGTAACAAGCGGTCTTCGTCAGAGTCAAAAACCCAACTGAACACTAGATGCAGAAAACATCTGGTGAGGAGTTGAGAAGAGTTCAGTTCTGCATCTAGTGTTCAGTTGGGTTTTTGACTCTGACGAAGACCGCTTGTTACGGTTGAAAGACCTTAGTCTTGTTTTCCCATTCTTATTGTGGTTTAATCATTGATTTAAATATCATATAAATATTTAAATGGGAGATATTTATTAGTCTTGCATTCCTGGATGTAGTACAGAGAGTGATTGATCTATTTATCAATATACTCGTATATGATTATTTTTTTATATCACACCACTGATGCATATAATATCATTAATATGAATTACTGACAGACCAAGTTATAGTAGTACAGTAATCAAGTAGTAGAAGGCTTTGGTCTCAAACTGCTAGTTACGACGTGCACTATAGTGCGCGGATATATTCCTTAGTCATTGGTCATGCGCTATACAATCAGTTATTGTTTGGTATTTACTCATGATTAGACAGAAAAAGAAACACTAAGTCATCACACGCACAAAAAGGATATAATCACAAAACGCGTTTCAAACACTTTATGAACATCATCAGGTTACATCTACTTCAGTAAGATAACGTTGATCAATTGACTAATTGCTGTTTTAATCGACATTACCTTACTGCAGGGTTTTCCAAACTAGGAGGAGCGGACTAGTCTAAAGGGAGCAGCGAAAATGAGTCACAGTAAACAATTTTCCAAATTACTGCTAAAGGTTTCTACGTAAAAAAAATGATTTTCTGTCTTGGCTGCAATGAAATCCAAAGATCAAACTCGTTTAGTTGTAGAAAATGAGCTACGAGAGTTATATATTTCTAAGTGAAATAGACTTTTTAAAAAAAGATTAATTTTTTTTAAATTATAAACTGTACAGAAAGCATCAATACAAAGGTTAGTTTAGGTTAGGTTGTAGTGGCAGTCCCACAAGGGAACACAAGTAGGCCAAGCATTGGCCCTTTGTGATACCACACAATGAAGATTGATTCTACAGTGGAAGTCCTAAATTTTGCCTAACTCAAATGTATTTAGAGTAGGGATCTTTAACGAGTACCTGACAGGCTCGGGACCGACGGTTTAACGTCCTTCTCCGAGGGACGACGTGCTCAGATTTATTCACCTCCCGCGTAAATAAATCGAGGGCCAGGTGAGGATTGAACCCCGGTTCTATCAGTTCAGAGGTGAGTACGTAACCACTGAGCTAGCCTGGCCTCACCTTATATATCGTTCTGGTGGAGAATGATTGATTGATTGGATAATGGATAATTGGATGATTGAAGATAATGGATAGATTGGGAGTTTTGCAATCTGCAGGAGGGCAATGTCCAAGGATGACTCAAACATGGTGACTTTACGTTAAGTTCGCTTCGTAACTCGAGTAGCTATATCGTCACAAATACCAAAGACTTGATAAACTTTGTGCTAATAGACAACCACATCCATTTCATTAAAAACAATAATGAAATATCGTTTTCCATTAGTTTGTATGAATAAATTTTATAAGAGTAAAAATATTTCTGTTTTTATTTTATGAAATCTTCAAAAAAAGGGGGGGGAATGATTAAATATTTTTAAAGGAGGTATAATAACATCAGGTTTGGAAATCACTGCCTTACTGAAACAGATGTAACCTCATTATGAATATAAGTGTTTAAAACGCGTTGTGTTTATCCTTTTTGTGTTTAAATCCTTTTTGTGTTGGAAGACTTAGTGTTTCTTTTCCTCTCCAGTCATGGTTTTTCAATGGCTGTTTGATTTGTCATAGACACGTAGTTAGTTACCTGGCGGGAAGTAGGAGGGCGGTGTGTGTGCTGACTGACTCAGCACTACTGGGTAGGGTGTGTTGGCCTTCCAGTCATAGCCAAGGGTTCCTGAAAAATCAACCCCTTCACTAAAAACTCAATTCATTTATAATATTTTAAAATTCAATATAGATAAACTAAAAAACACACACTTATATGGTCTGTTTTTACTTATCCTGATTTTCGGTTTGAACCGTCATCAGGATAAATAAGAAAGGGATACCAAGAGTACTGGTGCAGTGGCGACTGGAAAGTCTCTGTATCTTGGTATCCCTTTCTTATTTATCCTGAAGACGGTTCAAACCGAAAAATACAGACTGTCATCCTGTGTTTTTGATTCATTTATGTATTTTTTTATCTACACTATCGAATTTTTACCGTTAAAGTGTTTTACATATTTTAAAAGAAGTGAAATAAATACTATAATATTTTTAAATACAACATAACTACTAAACTAAATATGAGTGGGATATATCTTCAGTTATTCGTTTACAGAGGTCTGCGTATCTCTAGGTATCACTGGATAGTGTGATGCTACACTGTTTAGTGTGGTTCTACAGTGTATATTGTGATGGTATACTGTATAGTGTAATGCTACACTGTATAGAGTAATGCTACACTGTGTAGTGTGATGGTACACTGTGTAGTGTGATGCTAAACTGTATAGTGTAATGCTATACTATGTAATTTAATGCTACACTGTGTAGTGTGATGCTACAATGTATAGTGTGATGCTATACTGTATAGTGTAATGCTACACTGTATAGAGTAATGCTACACTGTGTAGTGTGATGGTACACTGTGTAGTGTGATGCTAAACTGTGTAGTGTAATGCTACACTGTGTAATTTAATGCTACACTGTGTAGTGTGATGCCACAATATACAGTTATAGTACAGTGTAGCAAAACACTATGTCATACTTAAACGCCCCCTTTTAGGGGCGAAAAAAGTGTATCTCTTGGTATCATTGTATAGTGTTATTCTACACTGAACAGCAATACTATAGTGTAACAAAAACTACATACTAGTAAATTTAAACGCCCACTTTTGAGGGGGTACAAAAGGCTACCTCTTTTGCATCTCCCTCCCCCCCTACTAAACTATATATACTAAATATAGTGTTACGATACCCTGGGGGGCAGGTCGGGGGGCCAAAGGCTGTTCTGTTGGGGGGTCGACACAACGCTGACTCATCAGACTTCTTTCGTTTCGTCTGAACTTGGCTCTTCTATTCTGGAACCACACCTGAAACAAAACGACGAGTTAGGCATGTGAAGAGACCGGTACAGGCAACCAATTATTATAGTTAGGATAAGACAGGAAAGACGTATTTGTAGTTAAAGAATAGTCTTAGTGAGGTGTGGGCAACATGCGGCCCGCGGGCTAATGTAGCCCATGGAACGATGTGCAAGTCCCGCGGGCTATATGCGGCCGGTTGAAACGCTGTGTTTGTGTGTGGCCCGTGGAAACGATGTGCAAGGCCCGCGGGCTATATGTGGTCGGTCGAAACGATGTGTGTGGCCCGTGGACTATATGTGGCCGGTCGAAACGATGTCTGTGGTCCGCGGGCCATATGTGGCCCGTAGAGACGATGTGTGCGGCCCTTGGGTCATATGCCGCCAGTAAAACGATGTGCAAGGCCCGCAGGCTATATGTGGCCGGTCGAATCGATGTGTATGTGTGTGGCCCGCGGGCTATATCTGGCCCGTAGAGACGATGTGTGCGGCCCTTGGGTCATATGCCGCCAGTGGAAACGATGTGCGTGGCCCGCGGGCTATATGCGGCCGGTCGAAACGATGTGTGTGGCCCGCGGGCTATATGTGACCCGTAGAGACGATGTGTGCGGCCCTTGGGTCATAGGCCGCCAGTAAAACGATGTGCAAGGCCCGCGGGCTATATGCGGCCGGTCGAAACGATGTGCGCGGCCTGCGGGCCATATACCGCCCGTAGAAACGATGTGTGCGGCCCTTGTCTGCCGCAGTAAACGATGTGCAAGGCAGCGGGCATATTTGCGGCGGTACGAAACGATGTGGGGCCGCGGGCAATAGACCCTAGAAGACGATGTGCTTCTAGGCGTCTCATAAGATATGTCTAAGCTAAACTAAACATTTAGCGCCAACTAGAATGTCTTTAGTTAGTTTGCTCGTACAACGAATTTTCATTCTTTGTACGAAACAAAAAAAAAAATTTTTTCATCTAAACCTCAAAACTACACCGAAAAAAAAATTCTAGACAAGCTAAGTAAAATTGAAAACACGCAAGGTAAACTGATTGGTGAGACATTATGTACTCTCTTGAGGTTTCTAGTAGACCCATCAATACGACCATGTTGAGAGAGGAAACACGAAAGATATTTGTGTGTGGTGGGGGGGGGGGGGGGGGGGCAGGCAATGATATAGGATTAATTTCTGCCTTGATGTCAATTTGGCACAATGCCCAGGCTTCCTCATTCAACTTACTTCATCTCTCGCTAAAAACGATTTATTTTTTTTTTATAATTATATAGATTTCTGATTTGGATTCTTCTCAACTCGTTCTGTCTCTTCGTATTTAGTTTTATCATTTATTTCGACAGTGTTGCCAACAGCTTCGTTTGATTCAAAAAAAAAAAAACTAAATTCCTTTCCTCCATCACGAGTTAATCTTTAATTTTAACCACGGAATTGACAAATATATATATATTAAATTATTTATTGTAAAGATTCATCTGCAATAATACACGTTTCGGTTTTATTTAAAACCTTTTTCATAGGCAGAAGTAAGAAATTTTTTAACTAAGAAAATGAAATTTACATTATTTAAAGGAACAACAATGTTAACCGGACAAAACCTTCGACTAGACTGAAGTCTACTAGACTCGTTGGCAACGAGAGTTTGATTTTTTATCCTAGAAAATTGACCGAATCTCGATTAGAGAACACACCTATTTTATCAAATGGTCGATATACCATAATATTGAATCTGCTCTTAGTCTTGTTTTCCCATTTCTTATTGTGGTTTGATCATTGATTGTTATTTCACGTGTTTATGTGAAATCTTTTTATGTAATATATATATATATATAAGTTGAGTGAGTAGGAACTCGAATTGTAAATGACACAGGAATGAAAGGTAATGTTTATTATACAAGCGCGACACACTGACTGGCTGACCCCCTCCTCGAGGCCAGCCTTGATAATCTGTCTCTGTACGTAAACAAAGGCTCCTGACCCGCGTATGCCGGCAGTACAGCCACCGTCAACTCCGCTAACTTTATATATATATATATAGAGTGTATATTTGATTAAACTCTTACTGAATCTTTGTTCTTAGAACTTTTCTATCGTTTTAATGAGTTGTTGATAATGTCAGAGAAGAAATTCAATACATTATTCGGCATCATGTCTAAGCTAACTGTGATTTTGTATAATATTATAGAATAATTCTTTTGTCTAATGAATTATGCATTATTATATTATTAGAGTTAAAATGCAATTAGCATTTCTTTAATTTGACTATGAAATTTTACTGACATAAAAAAAAAAATGGAAGCATTATTATGAAAGGATTTTGGGGGTGAAAAAAATAAACAAGACAGGAATCGTTTCGGGTGATATTTCAGATTAAACGTTGCGTGTAAGGAGAGCAATAATTCTAAATACAGTCTCTGGGGGATTTGATAAATGTCGGCGCTAAGTCAAGCATTTCAACGCGCTTCATTCTCAGACCTTAGAGCACAAAAGCGATTAATTTGTCAGGCAGGCCTTTTGAGTTCGTCTTTTGCCTACAATATCTTTCAAAAAAACCTTTCAGCGATATTAACTTGCCAAGTTTTATTTCGCCCCGATGCAAAAAAGCATGTTTAAAAATATTACTGATTTATATTAAAAAAAAATCCAAGCCTAGCCTTTCTGCAATATTCGAGATATATTAAAAGCGAGTTTTATTAAAATCTCGTTGGTAGCTCCAATGTTGTATTAGGAATATAGAATCAAGTTAGCAGTTAATAACAGGTTATTTACGATGGGAACTTTCCCTGGATGTTTTTTTTTTTTCAATAGCCTCATATTATGAGCTGTGAACCTCAGCAGAGATGGGCAACTCAATAAATAAGTATCTACAGCAAAGGACCAGGGTAGCCCAGTGGTTTGTGTGTTCGCCTCTGGACTGTTACATCATGGTTCAAACCACTGGACCAGGGTAGCGTAGTCGTTTGCATCCTCGGCTCTGGGGCTGACACATCATGGTTCAGCCACTGCACCAGGGTAGTCCAGTGGTTTGTGTGCTCGCCTTTGGGGCTGACACATCATGGTTCAAACCACTGGACCAGGGTAGCGCAGTCGTTTGCATGCTCGCCTCTGGGGTTGACACATCATGGTTCAAACCACTGCACCAGGGTAGTCCAGTGGTTTGTGTGTTCGCCTCTGGACTGACACATCAGAGTTCAAACCACTGGACCAGGGTAGCGTAGTCGTTTGCATACTCGCCTCTGGGGCTGACACATCAGGATTCAAACCACTGCACTAGGGTAGTCCAGTGGTTTGTGTGCTCGCCTCTGGACTGTTACATCATGGTTGATACACTCTATGTAACGTTAATACAACGTTAGTAGACAAGAAAAAAGAGCACCTTATATATATAAGATATATATATATATATATATATATAGATTTCACATAAACACGTGAAATAACTATCAATGATCAAACCACAATAAGAAATGGGAAAACAAGACTAAGATCTTTCAACCCAACAGTCGGGTTTTTGACTCTGACGAAGACCGCTTGTACGGTTGAAGATCTTAGTCTTGTTTTCCCATTTCTTATTGTGGTTTGATCATTTATATATATATATATATATATCAACTAGAATTTTCTAAAGAACACACAGAAAAGAAATCACTGAACTCACTACTATATTTCGATGTCCTCGTTATCAGGAATAGATGTGAATCGCTCCAAAGGCTGATAACGACTGGCTTGGCGTTCAAACAGAAGCACGCAAACAGTATAGCCAACTTTCGGAGGAAGGGGAGCCAAGAAAGATAAGCAAATAAAAATTAAATGAAAGAAAACATTTAACTAAAAATCAAGAGCAACTTGTAGAAAAAAAAAAGAACCAATTAATGATTGAGGTTAAGCCCAGGAGCCTATCTACCTCCCAGAAGACTAATAAGTGCTTCTTCTGAAGCTCTCAGAGTGACTTTCGAATTAGTCTCATCAATCTGCCTCAGGACCTGTACACGGATTATATATATATATATATATATATATATAAAAAGATTTCACATTAACACGTGAAATAACAATCAATCAAGTAACAAGCGGTCTTCGTCAGAGTCAAAAACCCAACTTGGGTTTTTGACTCTGACGAAGATCTATCTTGTTACGGTTGAAAGATCTTAGTCTTGTTTTCCCATTTCATATTGTGGTTTGATCATATACATATATTTATGGCTTCGTATATTTGTAGTCTGGCTGGGTCAATGACTTGCTTTATAAATGTACAAGGTTCTGGCGGGTGAGTTTTCTTCCATGTTGCTGGGAGGTGTGTCTGGCGATGGCTCCTGCTTGTAAGTTCATGGCCAGTCGTCGTGAGAGTGTGGTCGATGTCATACCAATATATATTTTGAATTGGCTAGGAGCTCACAATCTCACATTCTGCACTCATATTCCTATATGACATTGGCCTTTTGCAGCTCAGCGATGACTGTATCAGAGCTATTTTTCATTATCAGGTTCACAGTGGTTCTAGTTTTCTAATAAATATCAAACTGAAGAGTTCATTTTCGTTATTGCATTTCACATTCCTGCGAATAATTTGTTTCAGCACTCTTTCATCTTCTGTAATATATATATATATATATATGTGTGTATTTTGGGAGCAGACCTTCAATCAAACATGTTTTATTAAAAATTATGCCAATTTTAACTTTTGTTCTTTTCCGAGTTAATTTTTCAAGTTTTCTCACTATGGATTTCACCTTTCTGGTAAAATAAAAGTAATTCACCAAAAGATTTATCCTTGACTTCCATTTTATTAACTAACAAGTTTTAACTATAACAAACAAATTAACCTTACATACTAATTATATACGACGTTTCGGTCAGCTCTGACCATCTTCAGGCACTAATAACAATTCATAACAGAACTCAAATACAAAAAATAAGAACTATCTAAATTATTAACACAATTATTAACATCCTAACAGAATAAGAAATATTTACATGAATTGAGTGGGAGGTTATACAGGTTATAACGGTCCTCAGGGTTGCTATTAATTAAAAAAAGTTTAAAATAATCAGGGATTGAACTTAATATTATCCTACGTTCCTGCATGCAGTTTTAATATTCTTGAGAAGCTCGTGGTCTGGTTGTTCAGGTTCGGCTTCTTTTCTCTTATGCACAGCGCTTCCAGAATGTGTAGCCTTCTCAGGTCATTTTCTTGATAAAGTAATGTGATATTTTTATTCAATTCTTCCCTGGTTAGCTTGAGGCTATGGATGCTCTGCGTATGTTCTTTCGGGGCACCTGCAGTCAGGTGCATTGTTAATCTCCTGGATAATGTTGTTGCTGTAGAACCAATGTAGCATGATTTAAGGAACTCACAGTTTCCTATGGTACAATTGTATTGGTATACCACATTGGTCTTTTGCAAGAGTGGTTTTTGCAGTAAATTATTCTTGACTATTAAGTGTGTTGTGCAAAAACTTCTATAGTAAATTCTAATCTTCAGTTGGTCTCCAGAATTGTTGCACTTCGTATTGTTTTTAATAATGGTCTTCAGTATTCTTTCATCGGTTTTGTAATGATTGGAAAATTGGTTTCTATAGTAGACCGTTTGTATTGTACCTTGGGTGTGTGGCTGGTCCTTCGGGTGTTTGAATCTGGAAATATATTTGTGTAAGAGATTGTCGAAGTACCTATTGCTGTATCCATTGTTAATTAAAACTTGTTTTATCCTTTCTATTGCAATATTAAAAAGAAACCAATTTGAAGAAGTTTTGAAAGCTCGATGTATGAGTGCTCGTACTGTTCCATCTTTATACCTGTTAGGGCATTCACTCCGAGCGTTCAAATAGATTCCACCTTTTGTAGGTTTTACGTAAACTGATGTTGTATAGTGATCAATGTTTTCATTAATAGTGACATCCAGGAAGTTGATTGTTTTTTCCGTACAGAGTTCTATTGTGAACTTGAGGACAGAGATTGCTTCGAATGCATTTCTTAAGGTGTCGATGTGTTCTAAATTTGTGGCCACAATAAAACAGTCGTCGACATATCTACAATACATGTTTGGTTTGCTTATCGATTCTTGTGCAAGCACTAAATTCTCAATATGGCACATATAGAAGTTGGCGAAAGTAACACCTAATGGTGAGCCCATTGCCACTCCATCAATTTGATAATACAAAGTACCATCTATATGGTTGAATGGATTTTTGGTCGTACAGGATCGCAACAGATTTTCCAAGGTGATTCTTTTGAACGGGGGAGGGGGTAGGCTGGGGTGATTATAGGCAGATTCACATATGATACTGATAGTCTCTTCAACCGGCACGTTAGTAAACAAGGATTCCACTATAAGAATAAATCTAAAATATAAAAGAATAAATCTTTTGGTGAATTACTTTATATTTTACCAGAAAGGTGGAAATCCATAGTGAGAAAACTTGAAAAATTAACTCGGAAAAGAACAAAAGTTAAAATTGGCATAATTTTTAATAAAATATATATATATATATATATATATATAAAACTTTAAATTACACAAAGCACGACACAGAAAAGAGAATACAAAGAAAACTTACAGAATTCAATATTTCGAACTGTTGTTCGTCATCAGGAGAGTAGACTAGAAGAGAGGACGAAGTGAGAGAGATCTCCCCACGTCTAAGAACGGAGCGCGAAACTATATATATACACTTTAACACATAGAAAAGAACACAGAAAGACACTACAGAACTCACTTCGATATTTCGACTTCCGTCGTCATCGGGAAGAAGTGCGAAGTACTCGCGTTGAGAAGCAAACTGCTAAAATTAAACACCACAATAAACAAATATATATTAATTACAATGCTCTGCGAATTTGTTTATTGTGGTGTTTAATCTATTTATATATCCTCAAACAAATCCCCGAGTCACCCAAACCGAAACAAATTCTCACGTCACCCTTAGAGCTTCTGAAGAGACATTGATATACATCCTTGGGGCTCGCTCTCCTCCTGGTCTTAACTTCTACCGTTGGTGTTTGGACTCCGAGTAGTCGGAGTGTCCACGTAGTTCCAGTTTGTTGCTTGTTAATTGGCGTGTTATTCTTCATTATTTCTATTGCCTCGTGGATCTGTAGTCTATTATAGTCATTCATTTGTTTGATGATTCTCGTGTTTTCTGTAAGGTCCTCCTGGGTCAGCTCTGTATTATGTTTGTCCAAGGTATGCTTTTTTTATGGCTCCACTTTGCAGGTGCATGCAGAAATAGTAAAGAACACAGAAAATCACTACAGAACTCACTTCGATATTTTGACATCCGTCGTCATCAAGAAGAAGTGAGAAATACACGCGTTGAGAAGTAAACTGCTACCTACTCATATATATATATATATATTTAACACATGAAAGAGAAAAAAAACAAATAAAGACACATAAAGACACACACACACACACACACACATATATATATATATATATATAGTTCACCAAGGAAAGAGAAAAACATAAAAACACACAGAAAAAAGAATCACAACGATATTTCGACATTCATCGTCATCGGGCAGAAGTAGTCCCTTCGAGTAGTTGAAGCTAACTAATATATATATATAAAGATGTCACATAATGTGAGAATTGAACCAAGGATGTACTATTCCAGAGGTGATAAGGCAAGCCATTGGGCTACCCTTGCATTCAAACTGCATATTTAGATGTAGTATTAAAGAGGCTAGGATTTTTAAAAGTAGTAGTTGTTTTGATATGAATGGGAGAGTAAGATAGACCTGGACTCTGGCCTCAGATAGACAGACCCTTCGGGCTAGCTCCTCTCTGACAAAGGCGTCTGGGTAGTGCGTCCTTTCGAACACCCGCTCCAAAGCCGCCAGCTGGCCTGAGGAAAAGGTCGTCCTGTTTCTCCGGGGTTTGCCTTTCTTACATTTGGTATCATCGTCACACTCGTCTTCTGAAATCAAAAACGTCTTCTTTAAACATATGTGGCAAACTTTTTCATTTTCATAGTCTCAATAATACTACTTCTATGTGTAACCATACTACTGTTATGTTTCAATAATACTACGGCTATGTATCAACGATACTACTGTTATCTCTCAATAATACTACTTCAATGTGTCAACGATACTACTGTTAAGTCTCAATAATACTACTTCTATGTATAACCATACTACTGTTATCTCTCAATAATACTACTTCAATGTGTCAACGATACTACTGCTATGTCTTAATAATACTACTTCTATGTATAACCATACTACTGTTATGTTTCAATAATACTACTTCTATGTGTCAACTATACTACTCTTATAGCTCGTTGCACAACTCTAACCACCTCTAACCACCTTTTCAATGATTTCAAATACGCAATATATTCATATCTATATAAATAAAAGAATGGTTTTGTCTGTACATTGCTTAGAACTGACTTATTTCAAGTTATAATTACGTTTCATACATTGGAGATACCGAGTCCACCCTTAGAAAAATTTCTGTCGGTTTGTGAGATTGTCGGTTTGTCCGCAAAATCTTTCTCTCCTTTCTTTCCTTCTCCTTCCCTCTCTCTATCACTGTATCCCTTTCTCTTCCCACACATTTGTTCTTACTTTCCTTCTCCTTCCCTCTCTCTATCACTGTATCCCTTTCTCTTCCCACACATTTGTTCTTTCTCTCCTTTCTTTCCTTTTCCTTCCCTCTCTCTATCACTGTATCCCTTTCTCTTCCCACACATTTGTTCTTTCTCTCCTTTCTTTCCTTCTCCTTCCCTCTCTCTATCACTGTATCCCTTTCTCTTCTCACACATTTGTTCATTCTCTCCTTTCTTTCCTTCTCCTTCCCTCTCTCTATCACTGTATCCCTTTCTCTTCACACACATTTGTTCTTACTTTCCTTCTCCTTCCCTCTCTCTATCACTGTATCCCTTTCTCTTCTCACACATTTGTTCTTTCTCTCCTTTCTTTCCTTCTCCTTCCCTCTCTCTATCACTGTATCCCTTTCTCTTCTCACACATTTGTTCTTTCTCTCCTTTCTTTCCTTCTCCTTCCCTCTCTCTATCACTGTATCTCTTTCTCTTCCACACATTTGTTCTTTCTCTCTTTTTCCTTCTCCTTCCCTCTCTCTATCACTGTATCCCTTTCTCTTCTCACACATTTGTTCATTCTCTCCTTTCTTTCCTTCTCCTTCCCTCTCTCTATCACTGTATCTCTTTCTCTTCCCACACATTTGTTCTTTCTCTCCTTTCTTTCCTTCTCCTTCCCTCTCTCTATCACTGTATCCCTTTCTCTTCACACACATTTGTTCTTACTTTCCTTCTCCTTCCCTCTCTCTATAACTGTATCCCATTCTCTTCACACACATTTGTTCTTACTTTCCTTTTCCTTCCCTCTCTCTATCACTGTATCTCTTTCTCTTCTCACACATTTGTTCTTTCTCTCCTTTCTTTCCTTCTCATTTCCTCTCTCTATCACTGTATCCCTTTCTCTTCTCACACATTTGCTCTTTCTCTCCTTTCTTTCCTTCTCCTTCCCTCTCTGTATCACTGTATCCCTTTCTCTTCCCACACATTTGCTCTTTCTCTCCTTTCTTTCCTTCTCCTTCCCTCTCTCTATCACTGTATCTCTTTCTCTTCTCACACATTTGTTCTTTCTCTTTTGTTTCCTTCTCCTTCCCTCTCTCTATAACTGTATCCCATTCTCTTCACACACATTTGTTCTTACTTTCCTTCTCCTTCCCTCTCTCTATCACTGTATCCCTTTCTCTTCACACACATTTGTTCTTACTTTCCTTCTCCTTCCCTCTCTGTATCACTGTATCCCTTTCTCTTCCCACACATTTGCTCTTTCTCTCCTTTCTTTCCTTCTCCTTCCCTCTCTCTATCACTGTATCTCTTTCTCTTCTCACACATTTGCTCTTTCTCTCCTTTCTTTCCTTCTCCTTCCCTCTCTCTATCACTGTATCCCTTTCTCTTCTCACACATTTGTTCTTTCTCTCCTTTCTTTCCTTCTCCTTCCCTCTCTCTATCACTGTATCTCTTTCTCTTCTCACACATTTGTTCTTTCTCTCCTTTCTTTCCTTCTCCTTCCCTCTCTCTATCACTGTATCCCTTTCTCTTCTCACACATTTGTTCTTTCTCTCCTTTCTTTCCTTCTCCTTCCCTCTCTCTATCACTGTATCTCTTTCTCTTCCCACACATTTGTTCTTTCTCTCCTTTCTTTCCTTCTCCTTCCCTCTCTGTATCACTGTATCTCTTTCTCTTCTCACACATTTGTTCTTTCTCTCCTTTCTTTCCTTCTCATTTCCTCTCTCTATCACTGTATCCCTTTCTCTTCTCACACATTTGTTCTTTCTCTCCTTTCTTTCCTTCTCCTTCCCTCTCTCTATCACTGTATCCCTTTCTCTTCTCACACATTTGTTCTTTCTCTCCTTTCTTTC
Source organism: Hermatobates lingyangjiaoensis (assembly GCA_026182355.1). NCBI lineage: Eukaryota > Metazoa > Arthropoda > Insecta > Hemiptera > Hermatobatidae > Hermatobates > Hermatobates lingyangjiaoensis. Next base: position 547,014 of record JAPFBL010000352.1, read on the forward strand.
CTTCTCCTTCCCTCTCTCTATCACTGTATCTCTTTCTCTTCTCACACATTTGTTCTTCCTCTCCTTTCTTTCCTTCTCCTTCCCTCTCTCTATAACTGTATCCCATTCTCTTCACACACATTTGTTCTTACTTTCCTTCTCCTTCCCTCTCTCTATCACTGTATCCTTTCTCTTCTCACACATTTGTTCTTTCTCTCCTTTCTTTCCTTCTCCTTCCCTCTCTCTATCACTGTATCCCTTTCTCTTCTCACACATTTGTTCTTTCTCTCCTTTCTTTCCTTCTCCTTCCCTCTCTCTATCACTGTATCCCTTTCTCTTCCCACACATTTGTTCTTTCTTTCCTTCTCTTTCCCTCTCTCTATCGCTTTCTTCCCTTTCTTTCTTCCTTTCTTTCTTTCCTTATACTTTTGTTCTTTCTTTCTGCCTTCCTTTTTCTTTTCGCACCATCGCTACTGCCTCACACACATTTAACATTTTATTTATGATTTCAAATGATAAGCGAAAGTTTAACAGCCAAATAGCATACGATATCATCGAAACAGCCTGCAGTTGTATCAGCCGTCTTTTATCCACTAGTTTTCTCTTCCCATACCAGCAAACATACATCGCGTGTCTCTGCCAATCGTTGTTCAGCTTCATTAACAAGAAAACCGCACCACAGTCGGAATAATGCCAAAGCCATCGGTCAACCGTCACACCGGCCCACTAAGTCTCCACTGTTCAAACATAACCTCGGGGCTTTTTATACACCCAAACTATTCACAATGCACGAATCAAGCAATATCCGCAGAACCCTCCATTTACACTCATAACAAACAGGAAATGTTCTACCACCTCCGGGAAAAAAAGTGAATAAGTTTATTATTCTTTTACACTATTTGTGTTTCCCAGGTTTTACAAAGCATGGAATCAATCTCAAATCCACAAACTACGGTAAATGGAGAAAACAAAGTATCCACACACATTATTAACAGTGAAGCAATAAAGTTCATAAAACAAGCCAGAAAACACTATAGTGGAAGAAAGAGTTCTTAATTATCACTTTACTGTAAGTAAAGCATAGTGATCGTAAAAAAAAGTGATCTCGAGATTTTGACTGATTGACATGTTTTGAGGTCCCAGAAGTCATTGTATGAAGTTTTTTTCATGACATCTCTCTCTCTCTCTCTCTCTCTCTCTCTCTCTGTGTGTGTGTGTGTGTGTGTGTGTGTGTGTGTGTGTGTTGTGTGTGTGTGTGTGTGCGTGTGTGTGGGTGTGGGAGTGGGTTGGTGAGTGGATGTGTATGTATGTATAGTTTGTGGCCAGGCTAGGATCCAGAATCTTTAAAGGATTAAATTTATATTTTACACGAAAATAAGCATCACTGTGTGCATGCGCCCTATTGTTTCAGAGCAATTAATTATACATGACGAGAAAGTCACTTTTTCGCCAAAAACCTGTTTTTTAAAATAATTTCTTTTTTTTCTCATAAACTACTAGAGAATTGAAATATTGGTATTTTCTTTGAGGCAATGATGGTAATAAACGAAAAATTTTATTAATCCTAAGATTTTTTGAAGCAACAGGAAAGTTTTTTTTAATAAAATGTAAGAATGTTCACTTATAATTTAATGTGAAATATTGTGAAAGTGACACAAGTCATACCGTTTGACAGATCAAAATGAAACTATACCTAAAAAAAAACAACTTTATGTGGAAGATGAATTGACATATTCTTTACAAAATTACATTCAATAAGGTTTATTACAGTTCATTTCCTGTTTTCAGAAAATGTTATTTTTTGTCGCTAAACTGCTCATTAAAAAAATATGAAACTTTGCCCCCAAAAAAGGGTAAATAAATTAGAAATTTATAAACAAAAATTCATGAAATTTCAATTAAGGCAAAGAGCAATCAAGCTATAAAAACTGAGTAAGGAGAAGTAGAAAAGGAAGAAAAAACACAGCAGTAGAGACGTGAAAGCGTCCACCGCGATCGATGTTTTAAATGTATTGAGTACATCAAAGGTATTGAAAGTTTTAATGTTTCGTATTCATCCTGTTTAAAGATGAATGATTGGAATGACAAGAAATTTTACAACTTAATGTATTATTAGTTGGTAACAATGAATGGTGGTTGGTAACACTGATTAGTAGTTGATAACACTAATTAGTAGTTGGTAACACTGAATGGTGGTTGGAAACCCTGATTAGTAGTTGGTAATACTGATTTCATATTAGTTTACATTTACTGAGTTACATTTTTTGAGTAAATCCACTGAAATAAAATTCATGTTTACAGGTTGAGTGAAATTTTTTAAAAAATTTAATATCCTAATGTAAGATGCAAAAGAATAAAATTGTTGCGAAAAAAAATCAAAACCAATCAAACATATAATTTCTGATGCTTTCTATGGTATGATGGATTTGTCTCACAAAATGCTCTAATCAATCTATATATCGCACCCTTGAACAAAACTTAATATCATGTAATTTTTATCTTAAATACTTTGAAAATAGTACATTTTTAAAATATGTGAAAATACATACCACACAATAACGGATTGCACAACAAATGAGTTAATTCTCAAAATGTTTTGAAAAAATATAAACGCATCTAAACTACAGGACACATGTTTTTTTATAAATTAAAATGCTTATATTTGCTAAACAATTTCCAAATGAATGATTCTTCCTAGTCCTATTCTATTTCTAATCTGTTATGGTATCTACATTTTTAATATAAGAATTAAAAATTTATAGCAATTTTTCGTCTTTTTGTCCCGACGAACTACGTATAGTCAAGATTATTTTTCTTTATCGAGGTTTACTCCAGTGTCAAACAATTTTCAGAAAATATACATTCAAGGCAAATTTTCTTATGTATTTCTATCATTTTCAGTTCTAAATCAATATAAATTTAATTTTCACACAAAAATGGGCTCTGCGGTATAGAATATAGTCTATTGTTTCCAGACAATATTCTATCACTGACAAGTACTTTTTTTGGCCAAAATATATTTTAATTAAAATTATTATTTAATTAATTAAAAATTAATTTTATATTCATATAGCCCTGAAGATGTTTGAAATTATAAACGATACGTTAGATTAAAGGTCATTTTTTGAGAATTGTTTCACGTTCCATCAAACCTTATAGAAGAATAGTGATGAATTTTTTTCATGACACTCCAGAATCTAGATTTCATCAAATGTTTAACAATATGTATTTAAATTCATATTTCACACAAAAATGTTTCCTACATTATTGATGTGCCCGTATTATTTCAAAACAATTTTGCATCACAGATAAGTCACTTTTTTTTAGCAAAAATCTGTTTTTAGAATTTTTTTTTATTTTTTATCAAAAACTACTAAATCAAAAAAGATAAAAATTTGAAATTATTATGGAATTGAAAATAGTGATCAATAACTGGAGAAAATTATCCAATTTTTTTGCAATAATCAAAAAGGTCAGTTTTGCGATGAAATTTAAAATTTTTCATTTTTTATCGATTTTTTTAAATTGATTAATTGATGAAGATCACACCGTTTGACAGATCATAATGAAAATTATTCTAATCAGTACAATAATTGTACTAATTCGGTACTAAATTCCAGTGAAAAATAGCACGTTTTACGGGGATAAGATAAAAATTCACGTATAAAAATACGTGAAGGCATTATAGTACATTTTCAATTACAGATTATTTTTTTATTTTTTACTGCTAAATGGCTAATTATAGAAAAATTAGGGACTAGGTTAGCTGATTAGGAATGCACTCGCTTCTGAACTGGTAGGTCCGAGGTTCAATACCCACTCTGGCCCTCGATTTATTTATTTTGGAGGTGAATAAATCTCAGTACATGCATATTGTTAGTGCCACAGAGGTTAGTAAATAAGATATTATTATCAACCGTCATGCCTCGTCTACCGTTGGTGAACTCGCTCGACCGGTTTCGCAATGGCTGCATCATCAATGGTTTTATTTATACAATAAAACAAATAATAAATAGGGGAATGGATTATAAAAATAATATATATGATAAAAACGGTGTTTATAAATTAAAGTGTAAAGACTGTAAACAGATATACATAGGGCAAACTGGAAGAACATTAAAACAAAGATTGAAAGAACATATTAATGATTATGTAAACAACACGAATAAATCAAATTTTGCTAACCATTAAAAAAAAATACGTACATGAACCCAACAGTATGGAAAACTCAATGAAATTAATTAAAATAGGACAAAAAGGTAAAAGATTAAACGTAATAGAGGAAATGGGAATATATAAACACAGAAATACTGATAACCTAATAAACGAATAAATTATGCACAGCAGACATAATATTTAAAACAATAAAAAACATGAAAAGACGACAGGACGGAAAAAACAACGACGGAAAAGTCAAAAAAAAAGATTAAACAAAATAACATAAAATAAAATTAGGTAGGAAATTTAGGCGGATATATTGGCATCATTGAGTTAAAATAGGTATTTATATCGGTGATTTTGGAAAGTAATGTTAGTCCCATTGATGATGCAGCCATTGCGAAACCGGTCGGGCCACTTCATCGACGATAGACGAGGTATGACGGTTAATAATGATATCTTAAATATCATTACGTCATCCCTTGGAGAGGATGTTAAGCCGTCGGTCCCAAGCCTGCATGATGTCAGTGACTCGTTAAAAATCACTAGTCTAAGTACTATAGTTGAGTTAGTCGAAACTTATGACTCCCAATGCAGAATCAGTCTTCATTGTGTGTTATCACAAAGGGCCAATGTTTGGTCTATGTATGTTCCCTTGTAGAACTATTATATCACAGCAATCTAAGCTAACCTAAGAAAAATAGAATTTTTGCTGGAAAAATCGAAGTGAAATTAATAATCAATAAAAAAAATTTAAATTATCACTAATAAGGGTAGTATAGCTGTATAAACTGAAAATTGAAATTGGAGTATCGTTCCAAAACTGACGTACTTATCGGATTTGTTAATCGAAGAGAAATTTTTTCGTGCCATGAAAATCATTTCAAACGGAATTCTCATTTTAAGATTTAATACTAGTAATTTAAAGATGTTTCAGTGATTTGATATAATGTAAAGAACAATAGAATACTTAAAACTAATTTAACATAACTGTAAAACGAAAAGAAACCAGCACTTTTCTGGCTTTTTATAGTATCTTAGCTTTAATTGTAAATGTTAATTATCAACTACTCATAATTGTAGGCTTTCATCTTTTAGGTGATATTCTATGAGAAAAAATTGTGGTTGAGTTATTACTTTTCACGCATTTTAGTAATAAACCAATTATATTACAGAATGCATTCATACATTGGGAGTCCTAAAGGCTGCCTGTTGCAAAAGCAAAAATTAAAAGTTTTTATTTTAAAAATTAATGCAAAAAAGCAAAATTAAATGCAAAAGTTAATTTAACAAATTTAAAAGTATGACAAAGTTAAAGAGTAGTAAGATAATGAGGTAATTATGAATAGTAGAGTAATAATTATCGTTAATTATTTACAAATCATTGCAATTAGTTACACCAGTTCGATTATCGGGCGGAAACACCAATTTAAAAGGATATTTATTTTCTTTCTGTATTTACAGCGATACCTCTACAAAATGATTACATCGGTAAACAGGCTTACATAAACAGTTCATACCTAATATAAAAGAGTTCATAACCACTGCTGGATCTGGCCAGATCGTTTCGTCGGCGGCGAAGCTAAGTAGATGGTAAAGTATGCGATGAACAGCAAGTTCTTCAGAACAGCTGGTTTTTTAACTTACTTGCGTCAGTGTTCCACTACAAAAGCATTGATTACGTGTATTATATAGATAAAGAGGGTAGAGTATAAACCGATCCCCTCGCGGGTTAAAAACGTCAGCTCTTACGGTCTTTTTGTTTCATCGGATTTTTAGGTACAACTACTCAGATCAGTGTGTAGAATCGTTGCTCGAGTTCGTATCCCATTCACCAAACAAACAAATTCATAATAATTATTAATTTATTATAAATATTACTTGAGAAATGCTTTAGGAATTTAAAATATTCGATTCTTAGAGGACGTTAAGCTGTTGGTGATTATTCAGTAAGACAGCTGTTTGTTCTGTTAGGTTGAGATTTGTTTCTTGGACTCCTGGAAGGCTATGCTCCAAGCAAAGACACACGCAGTCCCCCGGATATCTATTTTCCCTCTGGTGGTTATTCAAATTAGTGTCACAGAGAAAGATGTGAATCATTACTTGTGGCAGGCCATAGAAGATGGCACAGAATCGTCTTCTGTGAACACATACATCCTGTTTGGATCATGATGATGCTCCCCCCCCCCCCCCCCACCCCTCCTCCGGGAAGAGAGAGAGGTTTTGGTTGTCACTGTGCCAAGAAAACACACAAGCGCCACCAACCTGTCCGTCCGTACGTCTCCTCTCTACGCCATAGTTAATTAATTCGTGTTTCAAAACCCTCCCCTGCCTGTCCCTTGTCATCTCATTTTACCAAACAACCAACAGCTTTGCCACCGGATAGTCATAATTAGCTGATTTCTTTGAATCCACATCGTAACCACATCAGCCCAGAATTTACCACATCATGTGCACATGCATTTTATTATAGCAGAAAAAAATAAAAAGTTGAACAAAGTAATGTCGAATAACGACTACATGTTCATTTTGTATGATTGACGACCATTTGTATGATTTACTCTGATTTTTATAATTTACGATGTTTTGTTTTATTTACGATTATTCGTATGATTACTTAAATTCGTAAAAATTTAAGAGGATTTCTATAATTTACGATAATTTGCATTTTTGCTCTGATTTTTATAATTTACGATGTTTTGTTTGATTTACGATGATTTGTGTGATTACTTCAATTTGTAAAAAAAATAAGCAGATTTCTATGATTTACGATAATTTGTATGTTTTACTCTGATTTTTATAATTTACGATGTTTTGTTTTATTTACGATTATTTGTATGATAAATTTGTAAAATTTTAAGAGGATTTCTATGGTTTACAATAATTTGTATGTTATAGTCTGATTTCTATAATTTACAATGTTTTGTTTGATTTACGATTATGTGTATGATCACTTAAATTTGTAAAAACTTAAGAGGTTTTCTATGATTTACGATAATTTGCATTTTTGCTCTGATTTTTATAATTTACGATATTTTGTTTGATTTACGAATATTTGTATGATTACGTAAATTTGTAAAATTTAAGAGGGCTTCCATGATGATTTGTAAGTTTTACTGTGATTTTTATAATTTACGATGTTTTGTTTGATTTACGATTATTTGTATGATCACTTCAATTTGTAAAAATTTAAGAAGGTTTTTATGATTTACGATAATTTGTATGTTTTACTCTGATTTTTATAATTTACAATGTTTTGTTTGATTTACGATTATTTGTATGATAAATTTGTAAAATTTTAAGAGGATTTCTATGGTTTATGATAATTTGTATATTTTAATCTGATTTTTATAATTTACGATGTTTTGTTTTATTTACGATTATTTGTATAATCGTAATTTTACAAATTTAAAAGTTTTTCTATGATTTACGATAATTTGTATCTTTTACTCTGATTTTTATAATTTACGATGTTTTGTTTGATTTACGATGATTTGTATGATTTACGATTTCTCATGATGTTTTGTATGATTTACAAAGTTTCCTATTTTTTACAATAATGATTTTGTATTTTGTGGCATCACAAAGGTTTAATTTTTGGAACTTAGTCCAACTTTTATAGTCAATTATATTATGACTATAATTGATAAGGTATAGTGCAGTATTAACTATATTGATATCATTGTAGGGTAAAAAGCTAATGAAATGGTCTACACATATAAAAATTCAATCGTATAAACAACGTATAATGCCTCAGGCATTACTAAAAAATGCAATGTCATCTATAGTACAAAGTAAATATGGTACAAAATAAAAAATGAAATAAAATAAGGAAGAGAGTACGAACTACGTGTTCGAAACGCGTTGTTTATACGATTAAATTTTTATATCTGGAGACGATTTCTTTAGCTTTTTACCCTACAATGAGTAAATACTACATAATAACTGATTGCACTACGTTAGAATATTGATATCAATATGGTCCTCAGAATGTTTACTTCAGTAGGTTGTTTTTGCAAAGAATCCGAAAAGTAAACTAACTATGGTTTGATAGAAATTTACTTTTACGTTACAAGAAAACCCTTGTAAATTTGTCTAATATTAATATAACCTCCCAACCTAGCAATCAAACACAGGGAGGCTAATAATTAAAAAAAAAAAAAAATTGTAGTGGTCTACACCGGGCAACTTCTGGCACGCCGATGACGGTCGTCCTCAGGAGAAGAAGTGAATTGAAGGAGATACGACAGTCATTACGGTCAAAATATTGAAAAGTGAGTCTTTGTTATGTTTCTGTCTATGTGTCACAGTTTAATTTAAGTATATGTATATATATAAAGTGAGTTCTGTAATGACATTTTGTGTTCTTTCCTATTTGTTAAAGTTTATATAGATATATATATATATATATATATATATATTATATATATATCAATGATCAAACCACAATAAGAAATGGGAAAACAAGACTAAGATCTTTCAACCGTAACAAGCGGTCTTCGTCAGAGTCAAAAACCTTGTGGTTTGATCCTTGATTGTTGTTTCACGTGTTTATGTGAAATCTTTATATATATATATATATATATATATATATATATATATATATATATATATTATTATAGACAAAGAAACATAGAGAAATCAAAAGAACACACTTACAGTCTCTAATTTTCGGTTTGAACCGTCTTCAGGAGAGATAAGAGAGGGAAACCAGTGGAGACCGTCCAATGTAGGGTCTCCAACCGTCTCTGAACCAGTGCGCTTGGTTTCCCTCTCTTATCTCTCCTGAAGACGGTTCAAACCAAAAATTAGAGACTGTAAGTGTGTTCTTTTGATTTCTCTATGTTTCTTTGTCTATATTGAACTATTTTTGTCCGTTTTGGATCGTATTTCCAATGAAAAAGTGTATATATATATAATATATATATATATATATATATATATATATATAATACATATAATTTTGTTGTTTCGCCAAACGTTGTTTGGTATTTTCAAGGTTAAAAACTAATTTATTAACGAAATACATAGAGCAAGACAAATACATCCACGGAACACCAACCAATAAAAAACAAAAAAAAAAACAAACAAAAATTCAGTAACAAGAAAACCACAAAAGGATCATAAAATACCCAGTGTTATTATTCATTATTTAAAAACAAACATTTGTTATTTAAACCTAATTACTAATTAGTAAGTAATTAGTAAGTAGTAAGTATTAGTATAATAAGTAATTAGGTTTATACAACAAATCTTTGTTTATAAATAATGAATAATAACACTGGGTATTTTATGATCCTTTTGTGGTTTTCTTGTTACTGAATTTTTGTTTGATTTTGTTTATTTTCTGCTGATTGGTATTCCGTGGATGTATTTGTCTTGCTTTACTTATGTCGTCAATAAATTTTTTTTTAGCCTTGAAAATGCCAGACAACTTTTGGCGAAACGTCGTATAATCACGAGTTGAATTTCCTTATGACCAAAATCCTCAAAAACCCCTTCTCTGAACTTAATAATATTATGATTCTGTAAATAATAATTAATACTTTATTTCTGAAACCAGACGTGTATGTACAAGTACAATAATATTGCGTAACAAATAAACATATTAAAAACATATAATATTGTTTTAATATTGATATTAATATAAAAATGCTGAATTCTGAAAAAATCCTAAAATACTAAATTCTGTTTTCATAATACTGTTTTTTTTTGTATTTTAAATGGCATTAAACAATTAACTTACAAAAATGATAAATATTTATATTTTCTTATTACTCTTTACTTTTGCGATGTTTGACACGCTACGAAAATTATGTCTAGATTTTTCAAAATTTTTGATACGCTGAGCTCAAAAGGTTTCCAATCACTGTAGTAGAGCATTATATGACGAATAAAAAGATTTCACATAAACACGTGAAATAACAATCAATGATCAAATCACAATATGAAATGGGAAAACAAGACTAAGATCTTTCAACCGTAACAAGCGGTCTTCGTCAGAGTCAAAAACCCAACTGGGTTTTGTTTTGTTTCAGTTGGGTTTTTGACTCTGACGAAGACCGCTTGTTACGGTTGAAAGACATTAGTCTTGTTTTCCCATTTCTTATTGTGGTTGATCATTGAATATGACGAATATGGAGATAATTTTTGATTCGCATTCTGAAATAGAGAATAATTTTAATGCATCATATATATAAAAAAAACTGGTATAATTTTTTACTGATGTTTTACTACAGTTTTTAAAATTTATTTTAAAAAAAGCCGCCATAATCATACGCTCACATAATAAATTTCTGGATCACATATTAAATCTGTATGCATCTAACGTATTCCTCTGGTCTGGTAGTCGTGGGTTCGATCCCCACATGACCCCTCCCTTTATTCACATTATAATGTATAAATCTGAGTACATTGTCTCTCGGAGAGGACGTTAAGCCTGTTTTGATCTTCGCGTTCCTCGGCATTTTTGTGCCATAACCGTTTAGTCAAGCCAGGCCGCCTTGTTGACAAGTTACCCTTTAGCCACCTCCATTGAAAGCATGGAGGTGCCAGAGGTGGATCTCGCGAGGTCGGGCAACGCAATGCTAAATACGAAATCTGACAGTTACTCCGCAAAACGGTACCTAGGCCACGAGTAATAGACGAGATAAAGCCCAGGTAACGTGCGGAGATGATTACCGATAAGGTACTCGGTAACGATAAAATAACGATAAGGTGCAACGATAAAATTCCCTTATCGGTTGCACTTTAACTAAAGAACACATATAAATACACAATCAAGACCAACACAACTTATCACTATGCCTCAAGGTACTAAAATATTCTCTTCAGGTGGAAGAGGAAGTTAAGCCGTCGGTCCCGAGCCTGTATAGTATCACCTACTCGTTAAAGATCCCTACTCTAAATACACTTAAGTTAGTCAAAATTTAGTCAACATCAGTTCACGGTTTTTACCGATTTTTATGTAAGCCGTCCGTCCCGAGCCTGTATAGTATCACCTACTCGTTAAAGATCCCTACTCTAAATACACTTGAGTTAGTCAAAATTTAGTCAACATCTGTTCACGGTTTTTACCGTTTTTTATGTAAGCCGTCCGTCCCGAGCCTGTATAGTATCACCTACTCGTTAAAGATCCCTACTCTAAATACACTTGAGTTAGTCAAAATTTAGTCAACATCTGTTCACGGTTTTTACCGTTTTTTATGTAAGCCGTCCGTCCCGAGCCTGTATAGTATCACCTACTCGTTAAAGATCCCTACTCTAAATACACTTGAGTTAGTCAAAATTTAGTCAACATCTGTTCACGGTTTTTACCGTTTTTTATGTAAGCCGTCCGTCCTGAGCCTGTATAGTATCACCTACTCGTTAAAGATCCCTACTCTAAATACACTTGAGTTAGTCAAAATTTAGTCAACATCTGTTCACGGTTTTTACCGTTTTTTATGTAAGCCGTCCGTCCCGAGCCTGTATAGTATCACCTACTCGTTAAAGATCCCTACTCTAAATACACTTGAGTTAGTCAAAATTTAGTCAACATCTGTTCACGGTTTTTACCGTTTTTTATGTAAGCCGTCCGTCCCGAGCCTGTATAGTATCACCTACTCGTTAAAGATCCCTACTCTAAATACACTTGAGTTAGTCAAAATTTAGTCAACATCTGTTCACGGTTTTTACCGTTTTTTATGTAAGCCGTCCGTCCCGAGCCTGTATAGTATCACCTACTCGTTAAAGATCCCTACTCTAAATACACTTGAGTTAGTCAAAATTTAGTCAACATCTGTTCACGGTTTTTACCGTTTTTTATGTAAGCCGTCCGTCCCGAGCCTGTATAGTATCACCTACTCGTTAAAGATCCCTACTCTAAATACACTTGAGTTAGTCAAAATTTAGTCAACATCTGTTCACGGTTTTTTACCGTTTTTTATGTAAGCCGTCCGTCCCGAGCCTGTATAGTATCATCTACTCGTTAAAGATCCCTACTCTAAATACACTTGAGTTAGTCAAAATTTAGTCAACATCTGTTCACGGTTTTTACCGTTTTTTATGTAAGCCGTCCGTCCCGAGCCTGTATAGTATCACCTACTCGTTAAAGATCCCTACTCTAAATACACTTGAGTTAGTCAAAATTTAGTCAACATCTGTTCACGGTTTTTACCGTTTTTTATGTAAGCCGTCCGTCCCGAGCCTGTATAGTATCACCTACTCGTTAAAGATCCCTACTCTAAATACACTTGAGTTAGTCAAAATTTAGTCAACATCTGTTCACGGTTTTTACCGTTTTTTTATGTAAGCCGTCCGTCCCGAGCCTGTATAGTATCACCTACTCGTTAAAGATCCCTACTCTAAATACACTTGAGTTAGTCAAAATTTAGTCAACATCTGTTCACGGTTTTTACCGTTTTTTTATGTAAGCCGTCCGTCCCGAGCCTGTATAGTATCACCTACTCGTTAAAGATCCCTACTCTAAATACACTTGAGTTAGTCAAAATTTAGTCAACATCTGTTCACGGTTTTTACCGTTTTTTATGTAAGCCGTCCGTCCCGAGCCTGTATAGTATCACCTACTCGTTAAAGATCCCTACTCTAAATACACTTGAGTTAGTCAAAATTTAGTCAACATCTGTTCACGGTTTTTACCGTTTTTTATGTAAGCCGTCCGTCCCGAGCCTGTATAGTATCACCTACTCGTTAAAGATCCCTACTCTAAATACACTCGAGTTAGTCAAAATTTAGACAAAATCTGTTCACGGTTTTTAAGATTCGAGATTTTGATCAAATTTCAAAAAAATACAAAACCCTTTCGTAGTTTTTAAACAGCAATCATGACTCGTATATCTCACTCTTTCATTACGTATTTCCTCACCCTTTTACACAACCTTAATAAATAACAGACTACCTTTTTTTTTCTTTGTAAGAAGCGTAAAAATTCGAATGAATTATAAAAAATGTTCAAAATTAAATTAAAACGAAGCGATTGCCAGATTTGAAATAGATTTGTCAAATAGCCAAAGTTTTTTTACTCCAATGATAAATAAATGTTTCTTCAAATACAAATGTTTATCTTTTAAATAAACGTTAACTAAATTAATGTTTAATAGTGGAATAAAACCGTGTAATTATCAATTAAAAACGGATTCGTTTTGTTTACGTCTTAACAGACTTCTACTAAACAATATTGATATGAATTATATATTTTATAGCGATTAATATAAAGTTATGTTTTGTTATGATATAACTTTATTATATTATAACGTAATTTAGAGGGGTCAGGTTAGTTGTGTGGTTAATGTACTCCCCTTTGGTCTGGTAGTCCGGGGTTCGATCCTCACATGGCCATCCATTTATTCACATAATAATGTATAAATCTGAGTATGTTGTCTCTTGGAGAGGAAGTTAAGCCGTCGGTCCCGAGCCTGTATGGTATCAGCTACTCGTTAAAGATCCCTACTCTAAATACACGTGAGTTACTCACGTGTTAGCTGACGTTATCACCGTCTGAGTACGTTGCCTAGGAAGTTAAGCCGTCGGTCCCGAGCCTGTATGGTATCAGCTACTCGTTAAAGATCCCTACTCTAAATACACGTGAGTTACTCACGTGTTAGCTGACGTTATCACCGTCTGAGTACGTTGCCTAGGAAGTTAAGCCGTCGGTCCCGAGCCTGTATGGTGTCAGCTACTCGTTAAAGATCCCTACTCTGAATACACGTGAGTTACTCACGTGTTAGCTGACGTTATCACCGTCTGAGTACGTTTCCTAGGAAGTTAAGCCGTCGGTCCCGAGCCTGTATGGTGTCAGCTACTCGTTAAAGATCCCTACTCTGAATACACGTGAGTTACTCACGTGTTAGCTGACGTTATCACCGTCTGAGTACGTTGCCTAGGAAGTTAAGCCGTCGGTCCCGAGCCTGTATGGTGTCAGCTACTCGTTAAAGATCCCTACTCTGAATACACGTGAGTTACTCACGTGTTAGCTGACGTTATCACCGTCTGAGTACGTTGCCTAGGAAGTTAAGCCGTCGGTCCCGAGCCTGTATGGTGTCAGCTACTCGTTAAAGATCCCTACTCTAAATACACGTGAGTTACTCACGTGTTAGCTGACGTTATCACCGTCTGAGTACGTTGCCTAGGAAGTTAAGCCGTCGGTCCCGAGCCTGTATGGTGTCAGCTACTCGTTAAAGATCCCTACTCTGAATACACGTGAGTTACTCACGTGTTAGCTGACGTTATCACCGTCTGAGTACGTTGCCTAGGAAGTTAAGCCGTCGGTCCCGAGCCTGTATGGTATCAGCTACTCGTTAAAGATCCCTACTCTAAATACACGTGAGTTACTCACGTGTTAGCTGACGTTATCACCGTCTGAGTACGTTGCCTAGGAAGTTAAGCCGTCGGTCCCGAGCCTGTATGGTGTCAGCTACTCGTTAAAGATCCCTACTCTAAATACACGTGAGTTACTCACGTGTTAGCTGACGTTATCACCGTCTGAGTACGTTGCCTAGGAAGTTAAGCCGTCGGTCCCGAGCCTGTATGGTGTCAGCTACTCGTTAAAGATCCCTACTCTGAATACACGTGAGTTACTCACGTGTTAGCTGACGTTATCACCGTCTGAGTACGTTGCCTAGGAATTAAGCCGTCGGTCCCGAGCCTGTATGGTGTCAGCTACTCGTTAAAGATCCCTACTCTGAATACACGTGAGTTACTCACGTGTTAGCTGACGTTATCACCGTCTGAGTACGTTGCCTAGGAAGTTAAGCCGTCGGTCCCGAGCCTGTATGGTGTCAGCTACTCGTTATCCACGTGAGTTAGTAAAAATTTACGACTCCCAATGTTGAATCTCTAGAATGACCGATCAAACAAAAAGCCGGTAAACGACTGACGTTATCACCCGCTAGGGGATCGTTAAATAAAAAAAAAAAAAAAAAATAAAAACCTAATTTAACATATTATACAGTTATGTTAGTTCTCGACCACAACATTGATATAAATAAGTAACTATTGTATTGCTTAACTGTTGTTTAACGATTTGCTTAACTATGCCTTGAATTAAGAATTCATCCCATCGACTCAGGGGTTTTTGACTTTATATATAAAGTATATATAAATATATAGCATTTATTTAAATTAATTTAGTATTTAAAGTATATACATATATATACACTATATACAATATATATAAAATACTGAGGATTGTAAATGTGTTCGTGTCTTTACTCTGAGTCTATAGTTCACTCTGAAACGTTTTTTGTCCTTTGTGGATCGCTTTCCTGTTGATAATATATACATAAATAAAAAGAATTCACATAAACACGTGAAATAACAATCAATGATCAAACCACAATAAGAAAATGGGAAAACAAGACTAAGATCTTTCAACCGTAACATGCGGTCTTCGTCACAGTCAAAAACCCAACTGACTCAGTTTGTTTTTCTGACTGTCAGTTGGGTTTTTGACTCTGACGAAGACCGCTTACGGTTACGGTTGAAAGATCTTAGTCTTGTTTTCCATTTTCTTATTGTGGTTTGATCATTATTATTATATTATAAATATATATATTATATTATATATATATATAGTTTTCTATGGGTTGCCGGGGAAAGGAATATGATTCGATGCGATTTGACCAATGGGAGTAGAGTTACAGGTCCAAGCGTAAGGTCCCCGTTGCCCGCTGCTCAGCAAAAAGCCTTTGCGTTCTGCCAATAGGTATAGAGGTTGCACAGTCCCCTGTGTTAAATGTGTTTGGCAGAAAACATTAGCCTCACTTTACAGTGAACTCCTGTTCCCTTTTATTTTTGATTTTTGTGGTGGTTGGGGTTTTGTTGTTGTTTATATTTTCTGTTACGGATTTGCTGGATATTTAAATGATACTCTCGGTTGTTTACTGCGAAAAGCCGCCTTCATCTTCATGCCAACAGGGGTAGAGGTTGCACAGTCCCTCTTGATTATTAAGGATGTTGACATGGAATCCAACTTCTTCTCGTAGAAACTCTTCAAGTTGTAGGTTTTGTATATTGTTCTCTTCGGTTTCTTATGTTCATGCTTTTTCTTCAGTTGAATGTTATTGCTGCTATTGATGGGTGGCTGGTAGGTGATGAAAAGTTCTGCACTGTTGACCTGGTGGTGGTATTGCGACATGTTTCAACCATTCTCTGGTTATCTTCAGCAAGGAAATGGCCCAGACGTTGTCCTTATATACAGTTTTCTATGGGTTGTCCGGGGAAAGGAATATGATTCGATGCGATGTGACACAATGGGAGTAGAGTTACAGGTCCAAGCGTAAGGTACCAGTTGCCCGCTGCTCAGCAAAAAGCCTTTGCGTTCGCCAATAGGTATAGAGTTGCACAGTCCCTCTGTGTTAAATGATGTTTGGCAGAAAACATTGCCTCACTTTACAGTGAACTCTGTTCCCTTTTTTTTTGATTTTTGTGGTGGTGTGTTGTTGTTGTTTACTATTTTCTGTTACGGATATTGCTGGATTTAAATGATACTCGGTTGTTTACTGCGAAAGCCGCCTTCATCTTCATGCCAAAGGGTAGAGGTTGCACAGTCCCTCTTGATTATTAAGAGATGTTGACACTGGAATCCAACTTCTTCTCGTAGAAACATTCTTCAAGTTGTAGGTTTTGTATATTGTTCTCTTCGGTTTCTTTTGTTCATGCTTTTTCTTCAGTTGAATGTTATTTGCTGCTATTGATGGGTGGCTGGTAGGTGATGAAAAGTTCTGCACTGTTGACCTGGTGGTGGATTTGCGACATGTTTCAACCATTCTCTGGTTATCTTCAGGCAAGGAAATGGCCCAGACGTTGGTCCTTATATACAGTTTTATATGGGTTGTGGGAAAGGAATATGATTCGATGCAATGTTGACCAGATGGGAGTAGAGTTACAGGCTCCAAGCGTAAGGTCCCAGAGTTGCCCGCTGCTATTTCACTTGCTGATGTAACCTGAGAATGGTTGAAAAATGTCGCAAATACCACCCACCTGGTTAAATGCTGCTGAACTTTTCATCACTACCAGCCAACCATCAATACAGCATATAACATTCAATGAGAAAAAGCTGAAAATTGATATATTGTAAACCGAAAGAACATTTATTCAAAACTACAACTTGAGATGTTTCTACGAGATGATGGTGGATTTCCAGTGTCAACATCTCTTATTATCAAGTGGGGAATGTGCAACCTCTACCCCTGTTGAATGAAGATGAAGGCGAGCTTTTGTCGCAGTAAACAACCGAAGTGGATAAATTAAATTCCAGCAATATCCGTTAACAGGATATTAGTAAACAACAAAACACCCAACCACACAAAAATCAAAAATAGAAAGGGAATTACACAGGAGTTCATGTAAAGTTGAGGTAATGTTTTGCCATAACATCATTTTACACAGAAGGATGTTGCAAACCTCTTTATCTAGTGGCAGAACGCAAAGGTTTTTGCTGAGCAGCGGGCAACTGGGACCTTACGCTGTGGACTCTGTACTATACTCCATTGGTCAACATCGCATCGAATCATAATTCCTTTCCGGAAACCCATAGAAAACTGTATATTAGGACCAACGTCTGGGCCATTTCTTGCTGAAGATAACCAGAGAATGGTTGAATACATGTCGCCAAACCTCCCACAGGTCAACAGTGCTGAACTTTTCATCACCTAACAGCCACCCATCAATAGAGCAATAACATTCAACTGAGAAAAAAAGCATGACATAAGAATACCGAAGAGAACAATATACAAAACTACACTTGAAGATGTTCTACGAGAAGAAGTTGATTCCAGTTGTCAACATCTCTTATTATTCAAGAGGGACTGTGCAACTACCCTGTTGGCATGGAAGATGAGGCGGCTTATCGCAGTAAACAACCGAGAGTATCATTTATATATCCAGCTATACTCGTAACAGAAAATAGTAAAAACAACAACAAACCAACCACCACAAAAATCAAAATAGAAAGGGAACAGGAAGTTCACTGTAAAGTGAGGCTAATGTTTTCTGCAAACATCTTTTAACACAGAGGGACTGTGCAACCTCTATACCTTTTGGCAGAACGCAAAGGCTTTTTGCTGAGCAGAGGCAACTGGGACTACGCTTGGACCTGTAACTTACTCCATTGGTCAACAATCGCATCGATTATATTCCTTTCCCGGCAAACCATAGAAAACTGTATATAAGGACAACGTCTGGGCCCCATTTCCTTGCCTGAAGATAAACAGAGAATGGTTGAAACATGTCGCAAATACCACCACCAGGTCAACAGTGCAGAACTTTTCATCACTACAGCCACCCATCAATAGCAGCAATAACATTCAACTGAAGAAAAAGCATGAACATAAGAAACCGAAGAGAACAATATACAAAACCTACAACTTGAAGATGTTTCTACGAGAAGAAGTTGGATTCAGTGTCAACATCTCTTAATAATCAAGAGGGACTGTGCAACCTCTACCCCTGTGTGGCATGAAGATGAAGGCGGCTTTTGCAGTAAAACAACGAAGTATCATTTAAATATCCAGCAATATCCGTACAGAAAATAGTAAACACAACAACACCCAACCACCACAAAAGTCAAAAATAGAAAGGGAACAGGAGTTCACTGTAAAGTGAGGCTAATGTTTTCTGCCAAACATCATTTACACAGAGGGACTGTGCAACCTCTATACCTATTGGCAAACGCAAAGGCTTTTTGCTGAGCAGCGGGCAACTGGGCACTTTCGCTTGGACCTGTAACTCTACTCCATTGGTCAACATCGCATCGAATCTATATAAATATATATATATATAATATATATATATGACGACGAGGACATCGAAAATAGTAGTGAGTTCAGTGATTTCTTTTCTATGTGTTCTTTTGAAAATTCTAGTTTATATATATATATGTGTGTGTGTGTGTGTGTGTGTAGAAAAATCACAATAAACAAACACGTGAAGCAATTAATGAAATTAAACCACAAGGAAAAAAAGAATACAATAGAAAAAATGCTCTGAGGCCTTTAAATTTATGTAATCAGATAGCAAACACAGTAAGAACTGAGAAGATAACATAAAAGGTATTAAATACCTTTTATATGAAGATATCATACCTTTTATGTTATCGTCAATGAGAGTTTAATTTGAACCTCAAGAACTGACCAAGTCTTGAAAAACTTTTTAAATTTTATATACATATATAAATTATATATAATTTATATTATATATAAATAAAAAGGATAAATCGGGATTTACCCCGATTTATCCTGTTTAGTTATATGTCTGTCCCACGGTCGACAATTCATTACTGTTTTGAATAATTATATAATAAGGTATTGTTTTCTTGACCACAATTACTAATAAACACTTTTTCTTCTTCTCTGAATTTGGTCAGGGTTACTATTTCAAATAACCTTTTCGTCAACGTTTCGTCCTTTATTTAAGATTCAGGGCTATAAATCAAGGCTAGCTTCTAATAAGGAGATAACGATTTTGTTGGTCTGGTATTAGAAGCTAGTCCTTGAGGATGTCTTAAAATGAAACGTTTGGTGATTCCAAATATTAACCAACCTGACCAAATTCCGAGAAGAAGAAAAAGTGTTTATAAATATATATGTATAGAACGTAGTTTTAATAAAACTCGTAAATTCTTACAGAATAAAGACATTGTTGTTTATAAAAGCGATAAATCTTAAACCAGACATAATGAAAGGAAAAGATTGTAAGGAAAAAAATGAAAGCTTTACTACGGAATATAGATACGTATTCAACTGCACGGAGACATGCATCATCATCATTACGTAATAAAGTGAATGAGACTTGTTGATTATACGGAATGTATAGATCCTTCTCATACTTCAATATTAAAGTCATAACGTACGGAACAAAACGATGTGACAAATTTCTAGGCTTAAAAAAAACCAAAAATAATAAATACTTTAAAAAAAAAAATTATTTTTCGAAAATTTTATTTTTATTTCAGTAATCAAATCAGTTAAATGTTTTACATTATTGTCAATACACTATTGGAGACGTTCATGAAAAGTTATTGATAACTGTATTGATCATGTTTTTGTGGAATGACTATTATTTCTAAAACAAATTGCATGTTTTAACACCTCAATAGATCGAAAAGAAGAAAGACGTTTCATGGTGACAAAGCACTGCTTGGTATATAGGAAACAGGAAAGGAAAAATGTAGTCAAGAATGAAAATAAAAATCTGAAATTTAACGTCATCGTATAATTCAAGATAATCATCTTGAAACATTTCTATATGTGTTTTAAGTTATTTATGTTAAAATCCTAGCAATTTGGGCGTATATAGTTTTACATATACTGGTAAGTAGATGCTATAGTAGGTCAATGACCTGTATGCTCGTCTTTGAATTGGTAGATCCAGAGTTCAATACTCACTCACTCCGGAGAATGAATAAATCTGACCACGTTGTCCTTCGCAGAGGACGATCAACAGTTGGTCTTGAGCTTGTACGATATCAGGTACACGTTAAAGATCCAGTATTCTAAATACAATTGAGTTAGGCAAAATTTAAGATTCCCAATGTGGAATCAATAGATAATGTTGCTCACCCTTTAATAAAAATGGGTGCCAAATAATAAATGAGCCACCATTTCCACCCTTAAAGAAGTGCTAAAATGTAAAAGCTTATAATGTATTTTAAAATACTTGTGTTAAAACCTTAGCATTTTTGGACGTATATAGTTTTACGTATACTGGTAAGTAGATGCTGTGGTAGCTCAATTGCCTGCATGCTCATCTTTCAACTGGTAGATCCAGAGTTCAATACTTACTCACGCGGAAGGTGAATAAATCTGAGTTCGTGGTCCCTCAGAGATGTCCCATAATCTGTACGATGTCAGGTACTCGTTAAAGATCCAGTATTCTAAATACATTTGAGTTAGGCAAACTTTAGGATTCTCAATGTGGAATCAACAGATAATATTATGGCTCGCCTAATAATAAAAATGGGGCCAAATAAATGAGCCACGAATTCCGCCCCTAGAGAAGTACTAAAATGTGAAAGTCTTATAAGTATGGGCGCTAGAAAACAAACAAAGAAACCTCTGTGTATATAAGTATGGGCGTTAGAAAACAAACAAAGAAACCTCTGTGTATATAAGTATGGGCGTTAGAAAACAAACAAAGAAACCTCTGTGTATATAAGTATGAGCGTTAGAAAACTACAAAGAAACCTCTGTGTATATAAGTATGGGCGTTAGAAAACAAACAAAGAAACCTCTGTGTATATAAGTATGGGCGTTAGAAAACAAACAAAGAAACCTCTGTGTATATAAGTATGGGCGTTAGAAAACAAACAAAGAAACCTCTGTGTATATAAGTATGGGCGTTAGAAAACAAACAAAGAAACCTCTGTGTATATAAGTATGGGCGTTAGAAAACAAACAAAGAAACCTCTGTGTATATAAGTATGGGCGTTAGAAAACAAACAAAGAAACCTCTGTGTATATAAGTATGGGCGTTAGAAAACAAACAAAGAAACCTCTGTGTGGTACTAACGATAGTACTATACTTTCCAAATATGTTTAATTTTTACTTTACTATAAGTAAAGTATAGTGATCATGAAAAAAATACGATCTCGAGATTTTGACGGTATTACATGTTTTGAGGTCACAAAAGTCGTTTTATGAAGTTTTTACAATGATGTCTGTGTGAGTGGCCACGCTATGGTCCAGAATCTTTGATGGATTAAATTGATATTTTACAAAAAAATAGGCCTCATAGTGTAGATGATCACTATTGTTTGGGAGCAATCATGCATAATGGGAAAAGTCACTTTTTTTGCCAAAAACCTGTTATTAGACTACATTTTTTTCTCCTAAATTACTAAATCTAGAACATTGAAATTTGGATATTATCTTTGAAGCTACAAGGATAATAAAATAAAAATATCAACAAATTAATAAAACAACAAAAAATATCCGCGTGAGTAATCCGTTTAACGAATCAGTTCGAAATATTGAATTTATTTATTGAATTTTGTATTATATCTTTTTTATGTGTCGTGTTTTGAGTAATTAAAAGTTGTATAGTCTGTGTGAACAGTTTCTTGAATTTATTATATATATATATAATCAATGATCAAACCACAATAAGAAAATGGGAAAACAAGACTAAGATCTTTCAACCGTAACAAGCGGTCTTTGTCAGAGTCAAAAACCCAACTGAAACAAAAGATGCAGAAAACATCTGGTGTTTTCTGCATTTGGTTTTCCCACCAGATGTTTTCTGCATCTAGTGCCCCAGATCTTAGTCTTGTTTTCCCATTTTCTTATTGTGGTTTGACCATTGATTGTTATTTCACGTGTTTATGTGAAATCTTTATATATATATATATTTATAAATTTATAATTATATTTTTAATTATTTATAAATTAATAATTTACATTATATATATATATATATATATATATATATATATATATATATATATAATATATATGTAAATATATATTTATATATTACGTTCTAAAAAAAATTAGAAAATATATATATTTGTATAAGTTGGCAGCAGATCTTCATCCAAGCATACATTGTTGAAAAGCAGAAAACAGATTTTTCATTCTCGACTTTTTTAAGTAGCTGTTCTTTTTTCCTAATTATCCTTCTATGTTGCAGATGCAATACAAATAGCAAATTTCCCAGGGACATTTTCAGGCAAAAAACATGAAACAATTCTTCGAACTGAATAAACTGGAATTTACAAAAGAACACACAAAAAAGTAATTCCTGAAACTCACTACTATATTTCGATGGCCTCTTCGTCAGGAATAGATGTGAATCACTCCAAAGGCTGATAACAACTGGCTTGGTGTTCAAACAGAAGCACT
Organism: Hermatobates lingyangjiaoensis; assembly: GCA_026182355.1. Taxonomy (NCBI): domain Eukaryota; kingdom Metazoa; phylum Arthropoda; class Insecta; order Hemiptera; family Hermatobatidae; genus Hermatobates; species Hermatobates lingyangjiaoensis. The sequence goes on from JAPFBL010000352.1 coordinate 569,991, forward strand.
CAAACAGTGTAGCCAACTTTCGGAGGGATAAGATTGAAAATTTTCAACAAGAAAGTTTCCAACTTTCGACAAAAAAGATAAAGAAATAAAAGCCAAATAGAGGTTAAATGATTGAAAATATTTAACTAAAAATAAAATTAAAAAGTAATAACAACTTGAGAAAAACCAAAAAGTAAATAAAAATAAATAAAAAATAAAAGATGAAACTGAGAAAGTAAAAAAGACTTAAAAAATAAAGGAACAATTAACGATTATGCTTAAACCCAGGAGCAGATCTACCACCAAGAAGATTAATAAGTGCTTCGTAAGAGTCAATGTATATTTATATATATACATGATCAAACCACAAACAAAAATGGGAAAACAAGACTAAGATTTTTGGGTTTTTGACTCTGACGAAGATCGCTTGTTACGGTTGAAAGATCTTAGTCTTGTTTTTCCATTTCTTATTGTGCTTTGATCATTGATTGTTATTTCACGTGTTTATGCGAATCTTTTTATATATATATATATATATCACTGCTGCATAAAAGATTCTAAGTGAAGATGAAAATATATGTAGGTAATATGAAAAAGTTAAAATGTAAATTATAAATACTAAATATGGCGTTCTATTCAACAATACATATCTACACTCTTGATCTCTCTCTCACACACATCCGTACGCACACACACACATACACCTATACAATGAAATACACTTAACTTTGTATTATGAAATACAGTATTTTACTCTGTCTACAATAGTACAGTACAATTTCTATTATTATACTTTGTCAGATACCTTCTCTTGGCCCTATATAAAACACTATTATCATGAATTCACTAAAATATAAAATACTATAATACAGAGTTTTTCAAACTTTTTTCGATGCGGAACCCTTTTTGGTTCCAGTAACATTCCCGGAGACCCCACATTCTAATGATTTCATACAATCATAATATAAATATATACATATACCTTTTTAAATAGTTGTGTGTTTAAAAACAATTAAAAAAGTAATATTACTTCATTGTGTATTTTTCGAATAGAAATACAAAACTAAAAGATTTTAATTTTCATATTTTCCACAAGTGCATAACACATAAAACAGAATTACTAGCAATTTTAACACAGAGTTTGTTTTGTAATCATTTTTGGCTTATAGTTGAGAGCTTGATTCTCAAGTTAGCCCCAGCATTGAGTCTACTTGAGTATTTGGTTTTTATGGCAGTTTAAAGGAAAAATCCAGTTTCATATAAGTAGGTAGTGGGAAATGGCAGCAATGTGTGAAGTGCTACTTTTGCAATAGCAGGAAATTCGGGAATCAGATAGTTCGAAAAACTGACTATTGATTCATCCTAAATATGAATAAAATTTTGACCACTTCTACTTATAGGTATATGTAGAATTTCCTGCTATTGAAAAAGTAGCACTTCACACATTGCTGACATTTCCCACTACCTACTTATGTGAAACTGGATTTTCCCTTTAAACTGCCATAGAAAGCATATACCGAAGTAGACATAATGCTGGGGCTAACTTGAGAATCAAACTCTCAACTATAAAGCCAAAAATGATTACAAAACAAACTCTGTGTTAAAATTGCTAGTAATTCTGTCTTATGTGTTATGCACTTGTGGAAAATATGAAAATTGAAATCTTTTAGTTTAGAATTTTTTTTTAGAAAAATACACATTGTAGTAATATGTAGTCATTAAATACTAGCATTAATATTGCATTAAATACTAGTCATTATTAAATATATATGTTTAATTGTTTTTAAACATACATACCTTTTATAAAGGCATACGAAAATATTTATATTATGATTGTGTATGAAATCATTAGAATCTGGGGGAACCAAAAAAATTGAAAGTTACTGGAACCAAAAAGAGTTCCACGTCGAAAAAAGTTTCAAAAACTCTGCCTTACAATATGTCAAAGACGAAACGAGGAAAGACTTCAGAATATTAGAAAAAATATGTTAAAAATAAATTCACACTAAGTAAGGTGTTGTATGTTTAACAGAACAAGTGCTTCAAACTTTTATAATTTTTTCAAAGCAGTAAACTTAAAATAGCTCAAATGTATTGGAAGTTAAACATTTTTTAAGCATATATCAGCTAAATTCATGGTCAAGGGAAGTTCCGATTAATGACATCGTCTTTTAATTTACTTTGTATCAATTTCTCTGTTCATCCCTCAATTTTTTCTGTTATTTATTTATTGTTTTCATATTCCACTTATTTAATTTCATTATAAATTGATTCCTGTCTACTTTATTTTCTGTGACAGGGCGCACATGCGGCAACACTGTTGGTCTCCAACCGTCTCTGAACCAGTGCGCTTGGTTTCCCTCTCATATCTCTGCTGAAGACGGTTCAAATAAAAAATTAGAGACTGTAAGTGTGTGCTTTAAATTTCCCTATGTTTCTTTTTGTCCATTGAACTATATATTATATATATATATATATATATATATATATATATATATATATATATCAGTTCACAAACGAAGAAAAGCAACACACAGAGAAAGAGACACACTTACAAACTCAAATTTTCGGATGATCCGTCTTCAGGAGAAAAGAGAGAATGGGCGACCAAGCACGCCGGAAACACAACCTGTTGTGTTTCCATTCTCTCTTTTCTCCTGAAGACGGATCATCCGAAAATTTGAGTTTGTAAGTGTGTCTCTTTCTCTGTGTGTTGCTTTTCTTCGTTTGTGAACTGATTTGCGTCCAGTTTGGATCGTTTTTTCGAATTTTAGTGGATATATATATATAATATATATATATATATATTTATAGGTGTATAATGTAATCGGGATTCGGTCAATTTTCCAGGATCAAAATCAAACTCTCAATGCCGACGTTTCGGTTTTATTTAAAACCTTTTTCATAGGCAGAAGTCAGAATTTTTGAATTAGAAAAATGATGAAATTTACATTATATAAAATGAAGTAACAATAGATAGTTAGTGACCTAACATCTTAACTGGTCAAAAACTTGGACCAGACTTGGAACAAAAAGTTTTTGACCAGTTAAGATGTTAGTTCACTAACTATCTATTGTTACTTCATTTTATATAATGTAAATTTCATCATTTTTCTAATTCAAAAATTCTGACTTCTGCCTATTAAAAAGGTTTTAAATAAAACCGAAACTTCGGCATTGAGAGTTTGATTTTGATCCTGGAAAATTGACCGAATCCCGATTACATTATACACCTATTCTATCCAACGGTTGATATATTATTGAATTTGTTATATATTTATATACAGTTAAATAGTAGAGCACATTCCGCATTCACATAATTCATATAACAATAATGGTTACAGTTAGTCCTTAACATACGTGGTGTATAAATAAAGTAGTGAGACTGGCAACGTCGCTTTCGATCTGGCAACGCTGGAGACGCGTGGACTTGAGTAGCGTCAGGTGCACGTGTGATGCGCCTCCAGTATGAATCTGAACTCGCCACAGTCATTTGTTTGTCCGTAGCGTTGGTTTTCGTGAAATGGTTTTTTCTTGAGCGTTTTAAAAATGAGTGACCTCAAAGTTGAGCAGCGGTGTGCAATCAAATTTTGCTTCAGACTTGGACATAATGCAACCGAAACCGGCCTATGGAGAACGTGTTTTATCAAGGGCACAGGTTTTTCGGTGGTTTAAGGAATTTTCAGAAGGAAGAGAGTCGATTGAAGATGAACCACGAAGCGGAAGGCCTTCAAGTGCAAACACCGATGAAAATGTCAACAGAGTACGGAACCTTGTGCGTTCAGATCGACGCTTGACAGTCAGAATGGGAACAGTTGAATTTGAATCACACCTCCGTTCATCACATTTTGACCAATGAATTGGAGATGAGAAAAATTTGTGCGAAAATGGTTCCTAAAATTCCGAAAAGAAAACGAGTTTTTGGCCAGTAAAAACATTCCTGTTGCTCCTCAGCCTCCTTATTCACCAGACTTGAGTCTTTATCACTTTTTCCTCTTCCCGAGATTGAAAAATCACCCCCAAGGGAACTCATTTCGGGACACTACAAAACATACAAACTGCTGTAACCGACCAGCTGAAGGCCATTCCAGAATCCGAGTTCCAGCAATGCTACAATGATTGGAAGGACCGTCTCCAGCGCTGTGTGGCTTCCGAAGGGAACTATTTTGAAGGTGACAATATCACATTGTAATTATATTTGAATAGAAAATTTAAAAAAAATCAGTCTCACTACTTTATTTACACACCACGTATGTTATCAGTTATTGGACTGTGTTATTGCCTCCAGTATGTCACTGGGAAATTTATTATTTTCATTACCTTTGCAGCATAGAAAAGTGATTAGAAAAAAAGAACAATTGCTGAAAAAAAAATCGTGAATGCAGAATCTGCTCTGCAGATTTATATATAATATAAATAAAATGTATATATAAATTTTAACAAATAGGAAAGAACACAGAAAGTCATTACAGAACTCACTTCGATATTTCGACATCCGTCGTCATCAGGAAGAAGTGCGAAGTACTCGCATTGAGAAGCAAACTGCTACTCAACTCAATATATACTCAATTTAGTGTATATATATATATTAAATCAAGCTATATCGGTTCTACGACTACACAACTTTCACGTAGACATAAAATGCACTTTGTACCGAAAGAACATACAAAAAATATCCATAAAATCAAGCTAAATAGGAAAACACTAGAAGACTAGATTGAAATATTATATCAAGAAAATAACCATAGAAAGCTACATATTATTGAATCGTTAAGCATAAAAGAGAAGAAGCCAAACATTAACGATCAGACCACTTGTTTTTCTAGAATTTTAAAGTTACACAAGTGAAAAGGACATAAGAACTCAATAGTGTAATTAATGCTGTGTAAGTTTGATGTAGTATAATTAAAATTGGTTTAAGGAAAACATGATGAAAAAAAACCTATTGATACAAAGTTATGTTTAGTTTTGATGTAAATTTTAGACTGTTTTAATTCGTTTTAATAATGGTTATTAGTTAATGTTATTGTGAATTAAGTTTTTATTATTGTTTATGATATTACTTGATAACAGTCTATGTAGACTCAAACGTCGGATCCCTTTGTGAATATGAAAAATAAATCATTTGGAGAATTGCTTTATATGTTACCAAAGAAGTGGATGACTCCGTAAGACACTTAGAGAAAGTACGTAGGAATCATACTTAGCTAAGCTGAAACTTGCTTAGCTTGCTTATTTAGCATGTCGATTGGTAATTTATTATATTCTTTGAATACAGTAACAAGATCGTTATTCAGGAAACTCGAAAAACAGATGAAAAGGCAAGTTTTACCTAAATTTGGTCTAATTTTAAACAATGTATATATATATATATATATATATATATATATATAACTTTAAATTACACAAAGCACGACACAGAAAAGAGAATACAAAGAAAACTTACAGAATTAAATATTTCGAACTGTTGTTCGTCATCAGGAGAGTAGACTAGAAGAGAGGACGAAGTGAGAGAGATCTCCCCACGTCGAAGAACGGAGCGCGAACCGTTCTTATATCTTAAATGATATATATTATATATATATATATATATATATATATATATATATATCAATGATCAAACCACAATAAGAAATGGGAAAACAAGACTAAGATCTTTCAACCGTAACAAGCGGTCTTCGTCAGAGTCAAAAACCCAACTGAACTCTGACGAAGACCGCTTGTTACGGTTGAATGATCTTAGTCTTGTTTTCCCACTTCTTATTGTGGTTTGATCATTGATTGTTATTTCACGTGTTTATGTGAAAGCTTTATATATATATATATATATATATATATATACAAAACTAGAGTTCATCAGAACTCTGTCAGTTCTTCAGGTTTAAATTAAACTCTCATTGTGAACGTTTCGGTTTTTATTTAAAAGCTTTTTCATAGGCAGAAGTATAAAATATTGAAGAAAAAAAACTAAGTATTACATTACAAATTATTTTACAAAAAAAAATTTGTATTGTAATACTTCGTTTTTCTGTTTCAAAATTGTATACTTCTGCCTATGAAAAAGGTTTTAAATAAAAACCGAAACGTTGACAATAAGAGTTTAATTTGAACCTGAAGAACTGTCCGAGTCCTGATAAACTTTAGTTTTGTTTCTGTTCCACGGTCGATAGTTTTATCAATATACATATATATAAATGAAAATACTAAATAGTCTAAACCGGACAGATAAATAAATGAAAAAGTGTTGCCTTCTACTGGTACACCTGAACACACGTATCTCTTCTTCTTCTTCCCTTCTACTCTCTTCCGGACGACGAACTTCAGTTCGAAATATCAATCCAGTAAGTTTTATCGTTTCTTCTAGGTATTGTATTTTTCATTTATATATATATATATATATATAATTAAAGTTAGGACTAGAAAACACGAAAAAGAGGACTAACACTCACGATTCTCGATCATTTCGGCTGTCTTGCCGTCTTCAGGAGAAGAGAAAAAGAAAGAAGAGAAGAAACTCACGTCAGTGGAGACGTGAATGCGTCCACTGACCGATACAACCCTATATATATATATATATATACCCCAATTAAAAGAAACGGTCCAGCGGACTTTTTTAAAATAAAATAAATTCAAAACGAAGGAAACACACAGAAAGACACAGACATAACTCACATCGATATATGACGACGATGGTCGAAATATCGATGTGAGTTATGTCGGTGTCTTTCTGTGTGTTTCCTTCGTTTTGAATTTATTTTATTTTATATATATATATATATATATATATATATATATATATATATATGCTTTTAAAGGAAGAAGGACTGCTCCCAACTTTTACAAATATATATATATATATAAAGATTTCACATAAACACGTGAAATAACAATCAATGATCATTGTTTGATCAAATCAATCAAAATCAATAATATGATGAAATCATCAAAAATCAATAGATTTTTAACTCTGACGAAGACCGCTTGTTACGTTTGAAAGATCTTAGTCTTGTTTTCCCATTTCTTATTGTGGCTTGATCATTTATATATATATATATAGTTCAATATAGAAAAAGAAACATAGAGAAATCAAAAGAACACACATACAGTCTCTAATTTTCGGTTTGAACCGTCTTCAGGAGAGATAAGAGAGGGAAACCAAGCGCACTGGTTCAGAGACGGTTCGAGACCCAGTATATATATATATAGTTCAATATAGACAAAGAAACATAGAGAAATCAAAAGAGCACGCTTACAGTCTCTAATTTTCGGTTTGAACCGTTTTTAGGAGAGATAAGAGAGGGAAACCAAGCGCACTGGTTCAAAGACGGTTGGAGACCCTGTAAGTGTAAATGTAAGTGTGTTCTTTTGTTTTCTCTATGTTTCTTTAGTCCATATCGAACTATATTTGTCCGTTTTGGATCGTATTTCCAACTTAAAAGAATATATATATATATATTGTTCAAACCACAATAAGAAATGGAAAAAAAGAATAAAAGTTTGAACATTGAACAATGGTTTGAAGATTAATTGTTTATATCAGGTGTTTATTGTGAAATTCTGTCAAATATAGACATAGATACACGCACAAACACACATACACACACACACACACACACACACACACACACACACACACACACACACACACACACACACACACACACACACACACACACACACACACAGACAAGGTAATTGATATTTGACTTTATATTTTATGACGATATTAACGCGATGGTAGAGGATGGATCTGTTCCTCCAAAGATCATAGTTGAATATCTTTCAAGCTGACTGTTTTTACGCCAAAAAAAAGATCCGTTTGGATTAGTACATTGTAATAGTGATGCTTTATGGTTGACCTGACCTGGCTGAGAGGGTGAGTCTAGCTGAAGAAGTGAAGTAACAGAGAAACGTCGCGTATTCTCAGAAGGGTGTTGTGCTGCAGCCCCGAACCATTCGCACCCCAGCATCTCGGTCGACTCCGTCTTGTCACCCCACCCCCCTTAACCCCTCCCCCTGAGCCACCACCCCTGAGCCACCCCCCTCCCTCCCACATCATAGCTGACAGAACACGTGTTTATGCCTGACAGCATCCATCCCCTTACCAACAACTCAACAACCAATTCAACAAAATTAACTACAACAACCAACAAAAATTATTACCTCTTGTCATTCATAAACTGTTTTGGTAAAAAATATAGCCAAAATGAGCGCCTTTTGCGCAATACCGCACCAATTATGATAAAACAGGACAATTCTGAGGAAGCTCTTTCACTAGCTCAAAAAAAGATAGCATCATTAGGAAATTTAAATCTGTTAAGGAAATCCTTGATATTATTCAATCCCTGTTAGGATATTAAATGCATTTTTGAATGCAGTTTTGCAATTCGTATCCCTGCTTCCTGTCTGCGTGCTTATCGATGGATAGATTGTGTTTGGACTCTACGTTATGGTGTTCTCCCTCTGTTCATGTCTCAATTGTCTCTGCTTAACATGTGTTTATACTTATATTTCATTATAACCTATCAAGAGCTGTCTCTAGTTATTCTATGTATTGTCATGCATTGACCCTTAAAGGGTAGTTCATCTCGAAGATGTATTAGGATTATTATTATTGAATTCTTAAGAGCTGATAACTAGTAGTATTCGATCAGTGTTCCATTGGAGTCAGAGGATGCGGCTTGCTCTTTTTTGCTGCGGTCATGGGTGCGCGTGGTTGACAAATACATTTTTGAATTCAGCTTTTGCAATTCTTAACTCTCCGCTTTCAGGCTGCGTGCTTGTCGATGAATGGGTCGCAGATGGGCTCCATATGTTGGTGTTTAAGTGTTGCATGTATATTGATTCTAAATATTTTCTGGTCATTGGTCAAAAGTTAAAAATAGCCAAGAATATTTTTATTTTTCAATACAAAAGACAAGTAAAAGCACCAGTTTAGCTTGAATCCCGACATGTAAAGTAAATTAGCGAATGAAGTAGTAAAAAGCATAGATGCCTGTCCACTAATTTGGCATATACCTTGCTGAGCATGGCTAGCTGACCCTTGACCTTTGACCTTGACTGTTAGGATAAGTTAGTTTACAGTGATTATCCTACAAATGTCAAACATTGTCCCTTTGTGATACCATACACAAATAAGATTGATTCTACAGTGGGAGTCCTAATTTTGCCATAACTCAAGTATATTTTATAGTAAGGATCTTGAAAAAGTACCTGACATCGTATAGACTCGGGACCAATGACTAGATATATTCTCCGAGGTACGAAAGGTTATGTTAGGTTGCAGTGGGAGTCCAACAAGACCCAACATAGAACCTTTGTAACATGAAACACAAAGAATATTGATTCTACATTGAGAGTCCTAAATTTTGCCTAACTCAAGTATATTTTACCGTAGGGATCTTTAACTAGTACCTGACATCGTACAGGCTCGGGACCGACGGTTTAACGTCCTTCTCCGTGGGACTACGTGCTCAGATTTATTCACCTTCCGCATGAATAAATCGAGCACCAGGTGGGGATCGAACCCCGGTCCTATCAGTTCAGAGGCGAGTATGTTCATAAGCCAAATTAGTTCAACGACTTATTGTCCTTTCCGAGACACGAAATCCTCAGATTTAGTCACCCCCGACGTGAATGAATCAAGGAACATAGTGGATATTCAACCCGATATTGTATGTTTAACTAAATTATTAAGATTTAAAGAATGAACTTGCCAACAACAAATGCCACTACTTTAAGAGAGTAACTTGAAAATGCTTTACGAGTTGACGAATGAACATGCCAACAACAAATGCCACTACTTTACGAAACTACCATTTTAAAAGCAGCTTGAAAATGTTTTTACGAATCGAAGAATGAACATGCCAACAACAAATGCCACTAGTTTAACAGACTGGCATTTTAAAAGCAGCTTGAAAATGTTTTTACGAGTCGAAGAATAAACATGCCACTACTTTAACAGACTGGCATTTTAAAAGCAGCTTGAAAATGTTTTTACGAGTCGAAGAATAAACATGCCAACAACAAATGCCACTACTTTAAAAGACTGGCATTTTAAAAGCGGCTTGAAAATGTTTTTACGAGTCGAAGAATAAACATGCCAACAACAAATGCCACTACTTTAAAAGACTGGCATTTTAAAAGCGGCTTGAAAATGTTTTTACGAGTCGAAGAATAAACATGCCAACAACAAATGCCACTACTTTAACAGACTGGCATTTTAAAAGCGGCTTGAAAATGTTTTTACGAGTCGAAGAATAAACATGCCAACAACAAGCGGCTTGAAAATGTTTTTACGAGTCGAAGAATAAACATGCCACTACTTTAACAGACTGGCATTTTAAAAGCAGCTTGAAAATGTTTTTACGAGTCGAAGAATAAACATGCCAAAAACAAATGCCACTACTTTAAAAGACTGGCATTTTAAAAGCAGCTTGAAAATGTTTTACGAGTCGAATAGTTAAGTTTAAATATCAAAGTAACGCCACTTTAACAAAACTCCTAGATATTCAAATTAATTTTATACAATAAAACTTTTAGATAATATTTAAATATTAATAATATGCTTTTATTAATAGTAAATAGTGCCCCCACAAGATTTGCGTGTTCACAAGAACTCAGACGTTCTGAGTTCTTAATACCGTTTTTTCAACAAAAATTAATACATACTCTCTGGTACATTATTTTCAACAGAAAAAAATCGCCAAACACTCAAAGACGCGTCTAAGTTCGTTAACTTGTCGAGAGGCGTGCATGCAGCCGCCAATGTGATAACATGTCCCACCCACTCGTACCTCCCATGCCCTGCTACCATTCAACATGGGTGAACCATACTTCCTATTTTCACTGTCACTGCCACTTTGGGGAAAGAAATTATAGTTTTACTTTCCCACTTTGTTCTTGTTCCATCTTCATAACATTGATGATGATCCAGAACATTGATGAAAATCTGATGATTTTCCATCTCATAAGAAAATCATCAGATGTCCCTGACATTTTCCAAAAAAAAAAATTGGTCCAAAGATGGTGGAAGCTGCGTTTCAAAAGGGGACTTTTCCGTCTTGTATTTAATCTTAAAGTCGATATCCCTTCTACATGCCAGAACGTATATCGTCATGCCATGTAGCCTTTTGCTAGCAAAAACAATGCCATGTGCTGACTAACCGGGCTGGTATCAAAAAGGAGTCAATGTTCGGTTTACATATATTCTTAATATTAAACATATAATCTACCGTCTCACCTCGTACATTACTGCCGTAGCTGTCGGACCGGTTTCGGGTGTCACAAATCTTCAACACGAACTTCAGTTCGTGTTGAAGATACTAACCTCTGTGGTAATGATGAAATGCATGAATTTACATATATTCCCTTATGGGATTGCCACTGCAACCTAACCTATCCTAAAGATCCCTACACTAAATACGCTAGAGCAGAGTTTTTCAAACTTTTTTCGTCGTGGAACCCTTTTTGGTTGCAGTAACTTTCCCGGGAACCTCCCAGATTCTAATGATTTCATACAATTATAATATAAATATTTCCATATGCCTTTTTAAATAGTATGTATGTTTAAAAACAATTAAAAAAGTAATATTACTGCAATGTGTATTTTTCGAATAAGAATTCAAAACTAAAAGATTTTAATTTTCATATTTTCGACAAGTGCATAACAAATAGAACAGAATTACTAGCAATTTTAACACAGAGTTTGTTTTGTAATCATTTTTGGATTTATAGTTGAGAGTTTGATTCTCAAGTTAGCACCAGCATTACGTCTACTTCAGTATTTGGTTTCTATGGTAGTTTAAAGGGAAAATCGAGTTTGACATAAGTAGATACTGGGAAATGGCAGCAATCTGTAAAGTGCTACTTTTGCAATAGCAGTAAATTCGGGAATCAGATAGTTCCAAAAACTGACTAGTGATTCATCCTAAGTATGAATGAAATTTTGACCACTTCTACTTATAGGTATATGTAGGTATAAACATTATTCGGTCTCATGATTCAGAACAAATATAGAATAAATCCATAACCACAAAAAAAATTTAGAATAATATTTTTACTAATGTTTTCCACGGAACACACTAATAAAATTTTAGTCAAATTCAATGAAGTTTCAGAATTTATTAAAAAGAATCACGCAGAAAAAATGTACACTAGTTAGGCTACAACTCACTATAATTACGTTTTCTTTGCACATTTCCGAAACACTGTTTAAAACCAACAAAAACAAACATTTATTTACAAAACGTCATTTTAAAACCGCTGATAGTGAAGCTAAACCAAACAAGACGTCCGGTGGGAAACAACAGCATTTAAAACAAGAGTTTTTTTGTAAAAATTAAATTTTGAATTAATAATTCCTGCCCCTTATTCTTTATATTATTTACAGCTCTCATTTTTATGTTTATTATGCAGTAATCTCATTCTAACATGTTAGGAAAAGTATTAAGTCTCTATACAAAAAAAGCTTATTATAAGAAACTAAAAAACGCGTTTCGAACACTTGATGTTCTTCTTCAGGTTACATCTGCTCTGCTGGGGTTGGTTGTTCGAGAGGTGAGACCATACTTTTCCTAACATGAGTAAATACCACACTATAACAGATTGCACAGTTAATGAATCACTTAACATGTGTTTATTGCAAGTTTCGATGATTTTTCATAATTCATAAAGTATTTATGTTTTAATTTTAACTTAGAACCGATTAGGGAATTTACAGGAAAAAAAAACAGTGTCTATTTACGAAAGTATCACGTGACGAAAAGACTTCCAGAACGAAGTAATTTCGTAATTAGAGGTACCAATGTATCAGATATCTCTTAATATTTAAATAACTTTTTGTTATCAAAATTACAAAATTTTAAGTAAATACTTGTAGATGTGCATGTAGTTAATACAAAGGAATCCGTGAAATTAGATTCTTTGCAGTTATTAAATAACAATGAACACCTCATAATTATAGACATTTATGCACCAAAGAAGTAATGAGATCTGTTATTTCTAGAGTGTTTTAGTTACTGCGGCAACGCCGAAAATGTAAGAATTTTAATTCTCGAGGCGTGGCTAATGGATTAATGATGATTGACTCATAATTAACAAGTAGAATGACTTGCTAATAGAGCTGGGATTTAAAAAATCAGGCTTGCCACCCTGACTCTTCCCGATCTCATTATACTTCATATCTAAAAATTTATATCAACAAAATAATAAGGTTAGACAACCTGGATTATATTCCCGCGTTTTTCATTACAGCCCTGTTTTTATCAATATCCTCAAAGTTTATACAATATTTTATCTCTATAAAAAGCTTTATAATAATTTATTAAGTATTAATTAATATAAACATAATTAACAATAACTCTTAATTATAATAAAATAAAGGGTTTAGAAAGCTAAATAAAAGTATGTAAATAAAACAGAGTAGAACAATTAGCACAACAGCTGAGATTTAAAAATCAGGCTTGCTACCCTTACTCTACCCAATCTCATTATACTTTATATGTAAAAATCGATATCAACAAAATAATCAGGTTGGACAACCTGTATATCCCCGTTTTCTTCATTATTGCCTCGTTTTTAAGTACGGCGATTAAAATGTAAAACATTATTACTTGAAAACTAGAAGTAAAAAGTTACTTTTCGTTCCTTCTGGAGATAAAACATTTTATATTCTTAATTCAAGGGAAACAATAAGAAATTTGTTCTTATCATTAAACAATATTAAAACTATTTAAAAAAAAAAATGTTTTCTTATCTCGAACACATATAATGAAGACTAGTTTTCTTTTTTATCGAGGTTTGGTCTAGTTTAAAAATATACAACATTTTTAAACCGATGTTTCGTCTATATTTGGAGACTTTTTCAGAGTTACATCAATTTTGAATTGAATTACAGTAACATGAAAACATTAAAATTAAAAAAATAAAATTTAAAAAAAATGTTTGTAGTTCCCAGGTTGTTTTTTGATGTAGTTTTCATGAGTTTTTTTTTTTTAAATTGTTTGAGTTATCAGTGTGAATCGAATGTTCGTTAAACTACCACTGGGAGCAGCACTGTAGGCTGATTTGAATACAACAGTTGTGTAGTTATTTCCTTGCAATAGCAAAATACCAAGGTAATTGTGTATATTAATTAATGTAACTTATAAAAAGAAATTATTCATGCTATTGTAATTAAATTCTGTTTTGATTTAGTCCTGAAAATGTCTACAAATATAGAAGAAACGTTGGTTTAAAGGTGTTGTATCGTTTGAAGCTAGACCAGTGATGTCAAACATATGACATACGTGTCAGTGTTGACACGAAAGCTCATTTATGGTGATATGAATCTTCAAAGATAAAAAAATTCAATTATTTTTCTCTCATAACAACCAGAGTAGGCTATTAATAATAATAATATTACTTACGTAATTAATAATTAATAATTTATTCTGAAACCAGTCGTGCATATACAATTACAATAATATTGCGAAACATATATACATAATAAATACTTTTAAATATATCGTTTTAATATTGATATTATAATAAAAATGCCAAATTCTAAATCATGCTAAATTCTAAATGCTAAATTTTTAAAAAATGCTAACTTATAAATGCTGAAACAGCTAAATTTTAGATTTGTAACTTTAGTTTTTGTATTTTAAATGTCATTAAACAAATAATGGTCTTACAAAAATTATAAATATTTATAATAATAAGTATATTTTAATAATAATATAATAAATATTTATAATAAATAATTTTCTTTTTAGCCTTTAGTTGCGTAATGTATGACATGCAACGTAAGTTATGTCTCGATTTTTCAAGATTTTGATATGCCGAACACAAAAAGGTTCGTTATTACTGAGCTAGACGAAACATGTAAAAATAGTAAAAAAAAAAAAAAAAAAAAAAAAATAGCTAATGTCTATTAGGTGTATCAGAAAAGTGTGCTAAGTATAACGAAAATCTACTATGAGAAGCTTTGGCAGGAGAGGGTAACAGTTTCCAGTTATTCATTAAGGAAGCCTAAAGGATAATTGAGTGGTGGTCAATGGGGCGTGAAGACAGTGGGGGGTGAGGGGGGGGGGGTGATATTTATGATGTTGGAGGCGCTTAGCTTAATGAGTCCAAGCATTGAATGATGGGGCCAGGATTGAAGGTGTCATGGCGTCCGGGGAATGACAAAACACTTCACAACCGTAATTGCGTCTCTTAAACCAATTAATTCAAATGATCCACTACAACTATTTAAATTCCTCATTAAAATTAATAATCGATAATTCAAAAACACATGAAACAGTCCTTTATTTGAAACAACTTAATCAGATGATTACAAAAAAAGAACACGTAAAAACAACACAACTCGATCTTGTTTAATTGGCTGCAAAAAAAAATAGAAGATTCTGCGCGGCTGACAAACAGCAACTAACTTTCTTATTCTTTAATACTAAAGAATTATACTATAATAAAACATACTAAAGAGTTAAATATAGTTAATGGGTTAGTTCCACTGAGGTTAGTAATATTAGAATTAGTAATAATACAATTCTTCATACCTCGTAAAGTCGAGCTTTTCTGAGACTTTACGAGGTATGACGGATTGTATTATTACTAATTCTAATACTAAAGAGTTTTAGAAATGGTTTACTAAAGAATATAGAAAAAAAACTATTCTTTAATAATAAATAAAGAATACGTTTAGATAAATTAAAAAAAACTTTGTCGTAATATACTCATCTGTACTATAAATTAATTAAATAATAATTATAACTTCATTTTTCTACATTTTGTCTCCTAATATTATTAATTTATAGTAAATTTATAGTATAGTATAAATAAATTAATTTATAGTATAGTAATTAATTCCTTCAATAAATATACGAAACAAAATGTCTGAAGTATAATAATATTTGTAGAGTTGATTATTTTATGACAAAAGATAAATCAAATCGTAATTTATGTAGAATTGTTTAATTGTTATTAATAATTTATACTTCAGAAATGAAATAAGTTCCAATAGACCTGTTCCCTAGGATATGTGAATGTTTAGAATTTATTTGTTTTCTTTTAGTAGTTTTATTTGGTATTTATTTATTCATTAGTAATAATTATTTAGTACTTTTATTATCTTTAGTTTATTTATTGTACGCTTTTAGTACATGTGTTAGGAGCCAGACTAGCTCAGTGGTTACGTGCTCGCCTCTGAACTGATAGGACCGGGGTTCGATCCTCACCTCTGGCCCTAGATTTATTCTCGCGGGAGGTGAATAAATCTGCGTAAGTCGTCCCTCGGAGAAGGACGTTAAACCGTCAGTCCCGAGTCTGTACGATGTCAGGTACTCGTTAAAGATCCCTACTCTAAATACATTTGAGTTAGGCAAAATTTAGGACTCCCACTGTAGAATCAATCTTCATTGTGTGGTATCACAAAGGACCAATGCTCGGCCTACATGTGTTCCCTTGTGGAACTGCCACTGCAACCTAACCTAACCTAACCTAACCTAGTGCATGTGTCGTGTATTAATAACTCACTAATACGCAGTAGTTACGACAATACGTTGAAAAAACAAATTTACTTTGATAAGTGTTGTTATAATTCGACAAGCGTTTAGAAAGGGGGGTGGGCAACCTCTGGCACGAGTGCCAAACTTGGCACGCCAATAAATTGTCTCTGGTACGCATGAGCAGAGGTTACCTTATATATTTTTTAAGGTTTACATTTAAATACAGAAATATCCCATATATGACTATTCGAATGAGGAATTTAAATCTACTCTGATAAGAAAAATACAACTTGCAATGTCATCAAAATTCTCTAATTTATATTATTAATATGGCAAATTGTTAAATCTCGTAAGATGATGTTGGAGTCGTTGGAGCGCTTCCGGATGTTGTCCATTTTCGATCGAAACTAACAGTTGCGAAAGCAACAACGCCCGAAAGCGTTCTAACGACTCCAAGATCATCTTACGAGGAATGACGGTGTGCCATATTAATAATATAAATCATACTAACCTCAGCGGTAATAATAATATGCATGAAAATACTCTAAGCTAATTTATAAAATATTTATGACATTTTCAAAGTTAAATATTCTTTTTAATTTTAAATTACTCTTTGAAATTATATGAAAAACATTGATATTTTATCTTGTCATGCATAATAGGTCAGGTTAGGTGGAAGTGGACGTTCCAAGAGATAACATACATGGGCCAAAAGGTTGACTCTGTGATTCCACGCAATAAACATTCCACATTTGAAGTCCTAAATGTTGCCTAACTCAAGTGTATTTAATAGTGATCTTAGAGAGTACCTGACGTCAAAGTCATGCGAGTGTCGTCATTTCCAGGTGTTTTCTTCACCTCTTGTGTGAATAAATCGAGGGCCAGAGTGGGTATTGAACCCCCGACCTATCAGTCCAAAGGCGAGCTCGTTACATCTGAGCTAACCTGATCCCACACAGTTGTGTCTTGATATACTAGTTTTTCGAGATATATAATTTCCACAGAAATTACACCTGCTATATAAAAACTCAAAATTCAAGGAACCCATTACACCGTTGTATCGCTACTAAAGAAAAATTTAACATCAAAAATGTTACGTCAATTTACTAACACTGTTAAAAATGCAAAAAAACAAAAAAAAAATTAGCGAACATATACTCAGGAAAATATATTACATCTTCACCACACGGAATTTAATTTACGACGCGTTTCGAACATTCACTATTCATCATTAGGTACATCTACAATATTAAGACAAAATGTATAAACAATTTTTGAAGTTACATAAAACAACCAAAACAAATTTTTTAAACACATTTTGTCATTATATTGTATATGTGTCTGATGATGAAACCTAAAATAAATCCCTTGTGATGAAGAAGTAATATATTTTCCTCACTATCATCAGTAAATACCACACAATAACAGCTCGGATGATTCGCGAGTTTCTAAAGCAGTGTTACTTAAACTTTTTTAGATCAGGGCGCACCTATGAAACCAAACCAAAACTTTGGGGCGCACCTATGAAACCAAACCAAAACTTTGGGGCGCATCACTGATTTTAATATAGAAAATTTAGTCCTGAGATTTGATAACAGGAAAATGATTGGAAATTAGAATGTATAGTTTTTTTTTTAAGAAAAAGAAAGAAAGAGATAGAGAGAGAGAGAGAGAGAGAGACAGAGAGAATGAGAGGGAGGGAGGGAGGGTTAGTAAAAATGATTTAAATCTCTGAGTAAAGGCAAAGAGGAAGTATTATCCATTGATGCTTAAAGATTAAAGAAATTTACCTTCCTAGTTCAAAATATGAAGTGGCCGAGACTTGACTCAGACTTGAAAACCACATACTTGGTGTTTTCTCAAATAAATTAAAATGATGCAAAAACTAAAATATAAATGTGTTATATCAACTTAATCTTCCGTTATCTTGGGGCGCACCTGGCTACCTTCCAGGGCGCACCGTTTGAGAAGCACTGTTCTAAAGTAATGAAAAACGAATTTTACTTTGTTAGTTTAGTAAGTTTAACGACTGTGCGTAATTTGATATAGTCACTTTGTTTAATAATGAATACTTCATTATTACTATTTTTCATTAATTATTAATGAAAGGAGTATTTTATACAATTTGACGTTGATGCATGTAATATGGTACACAGTGGAACATGATGGAATAAAAAATATAACATAAAAGAAAGTCACTTTGTAAATTGAATTCGTTTAATCAGTTTTTAAAGTTATGATAATTGAATATTAAATTTCATAAACTATTTGTTAGCAGTTATAGGATAGTATTTCCTATGGCACAAGCACGTAATCTTCTGATCATTTGGTGTCATATTCCTTCTAGTTTGGTCTCCGATTGCATGTCGGCAGTATCATGTTACATCTTTTCATTTAATCATTGTATTTGATTACACACCATTTATAATTACTAATTATTTCTGCTTACTATCAATGACTGTCTAATGTTTCCAAGGTTAGGGAGTAGTAGGAATAAAAATAAAACGTCTCGGAGTCTTTGTAAGGTTTAAAAGGAGGGACAACAAAAAATATTTACTAACAGCTGACTCAGCAAACTTCATGACTACTAACTGTCAATGAATGTAATGTTAACTTACCTAAACTTTATTTAATACTAGCTGATCTACCCGGCTTTACCCGGGAAACAATTTAATTCCAACTCTAATAATAAATTACATATAACGAAAACAATTTAAATTTTCTATAATTCCGTTAAACTTAACTTTTTTGAGATAAACGAAATTAATGCAGAATTAAAATTATAGATTACGCAAAAAAGATATAATCTAACATTGTCTAATACAATTAGTAGTTGAATAAATAAAGAAGCCTTACAATTATTAAACTTAAACAAAATACTTTAACTATTCTTTTAAGATTGGAATTAATGGTTCAAATACTATCATTATTATTCGTAATACTATTATGCATACTTAAAGTTAATAAGTTATTATTTAACGCATAACTTTCTTTAATGCTTAAAGCAAGTTAAACCAATTAGATATGAAAAGTTAATGGTAAACTATTGATAATAACTAAAGCTTTGTTAAAGTTAATAAGAAACGCATATAAAATTACAATAATTGTCTTTAACATCAATCTGAAAACAACAATAAAATTTCTGGTACATGGTTATTTCCAATTGAACAAAAATGTGGAAATATTATAAGTTGCTTATTCATAAAGAATAACCTACCTGCGGCTGTCATTACCAATTAAAGTCAAAATGTAAACAAACAGGTTATACAGCAAACTTGATCTATTATAATATTTTTGGAATATTACCTGAACCACAACTCTGATTTTTAAAAAACTTTACATAAACCTTCCCAGGGATATACCTAATAATTTCCTAAATTTTCACGGCGATTGGATGTATGGTTTTTGAATCTATCGAGTACAAACAAACAGACATACATTCACTTTTATATATATAGAGATTTCATTATTAACATAATAAGCTGACCTGACAGACGTCGAATAACCACACTTGGATGAATGTTTTCATTACAATTAGCATCGGACTGTACTTTTATGACAGTTAAGGACTGTACTAATAATGATATTTTCTACTTTTCTATCATCTTTATCATCTTAATCTCTATTAATCATCTTCTTTCTATCATCAGATAAAATTTTGGAATATCTTGTATCATCTCTGAATTTTTGTCAAATACCCGTCAAAGAGGGTTCTGCTAGTAAAATCTATAAAAAAAATTGTTTGAAAACCCAAAAAATTACAACTGCAATGGCAGTTACTAAATTTAAAGGAAATATAATTGAATTTATTGCAAAGAATAGACTATTTGTCCCTTTTTTCTGTTTTATTGGATTGAATAGTGAAATGTGAAATAGTGAAATGACAGCCGAATTGTGACTTTCTCAGGAACGGCAAAATATTAGAAAATTCACTTTAAAACTGGAAATATGATGCAAATTTGACATATATATGTTCAAAATCGAAGAAGAGTAAACTTCTAGAGTAAAATAATACATACACTTTTCTTTACATAACGTGTTGTTGTATCTCCAGGATGTTTGATATCCCTCTTTCTTTCTCCTGAAGATGGATTTTCCAACAAATTTGAGTTAGTAAGTTTGCTTTTTTACTCTTTGTGTTATTCTTCTTCGATTTTAAACTAATAATATTAGATCAGAGGTTCCCAAAGTGGGTTCCGCGAAACCCAGGGGTTGCTTAACGGAATGTCTAGGGTTCCGTGAAAAACATTTAGTAAAAATATTTTCCTAAAACTTTTTTTTTGTGGGTCTGGATTTATTCTATATTTTTGTGAAACATGAAACCGGATTGCTATTGCAAAAGTAGCACTTCACACATTGCTGCCATTTCCCATTACCTACTTATATCAAACTGGTTTTTCCCTTCAAACTGCCCTAGAAACCAAATACGAAGTAGACTTAATGCTGGGGCTAACTTGAGAATCAAACTCTCAACTATAAAGCCAAAAATGATTACAAAACAAACTCTGTGTTAAAATTGCTAGTAATTCTGTTTTATGTGTTATGCACTTGTGGAAAATATGAAAATTAAAATCTTTTAGTTTTGAATCTTTTTTTCAACAAATACATATTACAGTAATATTACTTTTTTAAATTGTTTTTAAACATACATACTATTTAAAAAGGCATATGAAATTATTTATATTATGATTATAGGAAAACATTAGATTCTGGGGATTCCCGGCAAAGTTACTGTAACCAAAAAAGGGTTCCGCGTCGAAAAAAGTTTGACAAACTCTGTATTAGAGGAAGCTGACAGCCAAGTAAGGGTTAAGAGTTAAAGTAACCCTAAAAACCCTTCTTCCCAGCCCTAATTTTTCCTAATATTTAAGATTTTTGTTATTGTTTTTGGATGATTGGAACGCATAACTCAGACATTCTTTTTACTTTACTATAAGTAAAGTATAGTGATCGTGAAAAAATTCCATCTTGAGATTTTGACGGAATTATATGTTTTGATGTCCCAAAAGTCGTTTTATGATGTTTTTTCGATGATGTCTGTGTGTGTGTGTGTGGTGATGGGTGGGTGAGTATGTAAGCATTACTTGTCACTACACTACAGCCCAGAATCTTTGATGGATCAAGTTGACATTATACATGAAAATGGGCCCTTAGTGTTGATGATCCCTATTGTTTGGGAAGAATTATCCATTACGGGAAAGTCACTTTGGGGGGGGATTGGAAACGTTACTAGGTTTAAAGTTATTTCTTTACAATTATTTTGACTAACAAGTAATTCTAAGTACGAATAAGTGTTAGTGGAATAAAACTCGTAGGTCGAACTTTGACATGTTGATGCTCCACCCAGGATATGCTACAACCCGGAAAACTAATATCTTCAATCTCATTGAACCCAAATGTTTAAGACGTTTTATTAAGCAATATCAGGAGGGGATTAGGGTAGCCCAGTGGCATGCGTGCTAGCCTCTAGACTAGTAGATCATTTTTATTAAGAAATATAAAATCTTTTTATATTTTTGGGCTACCCTGGGCCCTCGGGGGTCTAGATTGGTAGATCCCTTTTATTAAGCAATATGGGGGAAGGGTTGACTGTTGCTCCCATTAAAATTGGAGGGGTTTTTGCTAAAACCATGGACTCTACCTCGAGGTGTCCCTTTTATTAAGCATATAGGGGGGATTGGGTTAGCCCAGTGGCTGGTGCTCGCTCAAAAGGTATCCCTTTATTAAGCAATATCAGGAGGGGGATTTAGAATATCGGGTGCTTTTAAAAGCATCGGGGGTTGCTACCCAAGGGTGGTGCCCTCCGGGCTTTTATTAAGCAATATAGGAGGATTAGGGTACCAGTGGATGGGCTGCCTAAAGGTAGCCCCTTTTATTAACAATATCAGGAATTTTAAAGTATAATCCTTGGCAGGTTGCTCCCCTCAAACTGGTGTCCTTTTATTAAGCAATATCAGGAGGGGATTAGGGTAGCCCTGTGGCATGTGTGCTCGCTCAAGACTGGTAGATCCCGGATTTGATGTTCTCTCTGACTCTCGATGTTTTTTACGTGATTTGCAGACGGTGATAAGTGCTTTTCAGGTATTTGCTTCTAGTATCAGCTATTTCTACAAAAACAAATAACGGTTTACACTAATCCTGAAATAAAATTGAGATTTATCTATAATCCTGTTTCATTGATTAAGTTTTGTCAGAGTAATGAGATGTTAATATTTCGGTGGCGCTAACACCACCGTTTCGTGATTACCACAGCCTCGAATGTTAATAAGGTTAATTAACTTAAGCTAAGGGACAGACAGACTTGTTAAAGGACATTTTTTTTTATTTTTTTTTTCCTTCCTAATGGTGTAGCTGGTTCGACTTGTGAGGTATACTCAAGTAACATGTGCCTTAATTAGTGTGTGTGTGTGTGTGTATGTGTGTGTTAGTTTCCGCTCTTGTTCTCCAGACGTTGATTAGTACAAATTAGCTACAAGAAAAACAACACTGTCTCCCCCCCCCCCCCGCCACCCTAGAATGGATGGTGAGAGGTGTGGGGTGAGACCATCTGTCTTCCCAATTCTGTCTCCACTAGACGGTCGTAAATCTTCACAGACAATGACCGCTTTGCCTATTGTCGCCACAATAGAAGCTGCGGCAAACACACTCCTGCAAATCATTCCCCTACCGCAAATAATCTAGATTCTATATGTAAATAAACTCCATTTATCCCTTATGCTGAAGTATAGGGAAACATATTGTTATAAAACAAAAGTTTGTGCTAGTAACTTAGATTAGATTGCATAAACAAAGGCAGTCCTACAAGTGAGGCCACATAAACATGAATATTAGCCCTTTGCGAAAGCATACAACCAAGGTAAATCGTATATTAGGAGTCCTATATTAAAGGCTAATTCAAATGCATATACGATAGGAATCTTTAACATGTACTGGACATCGTAAAGGCTTGGGACCGACAGCTTAACATCCTCTCTGATTTATTCACCTTCGATGTGTATAAATAGAGGACCAGAGTAGGTATTGAACCCCGCATCTACCACTTCACCAGGCGAGTACATAAACCTCAATTAAGTAAATTTGATGAATATTCTATTAGAAAATTAAAACTATCAAAAGTTTCCACAAATCCTGAGGGACAACGTACTCAGATTCATTCATCTTCCAATATATCTAAAGCCATAGTGGGTATTGAACGACGGACCTTCCGGTGCAGAGGCGAAGACGTTGCCACTAAGTTAACCTGCCCCTCCCTTCAACTGGTAATGCCACATCTAAATGAATATGGAGTTTGAAGAGAACTTGGAAGCTACTACAGTCAGGTACTTGTTAAAGACCTCAAATCTGGATGTACTTGAGCATAATAACCGGAGCATGGTACTTGATAATAGTATGTTAAAGTAATCTTTAACAAGTACCTGACATCATAAAGGCTCGGGACCGATGGTTTTAACGTAATCTCAGAAAGACTACGTGAATAAATCTATGCTCAGAAAGGGTTTGAACCTTGGATCTACCAGTCCAGAGGTGAGCAAGTTGCTATTGAGCTACCTTGACGCTCCATTCAACTGGCAATGCCACGTCTAAATGGATATGGATACCACTGAGCAGGTTTGCACAGAACTTAACAGCTACTACAGCCAGGTACTTGTTAAAGATTTCAAATCATGATATACTTGAGTAACGTCTTTTTCCGAAAATAAGACACTGTCTTACTTTATTTTTAGGTCAAAATCCGTGCTAGGGCTTATTCTCGGGGGAGGGCTTCAAGTACATTAAGTAGATTTACATATTTTTGTTTCATATTTATTTGTACACAGAAATTTAAATTTATTCGATTACAGTCATGTCATCTTCTGGAACATCGTCATAAATTATCAAAATTTTGAATTCCGTTCTGATTTTCCGTTCTGAACATTGGTCTGAATCTCTCATGTCTTGCAATAAAGCTGTGGTTAAATTAATACCTCTTGTCTAAGTAGCCTCCTTGAAACGAACTTTAGAAGTAAACAAGGAATTTTTTGGAATATTTTTTTCCAAAGAATTCTCTGAAATATTACGACAGCTAGAGATATTTACTACATTCAACAGCAATTTTTTAACGAATTATATTTTTCACATTATCTTAACTAGGGCCTATTTTCAGGGGAGGGCTTATAGTCCAAAACGTCCCGAAAATCATGCTAGGACTTATTTTCGAGGGATGTCTTATTTTCGGAAAAAGACGGTTTATAGCAACATATAAAAGTTTTTCAAATTTACTTCGTTCAGGAGTAAAATAGCTGTAAAATATCTAATTAGGCACGCTTCACACTAATTAAAGCTTGTAATGATGTGTAATTATAGCATTATTGCTTCCCAATGATGACAAGGTGGATTGATGGTGTCTGACGCAGCATGAGTCAGCACAAAGAGTTGATTTTGAGAATGTATTTTTATACAGCCGACATGGCGCCACCTATCCTATACTTCATTACTGAAAGAGAAGGAAGTCATTTGCATGGGCAACTGTTTTAAAATGACAGGACAAGAGACAGGGATTTCTTTATTTTCGTACCTGCACTATATCAGACCCACTGGACTGAAGCTGACCAAAGGTAAATGACCCGTGGAAAAGGAATCCTGGTTGTTACCCAGTTCCAGGTATTGGTGCACGCCCACATAGAGCGGCCCTAATAGTTAAAATTAGGAAAGAGAGAGAGAGAGGACTTAATGAAGCGACGGATTGGCTGAGGAGGGGACAAAAGAGCCACGTGCCTCCCCTGGCCTTAATTTAGATTAACTCGGAATTAGTAGGTCTTTTCATTCATAAGTCATCTCACTCTCTCTCTCTTATTCACCCTTTCTGTCTTAAATATACATCAGTTTATAATCAAAACATGGCTTCCTTCAGGATTTTTGGTCAAAAACGCCGACGTTTCGCCAAAAATTGTTAGTCATTTTCAAGGCTAAAAACGATTTATTGACGACATAAATTATGAAAAAAAAATACATTAACGGAATATCAACCAACAGAAAACAAAAAAAACGCAATAAACAAAACCATAAACACCACATAAGTAAAAGAAAACCACAAAAAAGCAAAGTGCTATTGTTTTTTTTTTAATAGAAAGTTAAACTGATATTCAAAGAGACTTCAGGTTAGAATGAATTGACGAATTCACAAATAGACTGGTGACTAATAAGGACACGAAAATCTCACCCCATCCAAACCCCCTTGTTCAGAGTCTATCCGTAAGAACTCCCCAACCACATCCATCATAGAGGCTTTTGTTAAAATAGAAAGCCAACCCTAGACTGACAACATTTCACGACTCAAGGAGACCAAACGATCACGAAATAATGTATACCGAATAAAAGGTTACGATCATTTACTTACTGACTCCACAAACACAGCAGTATTATAACTCTGCAGTAGTAGATCTGTGACCTGGAACTGCTAATTACAACGCGTACTACAGTACGCGGAAAGAATTGTTGGTCGTTGGTTGGTCTATAGTTTCTAATAGGTTTAAAATCTTCTCTGGGCGTTCTCAGATTTATTCACCTCCCTGAGTGAGTATTGAACCCCCAGACCTACGATTCCAGAGGTGAGTACGTTGCTACGAAGGTTTAACGTCCTCTCCAGACGTGCTCAGATTTATTCACCTCCCAGAGTGAGTATTGAGACCTACGATTCCAGAGGTGAGCACGTTGCTACCTATATTACCTCCAATGTGATAAATTGAGGCCCAGAGTGGGAATGAACTTTGGACCTACTAGTTCAGAGGTGAGTTAACCACTGAGCTAACCTGACCCCTTAACTCTGTAATATTAAAGTCAGTTCATAACTACTAATGGGTGCCAAATAATAAATGAGCTATACTTTCCATCCTTAGAACAGCCCTAAACGGTGAAAAGCTATAATTAAGGGTATTGGAAAACAAAAACCAAAAAAAATAGATTTTGAGGTGGCCAGATTTGGTTAAAACAGTCTTCTTGAAACTGCGGATCCTGACTATCAGAGGGGACGCGATAGAGTACAATGAAGGTCGCGATATGTTTCAAATATATTATGAATGGATTGATATGTAAACATTTTAAACATGACAATATCCATTTCAAGAGATTTCTATTAATTCTTATGTTATACTTATGTTAGATATGTATGGAATCATTACTGCGACCAGCCATAGTCAAAATGGAACCAAGATTTCATTTCTTCTGCGAGAATATGCAAGCACATCCATCATATTAACGCTAATGCAACTTTTTTGCTTTTTATCCACTTAATTTCTGTAGCAATTAAGTTTACTAATTGTTTCATTATGTCCTTAGGGGGCAAGGTTAGCTGAGTGGTTAACGTACTCACCCTTGTACTGGTAGTCCGAGGTTCGATCCCCACCTGGCCATCGATTTATTCACACAGGAGGAGAATAAATCTGAGTACATCATCCCTTGGAGAGGACGTTAAGCCGTCGGTACCGAGCCTGTACAATGTCAGGTACTCGTTAAAGATCCCTATTCTAAAAAAAAAAAACTTGAGTTAGGCAAAAATTCAGGACTCCCAATGTAGAATCACCGATCAAACAAAAGCCGATAAACGACTGACGTTATCACCCACTAGGGGATCGGTTTAAACAATAAAAAATCTGGAGTGGCCTACACTCAACTCTACTATAAGTAAACTTAATATCAAACTTCTTGGGTATATAATATACAATGTCTCATTTAAGAATAATATAAACGTCTAAATGGTATATGTTCATTAGTCATTCATTCCTGAGGTAGTACAGAGAGATTGATTCACTTATCAATATAAGTTTATTTTTGTATATCACTCCACTGATGTAAATAACCTAATTAGTCTAACTGCAGCAGTAATAACATTTTTGAAAAGTCAAACTGAAAATTTCCAGATACGAAATAATCTCCTACAAGAGAACATGGCTTTTGTTCCAATAACCAGAGGATCTCTTACATAGTTTATCTGACCTTCTTCTACATTGATGATTTAAGACAAATTTTCCCATTTAAAACTAGAAAATACTCCTCTCTTATCTGAAAATTGTTATAAACATCTAAGAAAAAATGTCATTTTCAGATAATTTTTAATTTAAGTGTTTTTTAAAAAATCACTTTTCTTTTACTTTGTCAAAAATCATAAAAATCCAATTTACTCTGATGGAGTGTTATCCTTTTCCTGCGTACTGTACTCTGTTATATAGTTGCTGTAAATGTACACTGAGGAAAAATGTACTTATAATCAGCCAGTTCTGTATACTCAAATCAAATTTAAAACCGGCTTTTCAGTATAATTTAAAACTATTATAGCTGGTAGCCTGAAATTTTTAAAAATAATAGATATATACTATTAGACTAGAATAGTAAAAAAACAGGATATTTATCAAAAACATATTGGGAAAGAGTCCATTACGCACACTTCAATATTAGCCAAGGTTAATACGATTCATAAACAAAAAAAATTATTCATAAATGATTCATAAACATCTGATATTAAGTTTTGTTCAAGGGTGTACATATAGAATGACTAGACCAGGGGTGCTCAATACGTCGATCGCGATCTACCTGTCGATCGCGAGGCCAATAGTGGTAGATCGCATACAACTTGTACGTAGTTGGTGTGTGTGTGTGTGTTTTGATCCTCCTGTAAAGCCTCTGTCTTTGAGCACAATGAAAAGCTACAAAAAACAGCTGTATTATGATTTTATTTTATTATTATTATTTAATTACTTTTAATTATTATTATACATTTTCAATGTATTGTTATTATTATTATTATTATATGGTAATTACAAAAATATGTTGAGAGCTTATTTTGTTGCAATATTGGCTCATGCAGTAATGTAAGGTAAGAAAATAGTAGCATACGCTTTTATGGGTCGGTAGATCATTTGACTTGGTCATTTTATAAGTAGCTCGCATACTGAAAAAGTGTGAGCAACCCTGGACTAGAGCATTTTGGTAGACAAAACTATCATACCATGGAAAGCATCGGAATTTTTATATTTTTAATTAACGTTGATTTTTTTACATGTAAGAATTTTATTCTTTTACATCTCATATTAAGTTCTTAAATTATTTAAAATATGAGTACTTTTTAAATAGAGTACTTATTATATAGCTTCTTGGTATTTAATAAAATCATTTTCCTTCCCCTAATTCAACAATTATATTTACTAATTTTATTGAAAAAAAAAATATTTCCCGTTGTTTTAAAAATCTGAATAATTTTTGTTTATTGAATTTGTAAAGTCAAAGATAATGCCAATATTTCAAAGCTATAGAATTAGCAGTTTAGGAGAAAAAAATGTTATCTAAAAACAGGTTTTTGGCAAAAAAAGTGCCTTTCTCGTATACATAATTTCTCCCAAACAATAGGGATCATACACTATGTTTGGGCCCATTTTTGTGTAAAATATCAACTTGATCCATCAAAGATTCTGGACCGTAGCGTGGTAACAAGCAATGCTAACACACCACACACACACACACACACACACACACACACACACACACACACACACACACACACACACAAACACACACACACACACACACACACACAAACACACACACACACACACACACAGACATCATTGAAAAACATCATAAAACGACTTTTGGGACCTCAAAACATATAATTCTGTCAAAATCTCGAGATCAAATTTTTTCACGATATCTGTACTTTACTTATTAATATACTTGTTACCGTAGCGTGATAACAAGCAATGCTAATACTCACCCACCCACACGCACATCATCGAAAAAACTTCATAAAACGACTTTTGGAACCTCAAAACATATAATTCCGTCAAAATCTCGAGATCGAATTTTTTCACGACTACTATACTTTACTTATTACTATACTTGTTACCGTATAGTGGTATCAAACAATGCCAACATACTCACCCACAAACACACACACACATACATCATCGAAAAAACTTCGTTAAACGACTTTTGGGACCTCAAAACATATAATTCCTTCAAAATCTCGAGATCGATTTTTTTCACGATTACTGTACTTTTACTTATTACTATCTTGTTACCGTATGTGGTATCAAACAATGCCAACATACTCACCCACAAACACACACACACATACATCATCGAAAAAACTTCGTAAAACGACTTTTGGGACCTCAAAACATATAATTCCTTCAAAATCTCGAGATCGATTTTTTTCACGATTACTGTACTTTACTTATTACTATACTTGTTACCGTATAGTGGTATCAAACAATGCCAACATACTCACCCACAAACACACAACACATTACATCATCGAAAAAAACTTCGTAAAACGACTTTTGGAACCTCAAAACATATAATTCCTTCAAAATCTCGAGATCGATTTTTTTCACGATTACTGTACTTTACTTATTACTATACTTGTTACCGTATAGTGGTATCAAACAATGCCAACATACTCACCCACAAACACACACACATACATCATCGAAAAAACTTCGTAAAACGACTTTTGGGACCTCAAAACATATAATTCCTTCAAAATCTCGAGAATCGATTTTTTTTCACGATTACTTACTTTACTTTTTACTATACTTGTTACCGTATAGTGGTATCAACAATGCCAACATACTCACCCACAAAACACAACACATACATCATCGAAAAAACTTCGTAAAACGACTTTTGGGACCTCAAAACATATTAAATTCCTTCAAAATCTCGAGATCGATTTTTTTTCCACGATTACTATACTTTACTTATTAATATAACTTGTTACCGTAAGGTGGTAACAAGCAATGCCAAATACTCACCCACCACACCCACAATCATCCGAAAAAACTTCTAAAACGACTTTTTTGGAACCTCAAAACATATAAATTCCTTCAAAATCTCGAGATCGAATTTTTTTCACGATTACTATACTTTACTTATTAATATACTTGTTACCGTAAGGTGGTAACAAACAATGCCAAATACTCACCCACCCCACACCACAAATCATCCGAAAAAACTTCTAAAAACGACTTTTGGGAACCTCAAAACATATAATTCCTTCAAAATCTCGAGAATCGAATTTTTTCACGATTACTTACTTTACTTATTACTATACTTTGTTACCGTATAGTGGTATCAAACAATGCCAACATACCACCCACAAACACACACACACAAATACATCATCGAAAAAACTTCGTAAAACGACTTTTGGGACCCTCAAAACATATAATTCCTTCAAAAATCTCGAGATCGAATTTTTTCACGATTACTGTACTTTACTTATTTCTATACTTGTTACCTATAAAGTGGTATCAAACAATGCCAACATAATCACCACAAACCACACACACATACATCATCGAAAAAACTTCGGTAAAAAACGACTTTTGGGACCTCAAAACATATAATTCCTTCAAAATCTCGAGATCGATTTTTTTCACGATTACTTACTTTATTTTTACTATACTTGTTACCGTATAGTGGTTATTCAAGCAATGCCAACATACTCACCCACAAACACACACACACATACATCATCGAAAAAACTTCGTAAAACGACTTTTGGGACCTCAAAACATATAATTCCTTCAAAATCTCGAGATCGATTTTTTTCACGATTACTATACTTTACTTATTAATATACTTGTTACCGTAGCGTGATAACAAGCAATGCTAATACTCACCCACCCACACGCACATCATCGAAAAAACTTCATAAAACGACTTTTGGAACCTCAAAACATATAATTCCGTCAAAATCTCGAGATCGAATTTTTTCACGATTACTATACTTTACTTATTACTATACTTGTTACCGTATAGTGGTATCAAACAATGCCAACATACTCACCCACAAACACACACACACACACATACATCATCGAAAAAACTTCGTAAAACGACTTTTGGGACCTCAAAACATATAATTCCTTCAAAATCTCGAGATCGAATTTTTTCACGATTACTGTACTTTACTTATTACTATACTTGTTACCGTATAGTGGTATCAAACAATGCCAACATACTCACCCACAAACACACACACACACACACATACATCATCGAAAAAACTTCGTAAAACGACTTTTGGGACCTCAAAACATATAATTCCGTCAAAATCTCGAGATCGAATTTTTTCACGATTACTGTACTTTACTTATTACTATACTTGTTACCGTATAGTGGTATCAAACAATGCCAACATACTCACCCACAAACACACACACACACATACATCATCGAAAAAACTTCATAAAACGACTTTTGGAACCTCAAAACATATAATTCCGTCAAAAATCTCGAGATCGAATTTTTTCACGACTACTATACTTTACTTATTACTATACTTGTTACCGTATAGTGGTATCAAACAATGCCAACATACTCACCCACAAACACACACACACATACATCATCGAAAAAACTTCGTTAAACGACTTTTGGGACCTCAAAACATATAATTCCTTCAAAATCTCGAGATCGATTTTTTTGACGATTACTGTACTTTACTTATTACTATACTTGTTACCGTATAGTGGTATCAAACAATGCCAACATACTCACCCACAAACACACACACACATACATCATCGAAAAAACTTCGTAAAACGACTTTTGGGACCTTAAAACATATAATTCCTTCAAAATCTCGAGATCGATTTTTTTCACGATTACTGTACTTTACTTATTACTATACTTGTTACCGTATAGTGGTATCAAACAATGCCAACATACTCACCCACAAACACACACACACATACATCATCGAAAAAACTTCGTAAAACGACTTTTGGGACCTCAAAACATATAATTCCTTCAAAATCTCGAGATCGATTTTTTTCACGATTACTATACTTTACTTATTACTATACTTGTTACCGTATAGTGGTATCAAACAATGCCAACATACTCACCCACAAACACACACACACACATACATCATCGAAAAAACTTCGTAAAACGACTTTTGGAACCTCAAAACATATAATTCCTTCAAAATCTCGAGATCGATTTTTTTCACGATTACTATACTTTACTTATTAATATACTTGTTACCGTAGCGTGATAACAAGCAATGCTAATACTCACCCACCCACACGCACATCATCGAAAAAACTTCATAAAACGACTTTTGGAACCTCAAAACATATAATTCCGTCAAAATCTCGAGATCGAATTTTTTCACGATTACTATACTTTACTTATTACTATACTTGTTACCGTATAGTGGTATCAAACAATGCCAACATACTAACCCACAAACACACACACACACATACATCATCGGAAAAACTTCGTTAAACGACTTTTGGGACCTCAAAACATATAATTCCTTCAAAATCTCGAGATCGATTTTTTTCACGATTACTGTACTTTGCTTATTGCTATACTTATTACCGTATAGTGGTATCAAGCAATACTAACATACTCACCCACCCACCCACCCACCCACCCACCCACACACACACACACACACAACAACACACACACACACACATCATCATCATCGAAAAAACTTATAAAACGTCTTTTGGGTTTTTAAAAACTTTTAAAATAAATAATATCCCGAGATCGAATTTTTTCACGATTACTATACTTTACTTATAGTAAAATAAAAATAGGGGGTCGCAAAAATTTTTTGGGACTGTAAAGTGGGTGACGATTTAAAGTTAGGATGGATTGGTGATCCCAGGGACCAGCTCTAATCGCATTAGTCCTAAAGGAGTCTCTTGTGTCATGACGTCACTCATGTTGCTGTGTGGCCCGTCTTTGATCCCCCACCCCACTGCCCCTGCCGCCCAAGCACTCAGTGACTAGCTCGTCTGTTCTGACAAGTACCATGCTGCTGCCTTCTTACCACCACCACCACCCACACTCACTATCCATGCCTTCAACAGCTTCACAACAACGCCATTCATATCATGCATACAGTCAGTCAATACACCAAACGTCAAGCTACCGACTACTCTACTAGTAAACATCCTCTCTATCACTCTCTCTCTCTCTCTCTCTCTCTCTCTCTCTCTCTCTTCTTTTGATCTTCTGACGCTCACAGACTTTCTCTTATACATCACGAATAAACTATTTTCCCCAGTTTGAATTATGAAAATAATTATTCTTCATAATTCAAATATATATCTATATATAAATCCTCAAGAAACCCCTTGTATGAATTTGAAATATCAGTGGTCGACAAGCCATATCAATATCTATATATAGTTCAATGTAGAAAAAGATTATATATATATGTAAAAGTTGGGAGCAGTCCTTCTTCAATGCATGCTTTTAAAAAATTGATGTCTGTTTCCACTTGGTTCAATTTCGTCTTATATAAGTGGAAACAGACATCCAGTTTTTAAAAGCACACACACACATATATATATGATCGAACCACAATAAGAAAAAATGGGAAAACAAGACGAACATCTTTCAACCGTAACAAGCGGTCTTCGTCAGAGTCAAAAACCCAACTCACTTGGGTTTATGACTCTGACAAAGACCGCTTGTTACGGTTCAAAGATCTTAGTCTTGTTTTCCCATTTTCTTATTGTGGTTTGACCATTGATTGTATTTCACGTGTTTATATGAATGTATATATGTATATATATATAGTTCAATGTAGAAAAAGAAACATAGAGAAATCAAAAGCACACACCTACAGTCTCTAGTTTTCGGTTTGAACCGTCTTTAGGAGAGATTAGAGAGGGAAACCAAGCGCACTGGTACAGAGACGGATGGAGATCAACAATGTTGCCACATACGCGCCCGGTCACAGAGAATAAGGTAGACAAGAATCAATTTAAAATTACATTAAATTAGTGAAATATGAAAACATAATAAATAAATAAAAGAAAAAATTGAGGGATGAAGATAGAAATTGATACATAAATAAAAGTATGGACTAAGCTATGATAGAATAAAATAAAACTGAGAATACAAATAATAATATTAAATATATAAAAAGTAATTAAATAATAAAAACCAAGTAATTAAATATTATTTTTTTTATTATTTAATAACTTTATTTCTTTAATATTATTATTTTATTTTATTAAAGCTTAGTCCATACTTCTATTTATGTATCAATTCCTCTCTTCATCCCTCAATTTTTGCTCTTATTTATTTATTGTTTTCATATTCCACTAATTTAATTTCATTATAAATTGATCCCTGTCTACCTTATTCTCTGTGACCGGGTGCATATGCGGCAACATTGTTGGTCTCCAACCGTCTCTGAACCAGTGCGCTTGGTTTCTCTCTCTTATCTCTCCTGAAGAAATGAATTGACTGAGGGACGACAGTCAACTGAAGAACACTCAAGTTGGAGGGATATAGCAGTGCTGCCATGAATGAATCTGAGTACGTCGTCTCTCGGAGAGTATGTTAAGCCGTCGGTCCCGAGCCTGTACGATGTCAGGTACTCGTTAAAGATCATTACTCGAAATGCACTTGAGTTAGGCAAAATTTAAAACTCCCATTGTAGAATCTATAGAATCACTGATCAAACAAAAAGCCGGTAAACAGCTGACGGTATCACCCTTTAGGGCAGTGTTTCTTAACCTTTTTGGTGCAATGGACCCCTTTAAAATTTTTAAATATGTCACGGACCCCTCTGTGAAAAAAATTTTGTTTAAACGTCAATTATTACAAAATATATTCTATTTTATTATTTAAATATTTTTATTTCAATAATATAACTGTAGAGAGATATCTTTATGTTCCTGGATATAAAATAATAATTGTAATTTATTTTCAATGTGAAGGCTGTTGCTGATTTTCCTTGATTAGGAGATTGAATTGAGGACTGGTTTTCGACAAAGCAACGCGCATTTCATGTTCGACATTCAGTCGATTTCGATGTTTTGTTTTTATTGTTACGGTTTTGGTTTTATTGTTAATTTTAAAAATTAGGAGCAGTCGGCGAACCCCCAAAATATGATCCATGGACCCCCGTGGGGTCCATGAACCACAGGTTAAAAAACATTGGTTTAGAGGATAACAATTATCGGTTTGTTATATAATTGTTCTCTACAGTAGACTGTTCGCGATTTGTGTACCCGTATACTCGTGAGTTTGACTTTCGTTCGTCTTTTCAAAAATTTATGAATCATTTTTTTTAGCAGAAAAACACTCACATTCACAGTAAATAAATAAATTATAATTAATTCAAAATAACAATATCAGTTAATTTAAACAGTGAGGGACCAGGTTAGCAAATTGTTAACGTACTGGCCTCTGGGTTGGTAGTCCGGGGTTCTATCTTATCCTAGTGGAGGCTAGAGGATCGGTTTAATCAATTTAAAAAAAAAAAAAAAACTAGGGCCAGGTAGGTAGGTGGTTGAGATACTCGCCTCTGAACTCGTAGGTCCAGGGTTCGATACCCACCTGGCCCTCGATTTATCCACGTGGTGAATAAATCTGATCACGTCGTCCCTCAGAGAGGACATTCAGTCGTTGGTCCCGAGCCTGTACGAAGTCAGGTCCCCACTCTGAATTCACTTGAGTTAGGCAAAATTTAGTACTCATATTTATATTATTTATTCATTGTGTATGAATAAATATTTATTCGTTAATATTTGATTTACATGTTTAAAGCTATTCTTTAATTTTCTACTGATATAAATGCATATTTCTACCATATAAATGCATATGTATGCATTTATATGGTTTCATATACAGTTATTGAAATTATATATACACAAAAAAAGGTTTAACGTCCTGTCCTAGGGACGACATATTCAGATTTATTCACCTCCCCGCGTGAATAAATCAAAGGTCAGGTGGGGATCGAACCCCGGACTACCAGCCCAGAAGCAAGTACGTTAACCACTAAGCTAACCTGGCACTTAACAGTTTTTAATAACTGATATTGTTATTTTCAATTAATTTTTATGTACTGTGAATGTGAGTGTCTTTCTGCTAAAAAAATGATTCAGAAATTTTCGAAAAGACGAACGAAAGTCAAACCCGCGAGTATACGGGTACACAAATCGCGAACAACAGTCTACTGTAGAGAACAAAAAAAAAACAACGTATGGAACCACTGACGTAGCGAAACCAGTTTTTCAAAAAAAAAAAAAAGAAAAAGAAATTGCTTTCGAAAACTGCTTTTCATTTTGTTTCATAATATACGCTTAAAATCTATATAAATAAAAGAAAGGTTTTGTCTCTACATTCCTTAAAACTGACTCATTTCAAGTTTTCTTTACATTTTATA
Organism: Hermatobates lingyangjiaoensis; assembly: GCA_026182355.1. Lineage (NCBI taxonomy): Eukaryota > Metazoa > Arthropoda > Insecta > Hemiptera > Hermatobatidae > Hermatobates > Hermatobates lingyangjiaoensis. The sequence continues at coordinate 606,648 of JAPFBL010000352.1, forward strand.
AATTAGGAAAATCGAATCCACTGTTAGGAAAATTTCTGTCTATTTATTAATCTACAAATTTTTGTCACAACTAAACTCAGCCACCATAAGTCAAAAGCGAGCTGGAACTTTGACACTAGTTTTATATATGTCTAACTTAAAAGCTAAGATCAGTATGGATTGGAAATTCAATGTAGAAGCGAAGTTATAAACTTTTAAGCTGTTTTTTGCCAGCTACACAGGTATATCAACTAACAATACAGTATCAGTTACGTAAAAATACCTGTATATTTTTAAAATTAAAATACCAAACAAACAGAAATTTTTCAAAAATTTGGATTCAGTTTTTCTAATGTATAAAACGTAAAGATAACTTGAAATGAGTCAGTTCTAAGCAGTGTACAGACAAAACCTTTCTTTTATTTATATAGAAAATATACACGTATTTTCAGGTGGCTAGCACTATAACAAGCAGGTATTGAGAGTTGATTTTAATTTTGGTTGCGTTTATCATAATTTACTCACTTTAAAAAAAAAATATCCTACCTAAACGCGTACTAAATAAGAAGTATGCCTAGGAATAAAATCAAATTTAAGCTCAGTACCTAAAACTGAAAAACATAGGAGAAACTCCAGATCTAATGACAGTTATAAACTGTATTCATAATTATATTTTCTACTATTCTATAATTTTTAATAATATTTTATAATACTACGTGTCACCTCTGAATTTTTGTAAAATACGCGTTAAAGACGGGCACATCTGCTAGTTTGTTTAAAAAAAAAAAAAAAAATTTTTGAAAAAGGTAAATAAAGAAAAATTATTTATAAAAATAATAGGAAATTTATAAGAGAAACAAAGTGATTTCAAAGAGTTGAGATGATGGTTATGTTAATTGAATGGACAGAGACAGGAAATGTTCGACTTAAATAAACTGATGCGACAGTAGTAGTGGTGGTGGGGTGGGGGGGGGAGGGAAGGGTGGGGGAAGAAACATTAGAATGACTTGATAATTAGATGACAGGATGACGGGACGTTACTGACTTTTGGCATTGTCATTTGTTTTGTCCGTTGTCATGGATTCAACATCAAAGACAAGTCGCTCAAATGCCGCCCTGCCCTCTCTCTTGGCTTTGGGGTTTTATTTGTGGATTCAACACAGTTATTCACCTGGGAGGCATCCATCTTTCTCATTAGACAAAAAAAAAAGAAAAAAAAAAGAACATATATTAATAACTTTCTTTCTCCCTTGTTCTCAATTATGTTATTAAAATGAAAATTTGTCTTCTCCGTATAAATATTATTTTTTCTTTTAATCGTATAATAGCCCTGAAATTATTAATTCGTTAAACATGATACAAATCAATAAGTCTTTTATGTTGAGTCACGTTTCACTGTGCACTATCAACTCTATTATCCATTTAACTTGTGCAAGTCACCCAAATCAATTACTTATTTCCTTCAATTATTTTAATTAAACGAACAAATTAATCGCTTTAATTATTAACGAGATTATAATTATAGTAATTAGTATTGTCAAAACTTTAGTCATTAAATTTAAAAACATTTTCATTGTTTTGTTAAATGTTAAATGCCCGTATTTATTGACTTTCACCTTCTAATGCTGTTTTAGTGGAGGAAAGTTTGGCTCATTTATTATTTGGCACCCATTTCAGTACTGGGTAAGCTACATTGGTAGTCTTAAATTTGTCCTAACTCTAATATATTTAGAGTACGAATCTTTAGCGAATACCTGACATCGTACAGACTCAACGGCTTAACGTCCTCTCCAAAGGACAACGTATTCAAAATGTTCACCTTCGGCCTGAATTAATCGAGGACCAGAGTGAAAATTGAACCAGGAATCTACCAGACCAAAGGCGAGCATGCAAGTCATTGGACTACATACCCTCCCCTCCTACCACCATCCAAAAACAATATTTTCTAAACACTGGTATGTTCACATCATCAGGAGGTTTAATTTTGCTTTATGGTTAGAACCTTGTCACAGTAATCAAGAATTAAAGTAATATTTTGTACTTAATTTATTCTTACCTTTTTACTTTACCATAAGCCAAATATGGTAATTATGAAAAAATTCTATTTCCTAATTTTGACAGATTTACATGTTTTGAGGTCTACTGAGACTATTTTTAAAGTTTTGTTAATTGTATATGCGTGCATATGAGTGGGTATGTATCCTAAACACTATCGTCTCACAGTTCTTATGGTAGATGTACGAGGTGTATAAATAAAGTAGTGAGACTGATTTTTTTTAAATTTTATATTCAAATATAATTACAATGTGATATTGTCACCTTCAAAATAGTTCCCTTCGGAAGCCACACAACGCTGGAGACGGTCCTTCCAATCATTGTAGCATTGCTGGAACTCGGATTCTGGAATGGCCTTCAGCTGGTCGGTTACAGCAGTTTGTATGTTTTGTAGTGTCCCGAAATGAATTCCCTTGAGGTGATTTTTCAATCTCGGGAAGAGGAAAAAGTCACAAGGACTCAAGTCTGGTGAATAAGGAGGCTGAGGAGCAACAGGAATGTTTTTACTGGCCAAAAACTCCTCCCCTTTCTGAGATCTTTTTGGTCTTGGGAAAGGTTTTTCGGAACCATTTTCGCACAAATTTTTCTCATCTCCAATTCATTGGTCAAAATGTGATGAACGGAGGTGTGATTCAAATTCAACTGTTCCCCGATCATTCTGACTGTCAAGCGTCGATCTGAACGCACAAGGTTCCGTACTCTGTTGACATTTTCATCGGTGTTTGCACTTGAAGGCCTTCCGCTTCGTGGTTCATCTTCAATCAACTCTCTTCCTTCTGAAAATTCCTTAAACCACCGAAAAAACCTGTGCCTTGATAAAACACGTTCTCCATAGGCCTCCTGAAGTTTTTCAAAAGTTTCTATGTCCAAGTCTGAAGCAAAATTTGATTGCACACCGCTGCTCAACTTTGAGGTCACTCATTTTTAAAACGCTCAAGAAAAAACCATTTCACGAAAACCAACGCTACGGACAAACAAATGACTGTGGCGAGTTCAGATTCATACTGGAGGCGCATCACACGTGCACCTGACGCTACTCAAGGCCACGCGTCTCCAGCGTTGCCAGATCGAAAGCGACGTTGCCAGTCTCACTACTTTATTTACACACCTCGTATATCTAGAAGACTGAGAACAAGCTATAGGGCTCACAGTTTATAGCAAGGTGAATACCTTAAAGACTTTCGGGCAATTCGTCTTCAGGAGAAAAGAGAAAGGGAGACCAAGCACATTGAAGGCGCAACGGCAAGTAACCGACACGGCAACCGCCAGTCCTGCCTCCCGTACCCAGTCTTAAAGTAATAGAATTAAAAGAAAATATACACAGAACTTCATATCAGCAATACAAAGTTGGGAAATATAAACGATTTACAGAATTGGAGAAAAATTTAAAAAATAAATAAATATAATGCAACAAAAAATTATACCTACAATAATAAATAAACAAAATATAAAATGTAAGGTTAGATGAAAATATGTAAATAGGAAACTAGTAAGAATGAGCGTCTTAAAAAATTAATATATATACACTTTTTCGTTGGAAATACGATTCAAAACGGACAAATATAGTTCAATATAGACAAAGAAACATAGAGAAATCAAAAGAACACACTTACAGTCTCTAATTTTCGGTTTGAACCGTCTTCAGGAGAGATAAGAGAGGGAAACCAACCGTCTCTGAACCAGTGCGTTGGTTTCCCTCTCTTATCTCTCCTGAAGACGGTTCAAACCGAAAATTAGAGACTGTAAGTGTGTTCTTTCGATTTCTCTATGTTTCTTTGTCTATATTGAACTATATATATATATATATATATATATATATATATATATATATATATTATATATATATTATATATATATATTATTAAACCACAATAACAATGGGAAAACAAGACTAAGATCTTTCAACCGTAACAAGCGGTCTTCGTCAGAGTCAAAAACCCAACTGGACCAGACAGTTGGGTTTTTGACTCTGACGAAGACCGCTTGTTACGGTTGAAAGATCTTAGTCTTGTTTTCCCATTCTTATTGTGGTTTAATCATTGATTGTTGTTTCACGTGTTTATGTGAAATCTTTTTATATATATATATATATATATATATATATATGGTATTTAACCTAATCCCATTTAATCCCGTAATCCCTTTTAATAATATGTATTTAGTGTTTCTTTACCTTCTGTGCTACCTATCTTCAATTTTGAACTGTTATTGTGTCCAGTATGGATCGTCTTTCCGTTTATCAAGTGAATAAATAAACATAGATCAACTTACAAGGGACATCAAATACATTAATACAGTATTCTGTGGAGGACAGAGAAGAGTAAAAGGAGTCAGTTCGTTTCAAATTAACAATGAATTAATTTTTAATTTCTAGTATTTTAAATTATAAACAAGCTTCATCAGTTAGATAAATTAATTAATAAATAGTTAATTAGATTAAACTATTTGATACTTAAAAAAAAATCTAAAGATATGAATAAATTAAAATTGATGATCAGCATGAAATCGGGAATACAATATGGAAATAAAATTATTTAAAAATTATTGGACTAATTTAAGATTATTAAGGCGCAATTACACTTAAATCTAGTGACAGAACAAAAAATAGAGTTAAATGCGGCGCACTCCAAGTAATTAGGTGACCACAAATGAACACAATATTAATTATGGTAAATGACTCCGTTTAATAAGACAAGTTGATTGAAAGCCAGAGGGTACGCAGGCGCAGCTGTAAAGGCGGGAGTCAGCTGTTTGAACTGTCAGTCTACAGGTGGCGGGAAAGCAGCTGTCAGCTGACAATCAAGCTTGCGTTGACATTCTATAATTAGTACATTTCAACCCACCCACTTTGGGCCTCATTAAGCCTACACAACTTATAATTAGTCACTCCACAGAGGGTCATCTATTTCCTAGTGATTTGTAACTTTAAATCCATACATTGTTTAGTAAAAGGCAGTGTCGTATCAACCATTTTGTCGTAATATTGCTGCAATGCGTATTTTTCGAAAAAAAAATTCAAAACTAAAAGATTTTAATTTTCATATCTTCCACAAGTACTATAACACATGAAACAGAATTATTAGCAACTTTAACACAAAGTTGATTTTGTAATCATTTTTGGCTTTATAGTTGAGAGTTTGATTCTCAAGTTAACCCCAGCATTAAGTCTACTTCGGTATTTGGTTTCTATGGTAGTTTAAAGGGAAAATCCACTTTCACATAACTAGGTAATGGGAAGTGGCAGCAATGAGTAAGTGCTATTTTTACAATAGAAAGAAATTCGGGAATCAGATAGCTCCAAAAACTGACTAGTGATTCATCCTAAATATGAATAAAATTTTGGCCACTTATACTTATACTTATACTTATGTGTATAAGTATTATTCGGTTTCATGATTCACAAGAAACACAGAATAAATCCATACCCACTAAAAAAAAAAAAAAAATTAGAAAAATGTTTTCGCTGAAGCCCAGACAGTCCGTTAAGGAACCCCTGGGTTCCTCGGAACCCACTTTGGGAATCTCTGCACTAGGATAATATAGTGCATACTATAATGTCATAAAATGAAGAGTTGGTTTAGGATACGTCTGTAATATTTTACTATTTTTGTTGTTGTCATTAAATACCAATATCATCGTTATAAATGGTATTACATTCATCAGGTAGACCATAAAAACCAAAAAAACTCTAGCAATCAAAACAATCCCAAAGAGCCAAAATAATATAAGAAAATTTAAGTATAAAAACCTAAAATTATATTATTAATAAGAAGAAAATTCGAGCGCTTTGAAAAAGCATTTGAGGGCACTAATTTAACACTACTTAAGTGACATTGCTATTTCCTCCATATTGAAATAGAAGGCACACCCCAGAAATTCTCCTTAATGCATGAAAGGCTTAATCTTTCAATTCATTAAAGGATTAAGGATAACTTAAAGATTAAGTTATCATTAACTGAATTAGTTAAGTATTAACTAATTTGTTAACAAATTAGTAATGAATTGCTAATTACAAACCATTACATGTAAACGACAAAAAAAAATTAGTCGAATTACAAATAATTACATGTAAACGACGAGAAAATTAGTAACATTGAATTGCGAATTACAAATAATTACATGTATATGACAAAAAGAATTAGTCGAATTACAAATAATTACATGTAAACGACGAGAAAATTAGAAACAATGCATTGCAAATTACAAATAATTACATTTTTAGGTAAAATGGATAAACAAACAAACGTTTCCACACAAATGAAGTATTATTTAACAACAACAACGCGTTTCGAACACTTTGTGTTCATCATCAGGAAGATACCAAGGATGTGGTGCTGAAGGTTTGGTCCAGTGAAAACAACTGTTGTCAACGCGTTGTTGTTGTTGTTGAATAAAATTTCATTTGTGTGGAGACTTTTGTTTGTTTATCCATTTTACCTCAAAATGAGTAAATACCACACAATTACGGATTGCACAACTAATGATTTAAATAATTACATGTAAAAGATAAACAATTAGTAACAATGAATTGCGAATTACAAATACATGTAAATGACGTGAAGTGACAATTATTATTGTAATTACTTTATCTGTAATTATTATTGCTGGATCGGCCAATTAGTCGCATCTAATTAGTGCTTATTTAAATGTTTGTTTTTAGATCGCAAACCATGACTAAAAATGACCTACACAGAACGCCGTTGTTAACAGAAAGCTTTGTTAGTAATAAAAGAAGAAATGAAAAGAACTAAAGAAGGAGCGACGGCTTTGATTTTATTTGAAAAGTTGTTTTCTTTTATCTATTATGATAAAGGGAGTGTTGTGGCGAAAGGACCATCAAGCCGGCTAAGTATAGTTTTTATAAAGATGAAGAGGGCTGTTGAACAAGACCAGTCACAGACTTGGGGCAAAGCAAATCGTCTGGAAAACTTCCACCCACTCTTTTGTTTCTTTTTAAAAAAAAAGAGAAAGTTTCTTTTCAAATGACAACATTAAACTCTTTAATATTCTTTAAATCAACTGTCAGCTATAACTGTCTAACGGAGGGGGGGGGGGGGGAAGCACTTCCAATTTTCTAGATCGTTGCTTTGTTTTATATCCAAGATTGGATGAACACAGATATAAAAAGGAGGCTATTTCGGATATTTCCAGTGAAATTCGGACTCACAACCAGAATTAAGATTGGGCTTACAAAATCCAACCCAAATCTGGCAAGAGCCGGCTCGATACATAATAATAATAACCATTTATTGCATTATACAACCTTACACTCTTATCTTATTTATATTATACAGATTGTTAATGCAAATCGGCTTTTGCCGTGGTAGTCGGAAACGAGTGAGTTCCATATTTCGATATTTAGTAAGATACATTTATATACAATGATATATACAGGCTAGGCTCGGATACATACTGGAATTTATTCTCCGCCAGACAAGCAAATCTCGGTCGTCTGTTTTATCCAATATATTTTTTCATTGTGGTTATTTAATTCATATATATATATAAAATAAATTCAAAACGAAGGAAACACACAGAAAGACACAGACATAACTCACATCGAAATATCGATGTGAGTTATGTCTGTGTCTTTCTGTGTGTTTCCTTCGTTTTGAATTTATTTTATTTTAAAAAAGTCCGCTGGACCGTTTCTTTTAATTGTATATATATATATATAAGGTATTGTTTTCTTGACCACAATTACTAATAAACACTTTTTTCTTTTCAGAATTTGGTCAGGGTTAATATTTGGAAATCACCTTTTCACCAACGTCTCGTATTTATTTTAAGACACCCTCAGGGCTATAAACTAACAAAACCAATGGACATTCGTCATATCTACTTTATATTCATCATAAAAAACTCAAAAAACTTACTTACTCAAGGCTAGCTTCTAAAACCGAACCAACAAAACCGATATCTCTCATACATGTGCTGCTACACAGCGACATTTATTGAAAACACTGTTTTTTATATTACAATTATTCCATGGCAATATAAACTAATTAAAAGCAATATAATATATTTTATTCCCTGCAATAATTGTAATAATGTATACATAACTCAAACCAAACAATATCTAAAGGATAGATTAGCGTTACACAAATCAAATTTTAAAATAAAAAAAATGTTTTGTGCCTTAGCTTCTCACGCAATTAAAAATCAACACACGTTTCAATTTGAATATCCATCCAGTTTAGATTATGAAACTTCACACAATAAAAGATTGATAAAAGAAATTATACATGTAAAAAATACTTGCAATAAAAAACGATACTGATAATTTAAGTAGTATTTATAGTTCCATTATAAATAGCTAATGTTCCAATGTTATCTTAGTTTATATTGCCATGGATTAATTGTAATATAAAAAACATTGTTTTCAATAAATGTCGCTGGAGAGCAGCACATGCAATGACAGATAACGGTTTTGTTGTTCGGTATTGAAGCTAGCCTTGAGTAAGTTTTTTGAATTTGTTATGATGAATGTAAAGTAGATATGACAAAATTTCTTGTTTTTGTTAGTTTATATCCCTGAGGATGTCTTAAAATAATGACGAAACGTTAACGAAAATGTGGTTCTAAATATTAACCATTGATTAAGTTTTTTGAATTTTTTATGATGAATGTAAAGTAGATAAGACAAAAGTCCTTGTTTTTGTTAGTTTATAGCCCTGAGGATGTATTAAAATAATGACGAAACGTTAACGAAAATGTGGTTTTAAATATTAACCCTGACCAAACTTCGAGAAGAAGAAAAAGTATATAGGTATATATATATGATTCGTGACCAATAGGAAAGTAGAGTTTGTAGGTCCATGAGTGCGGTCCCAGTTACCCGCTGCCCAGCGAAGCCTCCGTTATTACGCCAATGGGTATAGAGGTTGCACAGTCCTTCTGTGTTATAAGAATATTGGCAGAAAACATGAGCCTCACAGAGGGACTGTGCAACCTCTATACCCATTGGCGGAATAACGGAGGCTTCGCTAAGCATCGGGTAACTGGGACCGCATTCATGGACCTACAAACTCTACTCTCCTATTGGTCACCATTATAACGAATCATATTCCTTTCCCCGGGCAACTCATAGAAAATAGTCTATATATATAACAGATTTAATAATATATCGACCGTTAGATAGAATAGGTGTGTTCTCTAATCGGGGTTCTGTCAATTTTCCAGGATAAAAAATCAAACTCTCGTTGCCAACGTTTCGGTTTTATTTAAAACCTTTTTCATAGGCCTACAAACAAAGGATAATAAGTAATCACATATCAACATCAAACATATACACAATATGAAAATGGATTGTTACAACTTATGAATATTACAAGTAGAAATATTTCAGAGATACATAAAAATATATTACTTACAGAATTAAGAATTTTTTAACTAAGAAAATTCTTACTTCTGTAAGTAATATTGTTTTGATTTTGTAGAGTTTGATTTTTTTATCCTGGAAAATTGACCGAACCCCGATTAGAGAACACACCTATATATATATATATATATATATATATATATATATATATATATATATATATATATAAATTCTCGACCGTGTGACAGATATACAACTAAAAAATGATAGATCGGGATGCGGGTTGTAATACTTCCTTCAATTTCCAATACTCCTACTTGTGCCTTTGGAAAAAGATTTTAAATAAAATCGAAACGTCGGCAATGAGAGTTTGAATTGAAAGTGGAAGAAACTGACCACATCCCGATCTATCATTTTTTAGATATATATATATATATATATATATATATATATATATATCAGTTCACAAACGAAGAAAAGCAACACACAGAGAAAGAGACACACTTACAAACTCAAATTTTCGGATCATCCGAAAATTTGAGTTTGTAAGTGTGTCTCTTTCTCTGTGTGTTGCTTTTCTTCGTTTGTGAACTGATTTGCGTCCAGTTTGGATCGTTTTTTCGAATTTTAAGTGGATATATATATATATATATATATATATATAACAGATTCAAATATATATATATATATATAACAGATTCAATAATATATCGACCGTTTGATAGAATAGGTGTGTTCTCTAATCGGGGTTCGGTCAATTTTCCAGGATAAAAAATCAAACTCTCGTTGCCAACGTTTCGGTTTTATTTAAAACCTTTTTCATAGGCAGAAGTAAGAATTTTTTAACTAAGAAAATGAAATTTACATTATTTAAAGGAACAACAATGTTAGCCAGAGTCTAGTCGAAGGTTTTGTCTGGCTAACATTGTTGTTCCTTTAAATAATGTAAATTTCATTTTCTTAGTTAAAAAATTCTTACTTCTGCCTATGAAAAAGGTTTTAAATAAAACCGAAACGTTGGCAACGAGAGTTTGATTTTTTATCCTGGAAAATTGACCGAACCCCGATTAGAGAACACACCTATATATATATATATATATATATATATATATATATACACTTTTTTTCGTTGGAAATACGATCCAAAACGGACAAATATAGTTCAATATAAACAAAGAAACATAGAGAAATCAGAAGAACACACTTACAGTCTCTAATTTTCGGTTTGAACCGTCTTCAGGAGAGATAAGAGAGGGAAACCAAGCGCACTGGATCAGAGACGGTTGGAGACCAACAGTGTTGCCGCATGCGCGCCCGTTCACAGAAAATAAGGTAGACAGGAATCAATTTATAATTAATTTATAATTTATAAAATAAAATAATGGAATATGAAAACAATAAATATATAAAAAAGAAAAAATTGAAAAAATAAGGGAAATTGATACAGAGAAATTGATACATAAACAAAAGTGCTGACTAAGCTATGATTTATGTATCAATTTCTCTGTATCAATTTCCCTTATTTTTTCAATTTTTTCTTTTTTATATATTTATTGTTTTCATATTCCATTATTTTATTTTATAAATTATAAATTGATTCCTGTCTACCTTATTTTCTGTGAACGGGCGCGCATGCGGCAACACTGTTGGTCTCCAACCGTCTCTGATCCAGTGCGCTTGGTTTCCCTCTCTTATCTCTCCTGAAGACGGTTCAAACCGAAAATTAGAGACTGTAAGTGTGTTCTTCTGATTTCTCTATGTTTCTTTGTTTATATTGAACTATATGTATATATATATATATATATATATATATATATTATATATATATATATACCATGATAAACGAAAAACGGTCCGGCAGGACAAATAACAATTAAAATAAGCGTATATATATATATATATATATATATATATATATATATACTATTCAGTAGATTAGAGTTGTATAACAAAAGTGTGCTTGCTAATAGATTAATAAACTATTTTCTATTTTCCTTTTGATTTTAATGACGACTAGTTACTACTCTGTATTTGTATTCAATTACTACTATGTATTTAATATTTGCTATGTATTTAGTAATCTACTATAAGAAGAGGTTACAAATATTTACTGATTTCTATAGCATCCGGTATATAACTGTTTGTTATTAACTCAATAACTTTATTCTAAAATATTTGTTACATCATTTTTAATTACAACTAGACGACCCGTGACTCTTTGTGTCCCATAGTGTTAAGAAATTATTACAATTAATAAAACACATTCACTGAGTGTGATTAACAGGAATAACTGTGATTGCTGTTTCTTGTTATCAAAAAATGAAAACAAAGATTCTTATATAGCTCCTAAGCTTTTGATATAGTATTCTTAATATGACTTAAGATAAATACACAATAAGTATATTTAGCGAGACAAAAAATCATTTAAAAGTAAAAAAAAATCATTATTTTGTTACATAAATAAATAAAACATTAATCAAGTGAACAATGATCAAACCACAATATGAAAGGGGAAAACAAGACTAAGATCTTTTAACCATAAGAAGAGGTCTTTGTTAGAGTCAAAAACCCAACTGAAATACTAGATGTAGAAAACATTTGGTGAGTGGTTGGGAAGAGTGGTATTTTAAAAGGGTGAAAGTGCAGGAAAGGACTAATATCCAGAAAGGGATGTTTGGGGAAACAAAGGAGTACAGTAAGAAAGAGTAAAAAACTATCCGCCAGCTGTTTACGTGAAATTTTTTTAATTAAGTTATATACACAATCAAGCAACTAACAAAACCTGTGAATTGAAATGTACTATTTAGTTTACCCAACATAATAATATTAAACATTAATGAAAGGAATATGTCTTTATAATATTACCTTAAACAATCGTATTTAAGCTGATATTTGTGTTCGTTTGTGTTCCTAATATTATTTATTTTAAATCTCTAATGTAATAGTTTATTAATTATACTTTTGGAATTGCATACATCTGTTTAATGCGAAAGTTCTAAATACGAATTTTAAATCAAAACGTTGCCTTTAAAAGTTTGATTTGAAGCTGGAAAACTAAACGATTACTGATAAATAAAATTTGTTTTATACATATGTATAACAAGAATTAACAGTAAATACGTAAAATAAAAGAAACAACAACATTTCCAAAAATGGGACTAAGATCATTCATATAAAATAGTTAGGTTTATTCTATAACAGAAATAAATTTTATATTTAGTCATTAATTTTACCTGACTTTGTTGAGAGAATTCATTTTTCATTCTTCTTTCTTATTAATGTCGTTACTTATAAAGTCATATAATTACTCGCTGTTTTCTTAAACATTTATTTGAATGATCCAGCATAAAGTGAAATTAACAGATAATTCCAAGTTTCACCTGTGTGCAAACAAGAATATTAGAGTTTTATAAGTACCAGCAGAAATACCCAGCATTGCCAGGGCCTAAACACAATTTCAAAATAAATCCACAACATGTATATCAAAGTTTTCAAGTTTATTTTTTGTAAAATAAATTTTAAACAAATTCTAAATAAAGCAAAGTTTTACAGAAGAAATGTAGAAAGAAGTTATTCTGATAATAGAAAATCTGAATCAAACAACATCAAATAAAATTCTAAATATACATTAATGAGTTATCCTTAACAAACATTTTCTAAAATCTAAAGAAAAATTATATTCTGAAATTAAAAATTTAAAGAATTCACAATGTAAATACACAATTTTAAATCAACACCTCTTTATAAACTATATTCTTAGTTTTTCCTACTGGTGCAAGAATAAAAAGATTATTTGGGTTTCCTACTCTGGAAAATTCAATATATAGTTGACCATGTGAATGGATTTTCCAATTGAAGTCCAGCAACTGCAAGGGTTTGTCCTTGAGATTTATTTATAGATATTGCAAAACTAAGCTTCACTGGAAATTGTAATCCTTTGAATATAAAAGGAACATAAGAGGGAATCAATGGAATTCTTGGAATGAACACATCTGTTCCTTTGCCATACCCAGTTAAAATGGTTGCTTCAATGACATGAGGTATCATTCCTTTCACAAACAGTGTTGCGCCATACAAAGTTTAGGTGGATCCAGATTTCTTAATAACATTATACTCGTAGGTGTTCTAATTTATGTTGTGGAAGACCTGATGGTTCAAGAGAGTTCAGAAACTCTACTGGGTAATTAACAGCTTTAGACTGTTCAACTACAGTGTCTATAGATTTGTAATTTTTTCAACTTTCAGGTACTCTTTTCAAAAGTTCAAAATTTATTGAATTGACTGTATGATTTTTTGGTGCCAAAATTGCTCTTTCTTGAAGCCATTTATGATTTGAATAATGCATATTGATATTTGGAAAAACCTTATCAATTGGATTAGAGATAAGATTTACAGGGTTGCAAATAGGACAGATATTAATATTATCCTTCTGAACAGCTGGAACTTTTCCTTCTCCTAATAAAAACAATATATCAGCGAATTGTTTTAATAGTGGATCACCGCTCTTTTCAACTCGGATGTTTTTTGTCAATTTTAAAGTTTTTATTTTACTCTGTTGCCATAGAGTTGACTGTTAGAAGCATGCTCTGATTTTATCAGCCTTTGTACCTTTAGGGATTACCGGAAATGTTTGTTTGAAATCACTTGATAAGACTACTGTTATTCCACCCAATGACATATCAGTATTCTTTATATCCCTAAGAGTTCTATCAATGGCTTCAAATGTTCTTTTGTGTACCATAGTGCATTCATCCCATACTATCAATGCATATTTTCTTAAGACTTGTGCAGTATGTGAACTTTTGCTAATGTTATAGATTGGATTATCATTTGAACTCTGAGTGAGCAGTCCGTCCACTTGGTAAAAGAGTGGCTGCTATTCAAGATGATGCTACAGCTAGTGCAATAAGTTGTTGTTGTCGTGCGAACCGGTGCTTAAAATATTATGAGTTCGGCGAACCAGTTGTTAAGATTAAGTAAACCCCTATTCAGACCTGTATTAATTAGCTCATTATCAAACTCCACAGCTGTCGCTTGACTCACGTAACTTGTGCATGTATGAAAAACGTAATTTACGCATGTATATAGCAATAATAATTCGTTTGCGTAACTGTGCAAACTGCTCATGACAATATAGATGTTGAGTTGGTCTAGCCTACATTAGGCCCAGTTTTAACTTTTAGTCCTGAATCAAATATTGAATGTTTTTAAGTGAAGTGTAAGTAATTGTAAGTGTTTGTTTAGATAAATAATTCAGGGTTGATTGCCCGCCTTTGCAACATAAAATTTCTGAAGGACCTAGCCTTAATGATTGATATTTTGAATGAAATGTCATTGCTCAGTAATGCCCTCCAAGCAAGAGGCACAAATTTGTTCAGAGGAGAAAACCTCATAAAGAGGTCTATTAAAGCATTTGAATTGCTTAAGGACAATATAGGGACATTTGAAGAAGAAATTGATGAAAGGGTTGTTTCGGACGCATTCAAAGAGATCCAGTTTACTGAAAACCACAGATTTGTTAGCCTACCTCGTCAAAAGCCACTGGAAGCAATAATAGAAAATATGAAAAGAATACTGATCGCTGGTGATCATGTTAAAGCAACAAGCAATGAGCAGGAAAACTTCCTTGAGCTATTTAACTCGCCGAAGTCATAATATTTTAAGAGCGAACACACGATCTGTTTTCTTAGAACCTGTTCTTAAAAACTTTGAATCCCACCACTGACCGATACTAATATATTTTAATAGAACTCACAATGAAGATATGTCTTAATATAGGTTAAGTTAAACATAAACTTTGTTGGTTTCATTCTCTAACTAGATTTAAGCAACACATTATTTAATGCAATAAGAATCAGACAGGATGATCTTCTATGTTAATTGAATTCAAAATTTACATAAGTACTATGCAATAAATAGATATTGATACGATTAATAATGTTATAAATTGTTTTGACATTGTAACATTGGATTTTTAACAGAAATACTTGTATACTGAATTCTAGATATGTTTGCAATCACTAGTATTTAAGAATAATACTAGCTTTTTTGTTGTTTTGTTCGACTGACATTGTAGGTTACACATGAAATACTGTTATAAAAGAAATACAAAAAGGAAACTATTTAATTCAATAAAGGTTGCTTTGTTATTTTCCTGGCCAAGTAAATTTGCTTTAATCCTTTGACATAATAATTTCTAAATTAAAGAAGACTATTAGAGGAAAGGACTCACTCATTAGAGGAGTCCACTCTCACTCTTAAGTCAGAATAAGATAGATATGTTTAAACTTGTTACACTCTAGTTCTATTAATAATACAGATCACCACCACCAACAACAACAAAAATTGTCATAATGCCTAAGATGTATTAACAGTTTTTAATACATGACAATATTTCTGGTGATTCCAGAAATATTGTCATTTTTTCTCTATCAGGTCCAGTTTTTCTGCTATTGTATACAGCTCTCTCTGTAGGAAGGTGATAGCTACATTAAAGACAGGCAAGTCGATGTAACAATATTTTTATTTAACTTTAAGACAAATATTCATTAATCATACCAAACTATTTGCAATACGTATACAATACATTTGTATTTCAACGTATATTCTCCACAAATATAGCAAATCATATTTGGTTTGTTTAAGTAGTGTCAAAGAGTCTAGGAGAGGATGTAACCGTGCTTAATTTTTACTCGAAATATCTGCAATGCAAGTAAAAGCTTTAAGGCAGGCATGGGCAACCTTTTGTGAACTGAGGGCCGCATTGTATAATGTACAAGTGACCGCGGGCCGCATGGTAATTTCTGTGGTATTTCGATATATACATCTTATAAGTATAATTTATTTTTATAAATATATAGAAATACATACTGCTCGCTTTCTTAATGTGTCAATAATTATTGAACGTGTTATTGTCCCTATAATGAAAATTAATACTCATATCTCATTATTTCCTTATGATAAACAATAATCACAAACAATCTCCAAAAGATTAGTGCGTCATATATGAAAAAACTAAAACATTTGTTGCAATAGAGCTCTCTCTCTCTCATGTTGTAATTTCCTTCCAAAAGTCACGGTGAGCTTTTTTTAATAACCAAAAAGCAAAGAAACTTTTAATATTAAGGTAAAATTTCAAATAATCTCCGAGGGCCGCACAAATACACGTGCTGGGCCGCAGGTTGCCCATGCCTGCTTTAAGGTGTGATGTCATAATCGTTTAACATAGATCACCATAACAACCTACAATTGTAATTATGACACCAGAATGTATTTAGAAATACGCTTAATTTTAAGGTATAAAAAAAGATACGACATAGCAAACATCTCAATTACTTTACGTGATGAGAAAAAAATTAGTATGATTTTCGGAATCAGCACCTCTAAATTAATCTAAAATCAGCTTAATTAGGCACAAGAAAGTGTGCTGAACAATGAATTATAATGATGAGTTATTATATAGATTACACATGAAACAATGTTGTAAAAGAAATGCAAAAAAAGGAACCTGTTTAATTTAATAAAGATTTTCTTGGCCCAGTAAATTTCCTTAAACCCTTAGACATAAATGATTTCTAAACTAAAGAAGACTATTACAAAAAAGGATACTTATAGGTTAGAATAGGAAAGAAATCTAAAACTTAGTAATACTCACTTTCTATTGGATCAATTTGATATTTGATGAATGAACAGAGGCCTATTTTCTATTTAAATAATCTGAATATGTTGTCTGATAAAAACAGTTGATTGTTGTACCAACAATTATTTTAATGAGTTGATAAATTTCCTAGCACTAGATCTTAATAGCAATAAGTCATAAAAGTTAGGTTTATTACTTAAAAACTTTTTATAGGTTCATTAGCTGGGAGCCAATGTTAACTTCAAATTGTTTAACATTAAAACATTCATTATTTTGTCATTTTGTTAAACAAATTTAAATATAGTATAGTTTAGCATAAACCAGATTTTTTTTAAAAATATTCCATAACAAATTAATTTTTATATGTGAATTAAAGAAAATTATTAATAAAACAAAACTGTCATCCATGAAACGCCATTGTTCTCCAATTAACTATTACGTGTTCGTCCTTTTAATAATTTAACTTATTCATTCTACCTGGCATTTCAAACAATTATTTCACTTCAAATATAAGTAAGTACGATTTTTGTCACAACTCATTTCTGTAGCATAATCACTAATTAAATTGTTTAATATTAATGTTATATGAAAATAATTACGTAATTAATTACTTACTAATTACTTTGAATAAATATGGCGCTGGAATCAGCGTCCTTTTTACGTAACAAATTTTATATCTTTTTGCTAAAATAAATTTTTTTAGATTAAAAATGATATTACAAAAGATTTAAAATGCTAATTAATGGATTATTTAGGCTGTATAATTACATACTTTATGAAACAGTATGAATTTGCAACAAAATATTTTACATAAAAATTATACCTATTTTAATTAGAAATCTTTTAGAAACTAAGATATTTTTACTTAATAACTTCGAAATGGCTTTCTTTATTTATTAGTTTTTATACAATTACTGTAATTTAACATGAATGAAGAAATAATATTTCTATTTAACTTATAAAAGTTATACTTCTTATAATTTAGTAGAAGTAATTAAACAACACATGTTTGATATATATCCTCTTAATAATATAAGAGGATATATGAACTATGAACTAATTCATATACGAAAATGAACTAATTTTATTACTGTGGTTTAATCATATCCTCTTAAAGATTTACATATTTATAATTCATAAATAATAAAGTATTAAGCATTGTATATTGCATGTAGAAAGCATTATTATGACGGTTTTATTATGATGTCCTGAAAATGGGATTAATATTAATCAAAGATTAATATTTAGGATTCCCTTTTGTAGAATCAGCAGGTAAAATGTGGCTCGCCTTATTACTAAAATGGGTGCCAAATAATAAATGAGCTACAATTACCGCCCCTAGAAACACACTAAAAGGTGAAAGCCTTATAAGTGTGACCGTTAGAAAAATATATCATATGCCTATTTCATGATAACATTTCATGTAAATTAAAGAAAGTCTACTTAACTAAGTTATTGATAAACAGCTAATTTTATACTGCAATTATAATATAAAATAAGAAAGACATTTTATTTTTGTAATACGTATTGATGATGATAATAATAATATTTCAGCATGATTTTGAAATTGTAAGTTTAATTAGGTTTTTACACTTTTATATTGTAATATAAATATAAATGTTTGTTGCTTTCGTTGGTGTGATGGATTTGTCTCACAAAATGCTATAATCAATCTATATATTGTACTGATGGAACAAAGGTGTGGCAGTGTTGTCGTCTCCCCACGTCTTAAACAAGAAAAAGTACCTAGACATAACTATTGGAACACGGATTACTTTTAGAAAATACGTGAAAGAAATAGCGGAAAAGGCAGTGGAGAACTTTCTTTAACATAGGTAGTGGAGAACTTTCTTTAACATAGGCAGTGGAGAACTTTCTTTAACACAGGCAATGGAGAACTTTCTTTAACATAGGCAGTGAAGAACTTTCTTTAACACAGGCAATGGAGAATTTTATTTAACATAGGCAATGGAGAACTTTCTTTAACATAGACAGTGGAGAACTTTCTTTAACATAGGCAGTGAAGAACTTTCTTTAACACAGGCAATGGAGAATTTTATTTAACACAGGCAATGGAGAACTTTCTTTAACATAGGCAGTGGAGAACTTTTTTTAACATAGGCAGTGCAGAACTTTCTCCGAATCTCCAGCATCTCAGCGTCAACGTAGGGTGTTAAGTTTTCCAAGTGCAGGATTATTTTTATGGCTGTTTTTACGGGGTTATAACATATGGTGCTCCAGTTTGAGCCTCCCAAAAAAAAAAAGTCAGAGTTAACGAAAGTTCTGGTATTCTGGTAAAAACGCGCAACAGTTTTGGTATTATTTTGCGCTCCCAGCTTATCCAGCCATATCGCAGAAACGCCTTTTCTTAGTTGTCTTTCTTTTTAATATTGATAACTTTTCGTTCTAACACGGAACCTTTTTGTCCCTAATACCAGTGCGTCCAAATACTCTTTCCACTGCATTACATACGAGTTCCGTAAGGAGGTAGATCTCAAATTCCAAATCCTGTGGGTTTTTGGATTCTCTGCCCAGTTAATAAAATATTTTGTTTGATTTTTGTTATGGCAGATCGAACTTCATCTCGTACCTCTTTCAGAATTATACTCTCAGACATCTTGAATTATCTGAATGAGGCTCTGTTTTATCTTCTCCCATAGATTTTATTGATTTCTCAATATGCCACATCAGTTCACAGAAGTGGTTATGCTATCTCTATTATACTCATATTATACTATCTCTCCTCATACCCTTTTCACATTGGTATATAAGAGATCTAAAGATGAGATGATCTATAGATCAACCTAAAGTCTTTGATGAGGTTGGTACTTTTACAAGTCATCAAATTCATTTCAGACTTGCTGTGCCTACTAGGTGACTGAAGTGACTCTCAACTCTCTTCAGATGAGGACTCAGCAGATGAAGATGACAAATTCTGATGAATCATTAGCCTTAATAAGGGTTTCTTTCTGAGCCTGGGGGTATTTGTAAACCGATTTAATGAGGTATTACCCTTTCCAATGAAAAGCAATAAGGCAGCCTTATTGTCAAATAAATATATCAAAGCTCTCTTACAAGAGCTGCATCTGCAGATGTTCTACTGGGAGTATTATGAGTAGAAGGCCTTCCTTATAGTCCCAGGGGTACAGGTGAACTTACCTTTGTCTCCTCGTACTCTCTGGGGCTTCTTTGTAATTGTTTCTAATGAATTTGTAGGCAGTTCTTGAAGACTGGAGCTTATGCATGGCTTATTATCTTGGCTAGATTGCATTAAAAGCTAATCTTTCATTTGCATGACTATTAGTACAATTTTAATAAAAAATTGGGGTAAGGTGTCACAATACAAATTTTTTATATACTTATATAAATTAAATAATTATACTCACCCCACCCGGGGGGGGGGGGGTAAAAACGGGGTGGGGGTTGCACCCCTCAGCCACTAATGCCTTTGAGTACACTAATCTCCAAAGCAGGTATCCAATGTCCAACTTTGCAGGAAAGTCAATGCTCAAGAGATGCACTGGAAGTTGAATGGAAGAAGACTTAGAAAATTGTATTACCTGATCACAAAGTAGAAAGAACTCCTGGATAATCCCTGATCAGGAAGCAGCTCCTCCCAAATATGGGAGGTCTAGAAAGGGAGATACAATTCAAATTAAAACTCACCACCGAAGAACCAGGATATGCGAAGAGATCAACTATGGAGTAAGCCGCTTAAATGACAGGATATTCAAAATACAGAGCGACTCAAGCACAGAACTTGATTGTTTAAAAATTTAAACACCAACAACCACCTCTAACCACCCCAGAGATAATCGAGGAATAACTATCAATATTCATTTTATCGTTTGGGAAAATATACTTTATTAGTATTCTTATACAAATATAACCTGAGTTGTATATTCCTGTAACAACAATCGTTTATCCATTGTTTTGTAAACTAAAGATATTATTTTTTATATGATAAATACAGAATATTTCCTAGATAGATATTATTTAGATTCCAATACTGAGTATAATTATGTTTTACAAAAGCAAGTCAATATTAAAAGGTTGAAAATTAAACTTTCTGTTCTAATCGGTCCAATATCACGTATATTCGAATAAATTCATCAAGATCTAATTTTTGATATTTTGTATACTTTATTTGAAGAAAAATAAATATATTAATATTTGATTCAAGGAACCCCTAAACATGTACATGTGTCCATCTTTTAAAAATACATTTTTCTAAATGACTATTTTTAAGCTTACTTGCAGTAAAATAAAAATAAAAAAAAAAGAAGAAGGAAAACTAAGTCTTATCTTCTAAAATTTGAATAAATTCATCTTTCATTTAAAAAAAAAAAAAAAAAATCATTCTTAATAACATCAATATTTATTATTCCATATGACTACATCAGTAACAAAAGATGATAAAAATGAAAAAGTTATTCTATTAATTTATATTATTACTCAAGGTAAACCGTCATACCTCGTAAGATGATTTTGGAGTCATTGGAGCGCTTTCAGACCTTGTCTATCTCGAACGCTACTAACCTCATTTAGTTGGTTAGTTACGATCGAAGATGGGTCAGAAGAAAAGGTCCGAAATCGCTACAAAACGACTCCAAGATCATCTTACGAGGTATGACGGTTTTGCTATATTTAATAATATAAATCATACTAACCTCAGTGGTAATAATAAAAAGATGTATTTATACTATTAAGTAAATAAGTACAAGTACAAGTAAAATTATATGTACAAACTTATATAGGAAACATACAAGTTATAAGACAAGATTTAAGCTTCAAATCTAGATCTTTGTGGTAATAATTGATAAATCATTTTCTTTGTTTTGTCATAGGTAAAATGATTGTTTAAAAATAATTTGCTTTCGTAGAATGGTCGAAGGTCGGATATCTTGATCTGTTCAGCCTGCAAAGGAAATGGGATAGGTTATACGTAAAGTATATTGGATACATAAAAAAAAAAAAGGCATTAATATATCTAACCTTGTCTTTGAAGTCGTGTTCATGTATTTCAATGGTTGTAACTTCCAAGCCGTGTTTTCCTCTTACATAAGCCAATTGATCACTTGCCATTTGTTTGAGAATATAGAATAATAGTTCTGTTGTATCTTTTTTAAATAGAAGGAAATGTTGGAATGACTAAAAACATTTAAATTGCTTTATGAAATTCAAGAAAATAGGATAGCCAAATACAGATCAAAACATTATTGCAAACTTTTGGTTTTTGTATTAACAATTTCTTAATATCAAAAAATTGCTTAAACTCATCTGCTTGTAAAAAAAGAATTTTAAAATAACATATTAAAATCTCACAAACTCACTTTTCGGTATTTCGACATTCGTCTTCTACAGTTAAGAAGTACTCTACAAGAGTGGCACCAGCCAACTACTCACGAACATAGAAAAGTGAGTCTTAACTGTAAAGTTTTTTTAAATGTTACTTGAATTCTTTGTCATAAATACTCCGCGATCCAAAGTGGACACCACTTGTTGACGACGAAGAGCAATACAGAGTAACGAACACACTAACTCTAATTTCCTAAAAGTCCATTTTCAGGAGAGAAAACAGAGGGAGACTTAGGTTGCAACATATTCATCGCCTTCCGTTTTCAGGAAAGAAAACAAAGGGAGACCAAGAGATCCCTTCTTAAGTTGCCATACATTCATCGCCTTTCAAGAAGAACCTTTACTTCATTAACGCTTCTAAAAACTCAAAAAGTGATAATTTAGGATCAAAAGAACGTCAAAAGTGCCTTCTGTCTGGCTGAACTCTGAAACTATGATTTTTTCTTAGCAATAAATGAGGGAATTGAACATTAATATCACCTCATTTCATTGTACAGAATATTTTTCATACTTATATTAACTTACCTTTTATATTAATAATTTACATACTACTATTACTTTACTATAAGTAAAGTATAGTGATCGTGAAAAAAATTCGATCTCCAGATTTTGAAGGAATGATATGTTTTGAAGTCCCAAAAGTAGTTTTATGAAGTTTATTCGATGATGTGTGTGTGTGTGTGTGTGTGTGTGTGTGGTGGTGAGTATGTTAGCATTGCTTGTTACCACGCTACGGTCCAGAATCTTTGATGGATCAAGTTGATATTTTACACAAAAATGGGCCCCACAGTGTAGATGATCCCCTATTGTTTGGGAGGAATTACGCATGACGTGAAATTCACTTTTTTTTGCCAAAAACCTGTTTTCAGAAAACATTTTTTTCCCCTAAACTGATAATTCTAGAGTTCTAAAATTTTTGTATTATCTTTGAGGTTACAATTGCAATAAACGACAAATATATTCAGAATTTTAAAACAGCAGGAAATATTTTTTTTTTCAATAAAATGTAAAAATTTTGACTTCTAATTCAATTTCAAAGCTTGTGAGAGCGATACAAGCCATACACGAAGCATCAAAATTAAACTATGCCTAAAAATAGAACATTATGTGGAGAATGAGTTGAGATATTTTTCAAAACTACATTCTTCAAAGGGGCGTTACAGTAGGATTTCTCTTTCCAGAAAATATTTTCTTGACGCTAAACAGCCCATTAAAAGATCATGAAAATTTGACCAAAAATGAAACAAATAATTAGTAGCAATTTTTAGATAAAGTTTTTATGTTAACAATGGAAATTATGGTGAATTTATTTTTTTTAAATCCATGTTATATTTAAGAGTGAACTTTATATCGTTTAATTTAATGGTTGGTTATAAAAATTAATAAATTGTTGTTTTAGACTTAAAAATTGAGAAAAATTAAAATAAGATTGCATTTTTTAAAATAAAATACTCTGTTATACATTATGTGCATTTTCGTGCTAGTTTTTAAAAATATTGTTTAGTGGAACGTTCAATTGGAGTTGGTTGCTTTATTATTCAAATGGTTGGCAATATTGAAGTTTATTTTCTGATATGCCTCATTTATTGCGTAACTGGTTCTTCGATTTTGTAAGCGTCAGAAGATGTCAACGTTGACCAAATGAGATTTTAGTTATTTACAGATAATTCTAAAAGTTCAAAAGTTTTTAAAAATAGTTAAGCAAAATGATTGACATGTATAGTTTAAATTTCATAATACTGTAAAATGTTTTCAATATAAAGTTTACACATGCAACCGTTTAAGTTTCCTAGAAAACAAAATTAGCAAAAAAAAATTTCATGAAATTTCAATCACAGCAAAGAGCAATAAAGCTATAAAAACTGTTTGTTTATCCTAAACTAAGGGATCACCTGCTATACTTGTCAAATTTTTGATATTTTTTTACATTTAAATAATTGACTTCGAAATTTTTTCAGTTAATCCACTGAAATAAAATTGATGTTTATAATGGAAAAATTTAAATAATTTATTGACTTATATGAAATATAAGAGGAATAATATTTTACGTGTAAAAATTCACTCCCAATAAACATAAATGTTTGTTGCTTTCCATGGTATGATGGATTTATATCACAAAATGCTATAATCAATCTATATATTGTACTCTTGAACAAAACTTTATCAGTTGTAAATTATTTTGTGTTTGTGAATAACAGTATCATTGGGTAAAATTGATTGTGAGGAATGGTCTCTTTCCTAAACAAAGAGGAGTTATGTTTGTTGACAAATATTCAGAATTTTCACTATTCTAGTTTAATAGTGAAAATTCTATCATTTTTAAAAATTTCAAGCTTCCAGATAAAAAAGTTTTAAATTATACTGAATAGCTGGCATCGACTTTGATTTGAGTATGTAAAATTGACTCATTGCAATTTATTTTTTCTCAATATACATTCACAGCAACCATATAACAGAGTTCAACAGGCAGGAAAAAAATAACACTCGCTCAAACATATCTGCCATTTAGATAATCTCCCATTTGACATTTATATTCTACGATGATCAAACCACCATAAGAAAATGGGAAAACAAGACTAAGATCTTTCAACCGTAACAAACGGTCTTCGTCAGAGTCAAAAACCCTACTGAGTTGAGTTTTGAGTTGAGTTGGATTTTTGACTCTGACGAAGACCGCTTGTTACGGTTGAAAGATCTTAGTCTTGTTTTCCCATTTTCTTATTGTGGTTTGATCATTGATTGTTATTTCACGTGTTTATGTGAAATCTTTTTATATTATACCTCAATGCATTATTTATTATATACCCAAGAAGTATGATATTATGTTTACTTATAGTAAAGTTCAGTGTAGGCCACTCCAAAATTTTTTTTATATTAATTTACCTTTGAAATAAAAACTTTAAATTCTTTATACACTTTATCGACATCCTGTATATTTTTACCTTAGCTAATTTCATATTTTATTTCTTATTGATATATTGATATTATATTTTAATATTAACTATTATAAACGGAACGAAAGCGTTACCTCTTCGAAAGGTATTACTTCTTTTAACAAAAAGAAAAAATACAAAATACAAAAAAAATAAATAAAAGGTCAATCTGTTTGTTACCTTTCTCATAGTATTCATAACGCTGAATTTCTGCGATTCGACAAAGCTCTCGAGTATGATTCTGATGGACATATTGACATCGTCATCTATGACATGGTCTCTGAGGTGCATGCGCGCATGGGCTTCAGACAGTCTCACCATGCTTTCTACATGTCTTACAGTGATGGGCAAACTTCCTGTGATCTAAGAAAAAAAAAAAAAATTAATTCATAAATAAAACGAAAATACCTTTGCAAATGAAGAAAATATGCGTATGATATAATATAGGTTACAATAGGTTAGGTTAGGTTGCAGTGGCAATCCCACAAGGGAACACACGTAGGCCAAGCATTGGCCCTTTGTGATACCACACAATGAACATTGATTCTACAGTGGGAGTTCTAAATTTTGCCTAACTCAAATATATTTAGAGTAGGGATCTTTAACGAGTACCTGGCATCGTACAGGCTCGGGACCGACGGTTTAACGTCCTTCTCCGAGAGACGACGTGCTCAGATTTATTCACCTCCCGCGTGAATAAATCGAGGGCCAGGTGAGGATTGAACCCCGGTCCTATCAGTTCAGAGGTGAGCACGTAACCACTGAGCTAGCCTGGTCCCTCCGATATAATATAAAAATGCATCCAATGTGTGTTTTATGATAGGAGACTGCATTGGCAGAACTTCCAAGTCCATCCTATTGCCTTTTATAGTTTTATCAATGTGAGTTACTCCACTATCAAGCTGATAGTGAACTTCTAAAATAGTATCAACATACTTTTTAAATTGTTTTGCTTTCTTTCTCTACTGGCCTTTTACTTCAGCAAATCTATATAAATAAAATAATGATTTTGTCTGTACTATTGCTTAGAACTGAATCATTTCAAGTTTTCTTTCTGTTTCATACACTGGAGAAACCAAATCCACGCTTGGACAAATTTCTGCCGGTATGTCCGAAAAATTTTGTCACAAGTAAACTCAGCCACCCTCAGACATAGCAAGCTGAAACTTTGACACTAGATTTGTGTATGTCTAACTTAAAATATAGGCTCTGAATAGATTGAAAATTCAGCGTAAAAGCCAAATTATGAACCTTTAAGCTGTATTTCACTAACTTCACAGACATGTTTATTTTGAAAATATACGGGTTTAGCAAGTAGGTATTGTTAGTTGATTTTAATTTCATTTTCGTACATGAATATACTGCGTATTTGAGCTTATTGATAAGGTGTTTCCCAGAGTTCAAGATGCACTATCTATTCAGAATTAATGGCTTTGTGAACTAGCAATTCTCAACCCTTACTTTGAACAGGAAGGAAAAATAAATAGCTTTTAAGTTTTTAATCATTTATATACAAAACTACTAGACAACACAAGGACACACAAAACACACAGTTGTCGAAATTTCAAATTTTTGAGGAACTGAAGTTATTTATGCATCTTCATCGAGAAGAGTTTTTTTTTGCAAGGTCATCAGGAGAAATAAACTGGCAGGTGCAGGGCAAAATGAAAGCAAATACCTAAAATATCATTGTATTAGGGGTAGTAATGGAGTGATTATGCGCCTCTTATAGCCTCTAGCACTCAACTCAGACTTCGGCCTTCGCGAGGCTACCCTGTAAACCTGCTATATGCAGGGAGAAACGAAGAGAACGAGAAGGTGACCAGAAACTGGGCCTGACCACCTTGTTTTACATCCTTCCAACTTTCCAAATCCTCTCCTCTTATCCCAACCCTAATCCAAGGCGTTATGCTATCCGTACCGAAGGGTGGTTGATACAGGGGCTACTGCATTACGAAATACTCAAGGGTACCAGGCGAACCCCTTGAGTAAATAGCCTTACTGCGGTATGCGGTGCTCTGCTGGAGCGGACAAAATACCACCGATAGAGCTTCAAGGATTTTCTCCTGTATGATACTAAGGAGAAAGAAGCGCAGAGGGTCAAAAAGCGCTAACTAGTGGGAGCCAACCTACCACAAGTGCACCCAAGGACCCGAAGAAGACTGTCCGTCCCGAAGAAGGAGAAAGGAAGTCACTTTCTCCCGAAATGTAGGGAGCCTGAATGGGCATTATCAATGATGGTTTATGCAGATTCTGCAAAAAAGAGGAAGACACACCATCACATCTGCTAGCTGACTGTAAGGCAACTTTACTGCACAGAGACAAGTGCTTCGAGGCGCTCAACAAAACCATAGACAAACTTTTACCACTGGAATCAGCAATAGTGGTGAGCCTCTTGGAGGCGTTGAACCTAACTGCTGGGGTACTAACAGAAGGGGGAAGTACAATAGTTTTTTTTAAGACGCAGTGCTATAGTTACCCTCAAATAATAATAATAATAAATATATGTGATTACCGATGACTGAGCCCTCAGCTGACTGTACAAACTTGCCAGTTTGTCTTGGTCCACCGAATTGACTTTAGGATGGATGTTCTGCTTGGAGTACACAATGTATTTCCTGAAGAGCTCCAATGGGATGGCATCTCGGCTGTTTGGCAATTCTTGTTCATTGCCTCCACTAGAGGCTGGATGATGTTTCATGTGAGATTTAACAACAAAGCTGGCTAACTGTTCATCAACCATGGCGTCTACCTCATCTCGTACAACGCAGAGGATATCAAAACGAGATAAGATTGGATCGGACAAGTTCACCTAGAATCACGGTAGAGTGTTAGTCATAGTTAAAATATTTTGGCTGCGAAGGGGGATGCAATGTGCCCACTGATATCAAACTCATTCGCGTCTGAAAAAAACTCAAACTTCTACTAGAAAAGGTTAGAATCATAAAAAAAAAATATCAAGCAGTGAATTCACTTTTAATGAAATTCTATATAAAAGAGCTGTTAAAAGTTGTAACCTCTCTCTAATGGAAACCGAACACAAGAAACCTAAAACTTCACTCTTAGCTTTACCATGAAAATTATAAAAGACCATAACAATTATACGTTTCTAAAAATCTTGATTGTGGTCTAAAGAGAAAGATGGCAGCAGGCATGCACTAACTGTCATAAACGTTAGAAAGGAAAAGAAATGTCGCAAAATTTTAACAAAATAAAAAATTCACAATTTGTTGAAA
The DNA here is from genome assembly GCA_026182355.1 of Hermatobates lingyangjiaoensis. Taxonomy (NCBI): domain Eukaryota; kingdom Metazoa; phylum Arthropoda; class Insecta; order Hemiptera; family Hermatobatidae; genus Hermatobates; species Hermatobates lingyangjiaoensis. The sequence continues at coordinate 635,169 of JAPFBL010000352.1, forward strand.
ATCAAACTGAAAAAATATTGTATTTTTTTGCCAAACCAAACCATTTTTCATTAAAAAAAAAATGAAATTAACCATTTTTGTTAATATTCTTTGTATTATAGTTGTGTGTAAACCTACGTCCTAAATACCGTATACTGCACCAGGGAACAGTATTTTAACTTTTTAAACCAGGGATCTTCAACGTTTTTTTACATCGCGACCTAATTTTGACGCTAAACTTTATTCGTGATCCTTTAGTGAGAACAAAAACAAAATTAACAACAAATAAAAAAAAGAAAATTAAAATAAATTTGATCAATAGTAACTTTAATGAGATTGCTGTGCACATAAATGATAATTGCACATTAATAATAAATAAATTATTTATTTCATTTTTAGTCCTTTATTTTGCGACCCCTGTTTAACCCTTTCGCGAACCGCAAGGGGGTCGCGACCCACCGGTTGAAGAACCTTGTTTTAAACAATAATTTACACCCAAATAAATTCGTAAAGCGATACATTGGTACCATAAAACTTATAGATATGAGAAATAATTGACAGTCAGGTAGAATATGAAAAAAAAATAACTTTTTTTTTGTCTTGAAACCCTTCTTTAACAAACGCAAAAAAGTTTTGAGAAAGTAAATTATTAACTTTTAAATTATAAAAGAAATAAGAATGAAAATAGAACAAAACCTTACAGAAGATATACGAAGAGAATCGAAGTTTTTAAGTCATATAGATCCTTTAATCTCCTGCGGTATATAAATCTTTCAATTATTCTTTTGAATATATATATTTGTTTATAATAAAGAGAAAACGATGTATATAAGACAAGAAATTTACTTTTAAAGTTATTTTAAACAGGAAATAATGTTATAGTAACTCTATTTAAAATTTTATAGGTCTAATCCTTGATAGATTCAAGGATTTGACAATATAACTATTACATATGAATTTGCTTATCCATTCGTTGTGGCCTCTTGGGGAAGTGGACGGTGCTAAAATGACGTTTACTCCAAGAAAGGTTCCCCCAAACAATCGTTTACAAAGCTTTCAGATTTATTATATATATATTTTTTTTAAAATAAAGGTTATCGGTCTATACAATAGAAATTAGAGTTGTTTACATTTTCTGAGAAAGTCATGCTGGAGTCGTAGCGGCCACCAATAGGATTAGAGGCTGCGATGACGCTGCACCTTGCCTGCAGGGTAGTGTTGATGCCAGCTTTCGAAATGGATATGCTTTGTTGCTCCATAGCTTCATGGATCGACGTCCTGTCATGATCGTTCATCTGAAATAATAACACGATTATTCTAAGCACTAGATTACTTATTCAACTATTTATCTATAATAGAATTTTACAGAATCAATTTTTTTTTTCTTGATAAGTGATGAAGGTGATGGCTTAGAAATGATTCATCATCTTGTCTTGTATAGGCAACCGCTTGCGTACTTCTGTGCTAAGAAGCCCACTCATGACATGGAATCATCACTGTTAAAGGCAATGCAAGCCCAATCATGACATGGAATCATCACTGTTAAAGGCAATATAAACACGATTCGATCTCATGACATCGAATCATCAGTGTTAAAAGGGAATGTAAGTCCACTCATGACATGGAATCATCAGTGTTAAAGGCAATGCAAGCCCAATCATGACATGGAATCATCACTGTTAAAGGCAATATAAACACGATTCGATCTCATGACATCGAATCATCAGTGTTAAAAGGGAATGTAAGCCCACTCATGACATGGAATCATCAGTGTTAAAGGCAATGCAAGCCCAATCATGACATGGAATCATCACTGTTAAAGGCAATATAAACACGATTCGATCTCATGACATCGAATCATCAGTGTTAAAAGGCAATGCAAGCCCACTCATGACATGGAATCATCAGTGTTAAAGGCAATACAAGCCCACTCATGGCATCTAGTCATCACAGTTAAAGGCAATGCAAGCCCACTCATGGCATGGATCATCACTGTTAAAGGCAATGCAAGCCCACTCATGACATGGAATCATCAGTGTTAAATGCAATATAAGCCCACTCATGACATGGAATCATCACTGTTAAAGGCAATATATGCCTTTAGGCAATATATGACATCGAATCATCAGTGTTAAATGCAATGCAAGCCCACTCATAGCATCGAGTCATCACTGTTAAAGGCAATACAAGCCCATTCATGGCATCGAGTCATCACTGTTAAAGGCAATGCAAGCCCACTCATGGCATGGAATCATCACTGTTAAAGGCAATATAAGCCCACTCATGACATGGAATCATCACTGTTAAAGGCAATATAAATATAAGCCTACTCATGACATCGAATCATCAGTGTTAAATGCAATGCAAGCCCACTCATAGCATCGAGTCATCACTGTTAAAGGCAATATAAGCCCACTCATGACATGGAATCATCAGTGTTAAAGGCAATGAAAGCCCACTCATGACATGGAATCATCAGTGTTAAAGACAATCATGCTACGTTTAGATCACACGGCCCGAATCTTCAGCACTAATGGTAAAATGTTAAAACTAAATTTACACATGAACTTTAATCTTGAGGAGTAACGGCAACAGTATAAGCTCGCGCTACCATGCCGTACAATACTCGAAACTAATAGTTATTGGCGCCGGGATACTTCTGCTACATCTCTTCAACAAACTGCACCTAATCTTTCCTTGGTGAGGGTTCACCATTAAAGAACGAATATTAATTTTGTAAAAAGGAAGTGCTAGTCCTGGCGTGGGGACCTGCGGCTTTAAGGCCGCATGTGACCTTTTGAATCATAAAGTGCGGTCTTCTGCGGTTTGTTGAAAAAAATGTTTCAAAATATAAAGAATTACAATTCTGGTAAAAAAAAAAGAAAAAAATCTGGCATTTTGCTTAACTCAAGTGATTTAGAGTAGGGATCTTTAACGAGTACCTGATATCATACAGGCTCGGGACCGACGGCTTAACGTTCTCTCCGAGGGACGACGTACTCAGATTTATTCATCTCCCGTATGAGTAAATCGAGGGCCAGGTGGGTATCGAACCCTCTACCTACCAGTTCAGAGACGAGTACGTTAACCACTGAGCCAACCTAACCCTCCTTTCCTTAGTTAACAAAGATAATAAACAAAGAGAATGAAGTCACTGGAAATGTAAAACACTTTCAGATGCACTGATGGATTAATATAAGGATAGATTCAAGGATTTGACAATATAACTATTATATATGAATTTGCTTATCCATTCGTTGTGGGGAGGTAGACGGTGTTAAAATGGCCTTTACTCCAAGGAAGGTTCCCCTACCAGTGTGCTTGTCAAACTTGATAAAAGCAAAGTATTTATTATTTTTTACTTTACTATAAGTAAAGTATGGTGATCGTGAAAAAAAATCGATCTCGAAATTTTGACGGAATATGTTTTGAGGTCCCAAAAGTCGTTTTATGAAATTTTTTCGATGATGTGTGTGTGTGTGTGTGTGTGTGTGTGTGTGTGTGTGTGTGTGTGTGTGTGAGTACGTTAGCATTGCTTGTTTCCACGCTACGGTCAAGAATCTTTGACGTATCAAGTTGATATGTTACAGAAAAATGGACCCCATAGTGTTTTGTAGATGATCCCTATTGTTTGGGAAGAATTATGCACGACGGGTAAGGTACTTTTCTTTTTTTTTTTTATTATACAAACGACTTGAAACTAAAACAATGCGGGCAATACCTTGTCAAACTCATCAATAAGGCACACTCCTTGGTCAGCCAGTACAAGAGCGCCCGCTTCCAAAGTCCAGCCATGCGACTCTGAGTTCTTTTTTACATAGGCTGTCAGTCCAACAGCAGAGGCACCCTGACCTGTCGCAAACACTGACCTCGGCGCGATCTTCTCAGTGAACTTGAGGAACTGCGACTTTGCCGTGCCAGGGTCACCGCACAGTAAAACGTTTATATCTCCTCTTACTCGATGCTTCTCTCCTTAAAGAACACACACACACACACACAAAATTAATTCGTTACAAAAAATTAAAACAACGCGTTTCGAACATATGATGTTCTTCTTAAGGTTACATCTGCTCTGCTGGGGTCTGGCCCAGTCCTTGCTTGGTCTCACCTCAGCAGAGCAGATGTAACCTGAAGAAGAACATCAAGTGTTCAAAACGCATTGTTTAGGTTTTTTATGTGGAGACTTAATACTTTTCCCAATATGAGTAAATACCACACTATAACAGATTTCACAATTAATGAGCGTACTGTTTTTCACTACTACAAAGATATTGAAATAGCCCTACTGTTAATGACTGTTCGTTCATTAACTGTGCAATCTGTTATAGTGTGGTATTTTTTACTCGTGTTAGGAAAAGTATTAAGTCTCCAAAGAAAAAAGTTTATTAAAAGAAACTAAACAACGTGTTTCGAACACTTGATGTTCTTCTTCAGGTTACATCTGCTCTGATGGGGGTCTGGCCCAGTCCTTGCTTGGTCTCACCTTCCGAACAACCACCCTAGCAGAGCGGATGTAACTTGAAGAAGAACATCAAGTGTTGGAAACGCGTTGTTTAGGTTTTTTATGTGGAGACTTAATACTTTTCCCAATATGAGTAAATACCACACTATAACAGATTGCACGATTACTGACTGTTTGGGCCTCTTGGGCGAGTGCAGCCACCTTACCTCTCGTCTTTGACTCCCCTCCAAACAAAGCCAGTGCGATGGCTCTTTTGATGCTTTCATGACCGTAGACTGAAGGTGCAATGCTTGCCACAATCCTGTCCACGATCCTATGATCCTTACTAAGCTTCAAAATTGTTGAAATGTCTTCATCCGTCAAAGACTCTACGATTTGCTTCGAGTCTTTTACAAGCTAAAAAAAAAAACCAAAAAACCCTTCAACTACAAAACATTACAAGTAAATCACTTGGTCCTTGTTATTATTCTAAATTATTTGTTACTTGTTTGTTGTTATTGTTATTTATTTGTCATTATTCTAAATCATTAGCGATATTAACACGATAGGTTTTCAATAGTCACTCTTGCCTCTCAATTTAGAAATAACTTTTAATGGCCACAAAATGAAAACTGTTTCTAGAAAAAAATATTAACAATTAAATCAAAACGATACTATCGTTGTGCGACAGAAGATATAACTCCATTTCATTCGAAGCAACCAGAAGGGACTTTGCTAAAATTAGCTGAGTTATGAAGTCAACGTACAAAGTTAAGATGGCGTATTTTTTTTATTATTTTCAAAAACAAAAAAAAAGTACATTTTTTTTATGCAAGGGAATTTTTGAATAAATATGTGTATTAACCCTTTCGCTGCGCCAGTCTAATTCATTCTTGTTTGTGAAAAATGCACAAAAAGGGACCAAAAAACGAAAATCGAGAAAAATTATATTTAAAATGTCTTTCTGACTCAAAATCAACTAAGCTTCCCGAAAAAAAAACATTGAAAATCATGCAACTATAATTTTCTCTCTTTTTTTTTAGAGGTAACTGAAATAAAAAAAATTACAGGGGTAAAACTATCTTATGTTCAAAGAAATTATTTCTCAAAAAAATTATAAAATAATCAAAATCTATTCAATTATTTCAAATATCTATTATAGAACTACAAACATTTTGGATAGATTCGTTGACTGTTCTTTTTATATACAAAATAATTGTGATTATAAAAACATTTGGAGTGATTACGTTTTTCCTCATTAGATGGCGATACCATTGTTTGGAATCTTGAAGGAAGATTTTTAAGGCGTATTAACATGTAGTTCTGGCTATGTATATATCCATATAAAAAGCCAATACAAACACATTCTATTCTATGAAGGAAGATTAAATTAGCAAAATTCGCAACAGGTTCAAAAGTTTTTTTTATATCAATGTTCAAATTTGAAATTTTTGCAGTCACTGCAGCTGAACTATGAGTTACAAATATGCGATTTTCTCAGCGAAAGGGTTAATAAGAGACAACTATATTTATTGATAAAACTATGAATTCATAGATGCTTGGAATGATTATTCAGTGGAACTGACAAAGTGGTTGGCCACGATGACTGTGGAGAATAGTGGAAAGCCTTGATCGGAGTTCAAGTTAGAATCATAAGTACTGCTGTATGTGCCAGTCACGTCGAGTTCATCGCCAGGCTTTACTCTGTCGCACAGGTCTCCCAAAACCAGTACATCCTTTGATCTGGGTATCCGACCAGCAGGTATCTTCCCAGGGCTTTCTTGTAAAGTGATCTTTTGAAAGTTACGGTAGACTGTGTGCTCCATGTTCACCTGGAAATGAAAAAAAAAAACAAATTATGTAGGGATGTACAAATACATGTTTAATAATAACCAACGTTTAAATTAGCTGAGTAGCAGTTCGACTCTGACGAAGTTAGTTCATTTTAATTTCTTTTGTGTTTATAATAATTTGCTCGCTTTTAAAAAAAAAGTGAGTCATACCTACCACCGTAATAAATAAGAAAATCAAATTTGAGCTCAGTATCTAAAAAAAAAAAAAAAAAAACTCCAGATCTAATGAAAGTCATGGACTGTACTAATAATGATATTTTCCACAATTCTGTGTTTCTAATAATATTTAAATTACTCAAAACACGACACAGAAAGGAAGATAAAATGACATTTACTAAATTCAATATTTCGAACTGTTGTTCGTCATCAGGAGAAGACTTGAAGAGAGGACAAAGTGAGAGATATCTCCCCATGTCGAAGAACGGAACGAGAAAAATCTAATAATATTTAGTAATACTAAGTATCATCTCTGAATTTTTGCAAAATACCCGTCAAAGACGGATACATTTGCGAGTTTTTTGAATAAAAATATTAAATCTTTTTAACATTAATTTATAAAATACTAGCAAACGTAGCCGTCGAAGTATAAAAAATTCGATTATACTTGGTATTCCAAAATGCCATTAGAAATTATAGAATAGTAGAAAATACCATTATTAGTATAGTGTTAAGCAAATGCCTCTGTACATTAGCATATTGGCTGTCTGTCCTTCAGGTTCATGGAAGAAGAAACAGTTGGAACCTCTGACTCTTGAGCAAGTAAACTACAGTTGACCATGTGAGAAAAACTTGGTCTCGCTAAATTGAATTCCTGCGTAAGATAAAGTTTCTCCTTGCGATTTAGTTAACGTCATTGCAAAACAGACTCTGACGGGACTTTGCAATCGTTTGAACGGAAACAGCTAGTGGCTCGGAATCAATGGTATGCGTGGTATACACACAGACTCCCCAATACCACACCCAGTCATGATGCCCGCCTCTATGGCATATCTCTGCAGAGCACGTACTCAGAGTCGTGTCCCGTTGCACAGTTTTGGGGCACTCACGTTTCGTAACATGAAGTTTGTTACTGCTACTAAATCGCTGTGTGATTGGTGCTCCTACTTTAAGTTTTTACTCATAAGCAGGCAGTACAGTTGCAGTCACGGAGTCAAGAAATTCAGTTAGATAATGAACTGATTCCTTTTATCACTAATCAATCTCTTTACTGACTTGTAAGTTCTCTTCTCAGATGGATATAGCGTACAAACTTGTTTGTTGATTTTTCCTGCCTGCTTATAATAAAGGATGAGAATTGCTCTTTCACAAAACTATTTATTCTGAATAGATAGTACATCCTCAACTCTGGGGAACACCTTTTCAATGATATCAAATAGGCAATATATTCAAATACTGAAATGAAATTAAAATCAACTAACATACCTACTCGCTATACCTGAATATTTTCAAAACATGTCTGTGAAGTTAACAAAATACAGCTTAAAGGTCCATAACTTCGCTTCTGCACTGAATTATCAATCAATTCAGAGCCTATCTTTTAAGTTAGACATACAGAAATCTACTGTCAATGTTTCTGCTTGATATGTCTTATGGTGGCTGAGTTTACTTGTGACAAAATTTTGCTGACAAACCGACAGAAATTTTTCTAAGAGTGGATTCGGTTTCTCTAATATATGAAACGTAAAGAAAACTTGAAATGAGTCAGTTCTAAGCAATGCACAGACAAAACCTTTCTCTTATTTATATAGATAATATGTTATTCATGTTTAATTTAGTATTTTTGTTATTAAATGATTAGCATTGTTACGCCTTGGTTGAGGGATTCTCACAATATGTGGAGTTATACGGAAAAGAAAGGTCAGACGAAGCAAAATTATAATTTGAGTAATATAAATTAGACTTAGTTTTATTGTATTATATTATATACTGCTTTATTAACATTCTGTGATGCTAAATATCCATGACATTGTTAACTGACTCAAGAGATGAAATATCAAATGGAAAGATAATCCCGTAACACATTCTGTTTCTGGACTAGAAGTGACATAAAAAAAACATAATAAGACATGAAACATTAATTACATTTTTTTTTTAATTTTCAAGAAAATAATTTATTCTGTAATGGACTTCAAGAACTGATAGACCTAAAAATTGAATCTTTAATATACTCTATCTAATTATATTAGATAGGGTATACCGTCTTTTTCCGAAAATAAGACACTGTCTTACTTTATTTTTAGGTTAAAATCCGTGCTAGGGCTTATTCTCGAGGGAGGGCTTCAAGTACATTAAGTAGATTTACATATTTTTGTTTTTATATTTATTTTTATACAGAAATTTAAATTTATTCAATTACAGTCATGTCATCTTCTTGAACATCGTCATAAATTATCAAAATTTTGAATTCCGTTCTGATTTTCCTTCAAATCTATTTCCCGTAGAATCATTGATCTGAATCTCTCATGTCTTGCAATATAGCTGTGGTTAAATTAATACTTCTTGTCTATGTAGCCTCCTTGAAACGTACTTTAGAGGTAAACAAGGAATTCCTTGGAATATTTTTTTCCAAAGAATTCTCTCAAATATTGCGACAGCTAGAGGTACCTACTATATTCAACAGCAATTTTTTAACGAATTATATTTTTCACATTATCTTAACTAGGGTCTATTTTCAGGGTAGGGTTTATAGTCCAAAACGTCCCGAAAATCACGCTAGGACTTATTTTCAGAAAAAGACGGTAAATAACGAAATATTGTAGAAACTCTTGCAAATACTCTGCTCCCTGAGAAAGTAAAAACATGTCAAATAAGATTAAAAATCATTCTGATGTGATACATTTAATAGCCAATCATTGGAAGGGATTTCGATAAGGATTAGGCATAATTTTGATAGAACTGAAGACTTACAGTGAATGGTCCTGTGCTCTGGCACTCAGGACAAGAGCTGGGCTTGACTTCTGAGTTCTGCGTCTGTGCGAAAGGCCCCAGCTGTTGGCCGCACTTGTCGCAGTCATACTTGACGAGGGACAGCTGGGGAGTCACCGGTGTTGAGCTGGTCACCACACCGCTTGTCCTCACCAGCTGGTTTAGATGGATCCGTCTGGAAGAAAACATTTCAGTATCACCTTTTTTGTATTAATTAATCCATCCCCCTAGTGGGGTAGGAATAGATTGATTAAGCGCCTCAAATAGCCTCTAACACTCAACTCCGACTTTTGGTCTTCACGAGGCTACCCTGTAAACCCGATATATGCAGGGACAAACGAAAGAGAAAGAGAAGGTGAACAGGGGTTGGGCCTGACCGCCTTTGTTTCACAATCTTTCTAACTTCCCATATCCTCTCCTCATATCCCAGCTCCAATCCAAGGCGTTACAGGATGATAAAGGGGTTACTGTATTACGAATGGAGCCTCAAGGATACAAGGCGACCTCATTGAGTAAACAGCCTTACTCCGGTATGCAGTGCTCTGCCGAAGCGGACAAAATACCACCTTTTAGAGCTTCAAGGATTTGAAAGGATTTAAAAAATCAACTAATTTTATACGGCTGTTATTAGTCCCAGACTTTCATCTTATTACAGTACTCGTATACATACATATTCAGTCATCATCAAAGAAAACCAAAGATTTTTCAAAGCTAATATGTTTTCATTCAAATCATAAAAAAAAATTATTAAATTAAATTAACTGGTTATGCAAAGAAATATAATAAACTTTTAACCACTTTAAAAAAACTAGTTTTGAAAAATTAAAAATACATTTATTTTTAATTTGCAAATATTGCAGATGAAAAATACGTTTACAAAATATACGTTTAAAAACAGTATTACAAACATAAAACATACAAACACTTACAAACTTAAAAATAATTTTTTGGTATTAAATTTCAGATTTATTGTTAGCTTTTTTATGATTTTAATTTTTTTCTGGTTTCTATTTTTACAAAATCCCTTAAACGAAGGGATTCTCTCAGTAGAGATATATTTGGCATTGATACGTACCTGAATGTCCTTAACTCTTCAATAAGCGGCAACTCTGATATCCTGATGTGAATTTCGTTTGTGACCCTTTCATAGCTCGGGTACATGGTTAGTACTACTTCTTTAGCCACGCCATCAAAGATTTCAAGCATTTCACTTGGAGCTTCAGGTAAGAAGAAGGCCAAGACATTTTCTTTGTTGGCTAGTATGGGGAATTCAACTTCAAAACTAGAATCATTATTTTCGCACATTCGCCTAATCTTATCTTGATAAACATAAGCACCACGAGAGTTTACATGATTACGGAGGAAGTTTTTAAATCTATTTGCAATCTCAGTCCTTGGGCCAAGCATAACAACCCATTGTTTAATAGAGTGTCCTTTTGTGTCTTCTAAATTCTCGATTGACTCCACCATCTAGAGTAGAAAAATAAAGTCAACTTTAGCATATATTCATTAAAGTAAGACAGTAAAGTAAGAGCAGAATATTTTAGAGTAGAGGTCTATTAAGTCTCACGCCGAAAGCAACCATCTAAGCCAAAGGTTCCCAAAGTGGGTACCTTTAACGGACTGTGTTTCCGTGAAAAACACTAACATTTTTTTTATGGCTATCGATTTATTCTATATTTCTTGTGAATCATGAAGCCGAATAATGTTTCCCAATGTTGGGATTATATGGTATTCAAAGAGCAAAAATGTTCGCCCTATGTGTATTCTCTTGTGAGCCTACCACTGCAACCAAACATAAGCAGAGTATAAAAATTCTAATTCATTAAATAATATAACAAGAAATTTTTACCACTATGAAATTAAAGGAACTAATAAATCCTAAGGTAGTGCAATCAGTTATTATGTGGTATTTACTCATTGTAGGGTAAAAAACTTAATAAAATAGTCTCCACATATAGAAATGTAATCGAATAAACAAGCGTGTTCTTCTTTAGACATTAACTAAAAAAAATACTATTTAATCACAGAGTTATCTATAGTATAATAAAGTAAATGGTACAAAATAAAATAAGGAAGATAGTACATACCTAAGGGTGTGTATATACCACCCTTAGGTATGTAATCTCTTACATACTAAACAGGAAGAAATGTAAAACAAAGTTTTACATTTCTTTGTTAACAAATAAAACCAAACAAACGAAATTAATTACATGAATTTTGGAGTCAGGTGTTGCTTAACAGGTTAGACACTTTTTTTCAGTATTAAAAATACAGGTTTGAATTTTGACCATGATTCTAGCATTTTCATTTGGGAACTGGAAAACCTTGTGTATAGTGGAGGGAGAAGACATTAAACTATCGGTCTCTAGCTTACCAACGACCAAGGAATATTACCATGCACAACAGTCCATGTCGTAAATAGCAGTTCCGGACCAGAGGCCCACTACTGCTGGATTCTCATCCTGCTGTTTTTGTTGGGTTAGTAAACATTGTCAAGAATGGGGGAGTCAGTCTGTCAGGGAAAGGTGTCGTCTTCGTGGTCGTATGGTCTTCCGGCTTTGCATTCTTTGAGGTACTGTATACTTTTGGAGTCATGTGGTCGTCATTTTTAGCTTAAGTAGGAAGCTTTGAGGCTTGTTGGATTAGGAAAGGTTGCGAGTTGGTTTAGTTCCCGAACAAGGAGATTTGGATGGATTATTGGCAAGTCGAGTAATGTAGGAATAAATAGATTCCAAACTCAAATCATGTTGAATATCAACATTTCTGGCGTACCATGGAGCCCTAGCTTTAAGGCGGGCATATTTATTCTGTACTATTATATACGACTATAGCTTATACGACGTTAGGTGTGGGTTAAGGAATCTTGACTATAACGCTAGGATTTTTTTTCATTTAGGATTGATTAGAATAACGGGGTGTTTTTGATAATGGATGTGCTAGTAAAACATATGACGTGATGAATACTTTCTTTCTCATTAATATACCAATTTTAGAAAACACTGTCTTTGGCTATGAAGACCTTATTTAGCTTGAAGACTATAACGCTAGGATTTTTTTTCATTTAGGATTGATTAGAATAACGGGGTGTTTTTGATAATGGATGTGCTAGTAAAACATATGACGTGATGAATACTTTCTTTCTCATTAATATATCAATTTTAGAAAACACTGTCTTTGGCTATGAAGACCTCTTCTCTAAAACATCCAAAAAGCCAAATAAAACTCTCATTACCTCTGTATCCATTGGAATTTGACCTTCCGCTGCCTTTTCAGCTCTTTTTCTTTTCTTTGAAGGACCTTCATCATCGCTAACATCTGTTACAAAACAACAGTTATGTAAATAAAAGCTTCCCAGAAAAGTTAAAAGATAACAACGATGTAAGATATTATTATTAACCGTCATGCCTCGTCTATCGCTGGTGAAGTCGCAATGGCTGCATCATCAATGGAACAAACATTACCTTCCAAAATCACCGATATAAATACCTATTTTAACTCAATGGTACCAATACAGCATGTACAATATACTTAATGGTGCCAAGACTCCAAAAGATGTCTTTTTCTTAATAAACGTATAACTTTACTCTATTTCTTTTTGTCAAACATACAAAGTAAAGTGATAAAAATATATCACCAAAACACAGAAACAGCACTTAAGAAAGAACTGACACAACCAAATTCAATATTTCGACACCAGCCGTCAAAATAGTGTTATACACATATACACAAATATTTTTCTTTATCGAGGTTTGATCCAACGTCACACAATAAAACATTGTTTTTAAAAAGATAGATGACAGTAACAAAGTAGTGTTTTTCCTACCAATAACCAAATAATTCTCATGAAACATAAAAAATCAATAGCACACTTTCCAATAAATTAATAAATAATTAATTTCCTTTTGTTTGGTGCTTTGAAATAGATGTGTACTTAGAATTAACATTTCTGATTGTAAAATAACCTGTTGTATGTATGTGTTGTTCTCAATAATTTAGTACTCTATGTAGGTTGTAGATTGTTGTGTTAAAAGTATCATAGTTTTTACTCTAATTTTAGCCCTGAAGATGATGTACACATACATCGAAATGTTGGCCTAGGAAGGAGTTTATTTTCTTTTATATGACCTAGTCCTCAAAAAACAAAAACCTACCTAATACAATATATATATATATATATATATATATAAATGCTATATGAAATACTATATATATATATTTCATAAAGGAGGAGAAATATTATTGAAAGTGCACTCATAAAGAACTTCTATGGAAATTTAATGAACAATAGTCCGTACTTTATAAACTAGATGAAATATTAATAAAAGAAATAAGTAAGCAGATCAAGACTCCTTCAAGTTTAGGAACATTAAAATCAGACAGGGATGCCAGCAATCCTGAAGACTTTTCAATCAACCAGGTTAACTTGTTATTATATTTTTTTGGTTGTTTCATTTAGCTCTCTGATGATGTTTTAACGAAAGGCCTTAGAGCATTTTAATTAATATATATTGTTATGTGGTATTTAATTCATATATTATATCAAGAGTTATTGTTGATTATTAATTTATATATATATATAACTTTAAATTACACAAAGCACGACACAGAAAATAAAATAAAAAGAACACTTACAGAATTCAATATTTCGAACTGTTGATCGTCATCAGGAGAGTAGACTAGAAGAGAGGACGAAGTGAGATATATATATATAATTATATAAAAAGATTTCACATAAACACGTAAAATAACAATCAATGATCAAACCACGTGGTTTTTCCCATTTTCTTATTGTGGTTTGATCATATAATTATATATATATATATATATATATATACACAATTAAAAGAAACGGTCCAGCGGACTTTTTTACAATAAAATAAAAAACGAAGGAAACACACAGACATAACTCACATCGATATTTCGACAATCGTCGTCATCAGGAGGTGCGAAGAGCAAAGAGTCCCGCAGGAAGACAGGGCGGTACTGAACTCGGAGACCGCAGCTAGTACCCCACCACTTACCACCAAGCGGGGGAAGGGAGGGAAGGAAATGAAGAGCCAAATTAAGACGTAAAAGGAACGGGTAAAAATTATAACTATAAAAAAGTAGATAAACAAATTAAAATTAATAAAGAAAAAAATATAAAAAATAAAAATAATAAATAAATAAATAAATCATAAATAAATTATCGGTTGAGGTTGAGTCCGGGGGAAGAGCGAGCATCAAGTAAGCATATGTATGCCTCCTCTGAAGCTCTTAGGGTAACTTTATTGTTGGATTCGGGGATCTGTTTCAGGATCTGAACCCTGAAACAGATCCCCGAATCCAACAATAAAGTTACCCTAAGAGCTTCAGAGGAGGCATACATATGCTTACTTGATGCTCGCTCTTCCCCCGGACTCAACCTCAACCGATAATTTATTTATGATTTATTTATTTATTTTTTATTTATTATTTTTTATTTTATTATTTATTTTTTATATTTTTTTCTTTATTAATTTTAATTTGTTTATCTACTTTTTATAATTTTTTATAGTTATAATTTTTACCCGTTCCTTTTACGTCTTAATTTGGCTATTCATTTCCTTCCCTCCCTTCCCCCGCTTGGTGGTAAGTGGTGGGGTACTGGCTGCGGTCTCCGAGTTCAGTACCGCCCTGTCTTCCTGCGGGACTCTTTGCTCTCGCACCTCCTGATGACGACGATTGTCGAAATGTGAGTTATGTCTGTGTCTTTCTGTGTGTTTCCTTCGTTTTTTATTTTATTATATATATATATATATAATAGCTAAACGAAATAATGGATAATAAACTACTAAAAAAACCCTTACAGTCTCAATAGCAACTTAGTATTAATATTATTAAGAGAGTATTGGCTTAAGAAGGAACAGTTGACAGTTGGCCCACCATAGAATAAATCCTGGTCCCCTCTCCTTCTGCCCTCGTTAGCGTCTCTCTGAGCCATGAATCGTTCTGCGGCCGCCCGGTCACCCATCGAAAGGTCGTCAAAGTCGTCTTCATCATCCAAGCCTTCAGGGTCGTATCGGTCTAGTTCAGGATTGGGTCGATAGTCACTGTAACAGAGAAACAAGTAAAACTAACGATGACATCAGAAAAAAGCAAATCCTGAACAGGACACCAACGTGTCGTGTCACGCCCTATAATTATGCAATACAGACTATTTGGACACACACACATATATATATATATATATATATATATATATATGTGTGTGTGTGTGTGTGTTTTATAAATTTCTTGCTATAATAATACATTTTACAAAATCCTTAAAAATAATGTTATACATTGCTTAACCCAAAAAACATAATCACTGGATAATAAGACTTTTTACTTTTCCATGGCATCACCAAAAAGTTCTTCCCCTTCTTCATCATCTTCATTCTGTATACCATCAGTGCCACCAAGAAGGTCTGCTTCATCTTCAAAAGGCTCTTCAAGCTCCCTTGCTGGTGAGGTCATGTACCCTGTGCCACTTCTGTAGTCTTCTTCAGAAATATCAGGAGCTGGCGAAGTTGGATTCTGAAAAGAAACATGTTGATATATAGAAGGATAAAAATTATAATCAAATACATATTTAAGACTTTTCTCTACCCAAACCATTCAAAAAAAGTATCGGTTCATCCCCCAATGAGGGGTAGTAATGGGTGATTAAGCGCCACTAATAGCCTCTAACACTCAACTCCGATTTTCGGCCTTCACGGGGCTACCCTGTTAACCTGCTATATGCAGGGACAAACGAAAGAGGAGGAGAAGGTGATCAGGGGCTGGGTATGACCATCTTCGTTTCCAATCCTTCCAAATCCCCTCCTTTTTTCTCAGCCCCAAACTAAGGTGTTATGCGATCCGAGCCGAAAAATGGATGATACAGGGGTTACTGTATTATGAAGCGGAGAATCAAGTGTACCAGGCGACCCCCTTGAGTAAATAGCTTTACTCCGGTATGTGTTGCTCAGCCGGAGTGGACAAAATACCACCGATAGATGCAGGGATTTTCCCCTTGTATGATACTAAGGAGAAGGAAATCCGGAGACCATCCTCCGGAAGCGCAGAGGGTCTGAAAGCGCCTACTAGTGGGAGCCAACCTCCCACAAGTGCACCTAAGGACCCGAAGAAGGAGAAAGGAAGTTACTTTCTCCCGAAACGTAGGGAGCCTGAATGGATTATCAATTATGGTTTATGCAGATTCTGCAAAAAAGAGGAAGAAACACTATTGCACCTGCTGGCTGCAAAACTCCATTTTTTTATGTATCGAGATAATTAAGGGTTTGCATTTGAGTTAATTTAAAAATATTGGCAAACGTTAATCTATTCGAGTGATGTTTTTAATACTACACACCATTTAAATTTTATTATGAAATAATAATTATAAGTTTTTTTAAAAAAAATAAATGATTTCCTTAGCTCAAAATGGACTTATACTATTTTCAAAAATAACGTATTACAAAAAAAAAGTAGAATAAATTTAAGTCTATGTTTTTATAGAACATTAGCTTTACTAAAATGGATTTTTAATACAAAAAGTAATAATGAAGCCATTTAAATACTCGAATATAAATATAAAAAATCAAAATCATTAAAAGTTAATATTAGTTATATTGAAAAAGCGATATGAATAAACAAGTGTATAATGTAAATAACTTCGTTAAGATAACAAAAAACAAAACTTATAATTTTGAAATTATTTGTCTTTTACTACTAGTTTAGTGAAGTATTTATGGTAAATACAGTGCAGTCAAAATAATCATAATAAATGCAATAAGAAAGTTGTTTTAATTATAACTATTAGGAATAGACTTATTCCACTTTCAAAAAAAATATTTTTGCAGTAACATTTTATAGCAAAACGTTTTTCTTTTACTTTATGGCAAAATCGTACTGCATTGAATTTATAATTAAAAATATGAAGAGAAGATGTCTATATCTTACTAAAATTACCGTTAACTTATTTTTTTTTTATAAAGTGGACTTATACCACTTTCAAAAAAACAGCTCATATCTAAGAGAAATAACGCAAAAATCGAGAGGTTACAAATGAAAAATTTTTATGATCTAAATCTATGAAAGTATCCACATTTGGCGGATAATTCACAACTTCACCATGTTATAAAGCATCATTGTGGGTTTGAGCTGTTACATCTAAAACGTAAAAGTCGTCAGACATGATGTAGGAAAACCCTTATAACCTCTGTTTATTGACTGTCCATTTAAACTCTAAAGTACGCTCTAGCCAACGTGTTTCGTAAGCAAATGAATGTACATTTTTAAGACCATCTGGATGTTCTTTGGTTACATACAAGGTCTCTTAATGATAAGCAATTTTCACTAATATAACAAAAGAATAATGGCTAGAATCATTTAGGAACCAATTCTCAGAATGATGCACAATATCGTAATGAAGATTAATTAATCAATACCATAATTAAAACCAAAAAGCTTAATACTCACATAAAACTTCTGACTCACTGATAATTGATTAGAAAACTGTTTAAGTTTTAACTAAAATCAAAAGGGAGTAAGTGGAATTTTATGTCATAGTAACTTGAAAACTGGTACATTACTGGCAAAATAGTAAGAATGATCAACTTATTTAAAACAGAACGAATTTAGAATACTAAAACATTCAAAGGCTATAACAGAACATATGAAACAAAAGAACATATCTCACATAACTAATAATGATTATACTGAACTATGACCTTTCAATTCAGCGATTTATAATACAAACCCCGATTACTATATAATCATATAATAAAGTTAAAAAGAACCTTAAGTAATTAATAACACAACAGATGACAAATATGAATAAAATAGGTATCACTGTATTAAGATTATGCCTTGCCAAGATTATTACAAACTAATAAGTTAATTAAACTTAACTTACCGACATTTCTTGAGTAATAAATAAACAAACAACTACAAAGAACAAACTAACAACACTCTTTAGACTATCTGGCACTTGGTGAATGCCATTGACATCCAAAACGGCGGGAAAGCACACTTCATGCGCGGCTAATTGCAGGGGATTCTTCACTTTCAACTATCCCTAAACTAGCCAATAATTCATGCCCATATAATTTCATGTCCTATGTAATGTTCAAAAAAATTATTGATACATTTGATAAGAATATTTCAAATTGTTTAAAAAATGTAATTCAAAAAGTAATTTTGGTTTTTCCATTCTTCAAACCTGTTAAATATAACGATGGTTATTTAACCTGACATTCTTATAACAAGAATAGCCATAGAGTTTGTATTTAGTAGTTTAATAAGTAAGTTTACTTTATTAATTTTCTAATGATACAAGTTTAGTAGTTCTTGTGTTGAAATCAGAACCATGTCTCCCATAATTCCCAATAACATAAATCCCGAAAAACGGCCCATGCCTGGAAGAACTGAGGCAGGAGAGAGAAGGTTTTTCCTCTTTAATAATTTTGAATTTACTTAGGGAAACCTTTGGTTAACACCTTTGTCACGTTTTCAGGTATGAACTACTTTGCAGGTTTAAATATTGCAATACTTTGCCACGAATTCCTTTTTACACCAAGTATTTTACATATCCATTTGAGTCTACAGGGTTAGAAGTTTACTTATATTTTCTTGTATAATTTTGCTTATATAGTAAGGTTTAACACAATGTAATTTATTGTAGGTTCATCCAATGTAATCCTACGTTGTTAGAAAGGAATTACAAGTATGAAGTTTTGACTGAATATGATTTAGGTGTGTCAGCGTATGACAGATTCGAATGCAGTCTAGGATATAGCTGATGAAAAACTTGTAGAAGAAGATCCTTACTCCTCATGCATGATTATTCAATTTTCAGTTTCAACCGTCTTTAAACAAAAGCGGCAGTTGAAAACCAACCTTTTGAGTTTCTTGAAGACTGTTAAAACTGAAAATGATCAATTGTAAGTGTCATTTTCCTTTTTGTGTGTGTGTGTGTTACTTTACTAACTTTGAATTTTTGGTGTCTGTTCCGAATATTTTTACAACAAAATATAAATATATATGTATAACAATATTTTGCAGTAAACATCCTAAATTACCCCACCTCTTATACAGATAAATCTTTAAAGGATGATAAAAAAAAACAGTTTTCCAGTGCCTTACCAGAAACTGTTTAATGTAAAATGTCATAAATTTACCATATCATGAGTGCCATTGAACTCACTTCCATAGTTCTCTAGTTGTAACTTTAATTGTACATATATATATATATAATAATTTCAATAACATATCGACCGTTTGATAGAATAGATGTATTATACAATTGGAATTCGTTCAATTTTCTATATTTAAAATCAAACTCTCAATGCCGTTTTGGTTTTGTTTTAAAACCTTTTTCAGAGGCAGGTGTAATTTTTTTTTAATTAGAAAATGAAATATTCATTATATGGAATAACTAACAGTCAAAATTTTCGTCTAGACTAACCAGAGGTGTGATTTCCAGGTCAAGACTTCATAGTCGCAATGTGTCGTGGTTGCGTCGTACGGAGTATATTTCAACAAAACAAAGAAGGTTCCAGCCCCAAGGCATGGACAAAGTCCAAGCTAACGATGGACACAATATCAAGAAAAGCCTTAAGGTAATCAACTGTTACCTATTCAAAAAATTTTTTTACAATATGTAAAATATGTTATTTTTTGAAGTCATTGAGACCAGATATATCTCATAATTTGCGAATTGATTTTTAAAAATTTTAATTTGTAAAAGAAAAGTTTTCTAAAAAACGGATTTTGGCAAAAAAAAGTGACTTTCCCGTCATGCATAATTCTTCCCAAACAATAACGATCATGTACACTATAGGGCCCATTTTTGTGTAAAATATCAACTTGATCCGTCAAAGATTCTGGACCGTAGCGTGGTAACAAACAATGCTAACATACTCACCCACCCACCCACGGCATATAATCAGGAGTTTATATGTTTTGTATGTTTATGACCAAAATCCTCAAGAACCCCTTCTGTGAATTTATATATATATATAATATATATAGAGGAAGCTGATGAAGAACTTTATATATATATATATATATATATATAAATGAGTGCTTACTTAATGCTCGCTCTTCCCCTGGACTCAACATCAACCGATAATTTTTTTGTCCATTGCTTTTTTACTTTTACTTATTCATTTTATTTTGATTTATATACTTTTCACATTTTTTATAATTTTTTCATTAGACTTATTTCTATTTAATATTTAATTCTATTTATTTTATTATTATTATTACGATTAATAATAGTTTGAGGATTAAAATGTGTACTTTGTACTTAAGGTTCGACTAACGAAGCGAAGACAGAAGGTGGGACAGCAAAGGAACAACACAAGGCTTGTAGTCAAACACAGACCAATGGATTCAGCTGAGGTCAATATACACAGGACTAGGAAAAGACAACTGGAGCCTCCAATCGAAAAGGAAGATGAAGAAGAGGAAGAAGATGAGCCAGACACTGACAATAAAGAAGAGAATAAGGAAGATGGGAAAGAATCATCAGAAGATGAAGAAGATAAAAGTGACAAGTCTGGGGGATGAGGAAGAGAATCGAAGCGTAGTAAGAGGAAGGGAAGAAAACAAAAGTGATAAGTATGAAGATGAAGCTAGAGGAAGTGAAAAATGAACTCATCAGTCTGAAGAAGAAAACAAACGTGGAAGTGAATCCGATGGAAATATAAGTGAAAAAAGCGGAGGAGATGGCAAATCTGATGAAGAACTTTAGTCAGCACTCAGAAGATGACAACAAAAGTGGAAATGAATTCGATGAAAATATAAGTGAAAAAAGCGGAGGAGATGGCAAATCTGATGAAGAACTTTAGTCAGCACTCAGAAGATGACAACAAAAGTGGAAGTGAATTTGATGAAAATATAAGTGAAAAAAGCGGAGGAGATGGCAAATCTGATGAAGAACTTTAGTCAGCACTCAGAAGATGACAACAAAAGTGGAAGTGAATTCGATGAAAATATAAGTGGAAAAAGCGGAGGAGATGGCAAATCTGATGAAGAACTTTAGTCAGCACTCAGAAGATGACAACAAAAGTGGAAGTGAATTCGATGAAAATATAAGTGGAAAAAGCGGAGGAGATGGCAAATCTGATGAAGAACTTTAGTCAGCACTCAGAAGATGACAACAAAAGTGGAAGTGAATTCGATGAAAATATAAGTGAAAAAAGCGGAGGAGATGGCAAATCTGATGAAGAACTTTAGTCAGCACTCAGAAGATGACAACAAAAGTGGAAGTGAATTCGATGAAAATATAAGTGAAAAAAGCGGAGGAGATGGCAAATCTGATGAAGAACTTTAGTCAGCACTCAGAAGATGACAACAAAAGTGGAAGTGAATTCGATGAAAATATAAGTGGAAAAAGCGGAGGAGATGGCAAATCTGATGAAGAACTTTAGTCAGCACTCAGAAGATGACAACAAAAGTGGAAGTGAATTCGATGAAAATATAAGTGAAAAAAGCGGAGGAGATGGCAAATCTGATGAAGAACTTTAGTCAGCACTCAGAAGATGACAACAAAAGTGGAAGTGAATTCGATGAAAATATAAGTGAAAAAGCGGAGGAGATGGCAAATCTGATGAAGAACTTTAGTCAGCACTCAGAAGATGACAACAAAAGTGGAAGTGAATTCGATGAAAATATAAGTGAAAAAAGCGGAGGAGATGGCAAATCTGATGAAGAACTTTAGTGAGCACTCAGAAGATGACAACAAAAGTGGAAGTGAATTCGATGAAAATATAAGTGGAAAAAGCGGAGGAGATGGCAAATCTGATGAAGAACTTTAGTCAGCACTCAGAAGATGACAACAAAAGTGGAAGTGAATTCGATGAAAATATAAGTGAAAAAAGCGGAGGAGATGGCAAATCTGATGAAGAACTTTAGTGAGCACTCAGAAGATGACAACAAAAGTGGAAGTGAATTCGATGAAAATATAAGTGGAAAAAGCGGAGGAGATGGCAAATCTGATGAAGAACTTTAGTCAGCACTCAGAAGATGACAACAAAAGTGGAAGTGAATTCGATGAAAATATAAGTGAAAAAAGCGGAGGAGATGGCAAATCTGATGAAGAACTTTAGTCAGCACTCAGAAGATGACAACAAAAGTGGAAGTGAATTCGATGAAAATATAAGTGAAAAAAGCGGAGGAGATGGCAAATCTGATGAAGAACTTTAGTCAGCACTCAGAAGATGACAACAAAAGTGGAAGTGAATTCGATGAAAATATAAGTGGAAAAAGCGGAGGAGATGGCAAATCTGATGAAGAACTTTAGTCAGCACTCAGAAGATGACAACAAACGTGGAAGTGAATCCGATGAAAATATAAGTGGAAAAAGCGGAGGAGATGGCAAATCTGATGAAGAACTTTAGTCAGCACTCAGAAGATGACAACAAAAGTGGTAGCAACAGAAGTGAAGATGAAAGGAAATGTGAAAGTGGTTCGAAAAAAGAGAAAAGTGAAAGTAGAGGGACGGCGGAAAATTCGTTCACATCCGTTCTATGAATTTGTCGTTTCATGGAGACATTGGACCCTCTCTCCCTAGGCATGCTATGTAATTTGATTTTAATATAGTGTCCTCTAATTGTAATAACGTAGGCAATATGGGACTCAACTCTAGGGTTGACAGCTAGTTGGAATAGATTTTGATTCAATCTTGTACTCCTTTGTTTACCTAAACATCCCTCCCTAGATATTTGTCATTTCCTGTATTTTACTCCCTTATAAAATACCTCTCTTTCCCCAGACTCTTTTTGCCACTATGATGTCTCCGTAAACATATACGATAAGTTTAATTAACTTGATAAATTCTTCCATTTCCCTACTATTGTTGTGAGAATAGTCAAAACGTGACAAGCAATATGTTAGGTTTGCTGAATTTGTTATTTTTGTTCTTTTTCATATTATTCATGTTAGAATAGTCAGAAGGACACAACAAATAGGACAAGTTCACTAAATATGATAAATTCTAATGTAGTGCAATCAGTTATTATGTGGTATTTACTCATTGTAGGGTAAAAATCTAATGAAATGGTCTCCACATATAAAACTTTTAATGATATAAACAACGCGTTTCGAACACGTAGTGTTCTTCCTCAGGCATTAACTAAGATCAGTGCCTCTGAATAAGACTGTCTTATTCAGAGGCACTCATCCTTAGTTAATGCCTGAGGAAGAACACTACGTGTTCCAAACGCGTTGTTTATATCACTAACATTTTTATATGTGGAGACCATTTCATTAGATTTTTACCCTACAATGAAATATGATAAAATTTTTCATTTTCATAGTATACCTGTGAGGGTAGTCGCAAAGTGAAGGATAATGCAGTAAATTTTCAAAATGTTGTATTTTTTTATATTTTCATACAATCTGTTTGAGAATAGTCAGTTGGAGATGACTAATATGGTCAGTATGCATAATTGAATAAATTATTACATTTTCATAGTATTTATCTGAGAGCAGTCTAAACGTGAACAGAAATATATAGTAGGTTTGCAGAATTTTATATTTTTTTCCATTTTCATAGTATTAGTGTTAAAACAAGTGATAAGTTCTATCGGATATTTGAAAAGCAAAATATGAAATTTTGTTTTATGTTCATAGAATTAGTGTGAGAATAATAAAAAATGTTAATTCATATACGATAAGTTTGCATACTTTGTAAATTTTCCAAAGAGAATAGTCAAAGCTTGAACAGTAATATGCTAGGTTTCTTGAATTTGTTAATATCTTTCTTTTAAATACTATTCCTGTAAGACTAGTGAGAACGACAAAACGAATACGACAAGTTTGCTAAACGTGAAAAAATTTTTAATTTTCATGATATACCTGTGAGAATAGTCGAAAGTGAAGAGTAAGAGAGTGAATTTGAACAATTTTATATTTTTTTTAATTTTCATACAATTTGTTTGAGAATAGTCAAATGGATATGACTAATATGGTTAGTTTGGTTTATTTGACAAATTTTTCACTTTTCATAATATTCGTATGAGAGAAGTGAAAGCGTGAACATTTATCTTGTAGGTATGCTGAATTTGGTATTTTTTTTTTCATTTTCATAATATATGAGGGAAAATAGTGGCAAAGCGAAGAGTAATGCAGTAAATTTTGAAAATTTCATATTTTTTTTATTTTCATAGATGTCGTTTGAGAATAGTCAAAGGTGACGACTAATATAGTAATTTTGCTTAATTTGATCAATTATTTCATTGTCATTATTATTCTTCTGAGAGTAGTCTAAACGTGAACCAGGAATACAGTAGGTTTGAAGAATTTCATAAATTTTTTTCATATTCATAGTATTCCTGTTAGAATAGTGAAAAGGTGAAGGGTAAATGTGAAATTTGAATTTTTTTTTTTCTTCATGCCATTCGTGTGAAAACAGTGATAATGTTAAGACAACTACGGTAAGCTTGCTTAATTTCATATGTATTTATTATTATCATATATGTACTATTATCATAGTATTCGTGTGGGAGTAGTAAAAGTCTAAACAGTAATATAGTAGGTGTGCTGAATTTGTTATTATTTTTCATTGTCATAGTACTCGTATTAGATGGGTCAAAACGACAAGTCGAATATGATAACTTTGCTAAATATGATGAAATTTTTCATGACTGCTAAATATGCAGTAAATTTTAGAATTTTTTTCTTTTTTTTTTTATTATCATAGAAGATGCATGAGAATCGTTAAAATGTGATTACTAATAAACTAACTTTGGTTAATTTAATAAATTATTGCATTTTGATAGCATTCGTCTGATAGTAGTCAAAACCTGTTCAGTAATACAATAGGTTTGATGAATTTGATAATTTTTTCCTTCTTCATAGTATTGGTATGAGAATAGTGGAAAGGTGAAGAGTAATACTGGAAATTTGCCAAATTAGAAATTTTGTTTTATTTTCATAGAATTGATGTGTGAATAGTAATAATGTTAACACATATACGATAAGTTGGCTTAACTTTATAAATGTCACCATTTTCTTACTATTGGTCTGAGAATAGTCAAAGTGTGAACAATAATATGTTAGGTTTGCTGGATTTGTTATTATTTTTTTTTTTTTATACTATTCGTGTTAGAATAGTCAAGAACGACACAACAAACAGGACAAGTTTGCTAAATATGATACAAATTTTCATAGTATACCAGTGAGAATAGTCTAAAAGTGAAGACTAAGAGAGTAAATTTCAAAAATGTTATATTTTTTTTAAAGTTTCATACAATTTGTTTGAGAATAGTCAAATGGAGATGACTAATATGGTTAGTTTGCTTTATTTGATAAATTTTTCAATCTTCATAGTATTCGTATGAGAGAAGTCAAAACGTGAACATTATTAACATGGTAGGTGTGCTGAATTTGATATTTTTTTTTTTTCATTTTCATAGTAGCCGTGTTAGAATAGTCAAAATGACAAGACGAATACAATAAGTTTGTTAAATTTGTTCATTTTCATAATATATCAGGGAAAATAGTGGTAAAGCGAAGAGTAATGCAGAAAATTTTGGAATTTTTATATTTTTTTTTATTTTCATAGAAGTAGCTTGAGAATTGTCAAAGGTGATGACTAATATGGTGTTCGTTTAATTTGATGAATTATTCCATTTTCATAGTGTTCGTATGAGAATAGTAGAAAGGTGTAGAGTACTAAGGGAAGTTCTGCAATAATTGAAATTTTTTTTTATTCATATCTCTTGTGAGAATAGTAATAATGCTAATATATTTACAGCAAGTTTGCTTAATGTCATAACTTTTTCCAATATAACAGGATTCATGTTTGAGTGATCAAAGTGTGAACAGTAATATGGTAAGAGTCCTGAATTCGTTAATTTTTTTCATTTTCATGGTAGTCCTATTAGAAGAGTCAAAAGGACAATTCGAATCTAATCAGTTTACTAAAATTGATAAAATTGTTGTTTTTCATTTTATTCTTGTGAAACTTGTTGAAAAGAATACAGAAATGCAGTAAATTTTCGAAGTTTTATTTTTTTTTTCCTATTTTCATAGAAGTTGCATGAAAATTGTCAAAATGTGATTACTAATATGGAAAGTTTGGTTAATTTGATAAATTGTTCCATTTTGACAGTATTCGTCTGATATGTCAAAACGTGTTCAGTAATAGGATAGGTTTGAAGAATTTGATAATTTTTTTTATTTTCAAAGCATTCTTGTGAGAATAGTGGAAAAGTGAAGAGTAATACTGGAAATTTGGAAAATAAGAATTTTTTTTATATTCATATTTGTGTGAGAATAGTGATAATGTTGTTGCAAATACGAAAGGTTTTCTTAATTTGATATGTATTTCCATTATCGTGGTATTCGTATGGGAGTAGTGGAACTGTGAACAGTAACTGAAGCGAATACTATGAATATAAAATAATAACAATTTACTTCATTACTCTTCACTTTTCAAGAATTTTTCCAGGAATACTATGAAAATGAAAATTCCTTATAGTATTTAACAAACTTAGTGTAGTCGTTTTGATGATTCTAACATGATAACTATGCAAATGAAAAAAAAAAAAACTAAATTTAGCACACCAAGCATATTACTGTTCAAGCTTTGACCTCTCTCACGCGAATACTTTAAAGTTGGAAAACTTTGTTTAATAAAGCAAACTTAGGATATTAGTAGACACATTTGACTATTTCTCTTGCCGAACTTTTCAATAAAGTACTTCAAGAATGAATAAATTCAATATATTATTTACTGAATATATTGCCGAATTTTTCACAATAAGATACTTCATAAATGAATAAATTTAATTAATGAAGTAATATTTAAAGAAATGAAGTTATATTTGTAATATAACTGATTGTTTTTCATTTTTCAACAAAATGTTCATAATGATAATTATTTAATCGATCACAATAATTATTTCAAAGCAATGTAGTGAATTGTAAATAAAAACATTGCATTCAATAAAAACTTTCGTTTATCTACCTTAGTTCAAAACGCTCTTTTCAATCTTTTTTTAAAACACTATTCTCTCTTAAAAAAAAGAAAAAAAATGGTATGTACATGTAATACGTTAAATAATCGCCAAATATAATTATACTAATGTAACGAATTAATTAAGAATATAATTACATGCAATTATTACAATCAAATTAGTGTAATAATTAACAGTTAAGTTACGACAATTTCAAAGCTATTATGTTAATATTACTTTTCAAACAACACTAGAAAAATATTAATAATTTTATTTAAAAAAAATTATTTTTAAGTCATAAACTAGAATTAATGGGCAAAAAAATATAAACTCATTTACATACATTTGACAGTTTAAATGTCTCGAATAAATAAACAAGGTTGACCCAATCGCAAATACATATTTAACATGCAATAACTTAAACAAATAACTAATATTTTAATTTAATAATGAATGAAGAAATTTAAATTTAATTAATTAGAATGAAGAAATTAATTAATGTTTCATTAATTTCTTTAATATTATCAAGTGGTTTTCATTTTTTAGCCACTTTAGAATATATTTTAAGGTTTTAAAGAGGTTAAGGTGTTTTCTTTTAGAACCTAATAAAAAAAAGTAGAACTTTAAATAATATTTATTTTACTTTTTGATTGGTCTTGGAATTATAACGATAAACAGACGGGCAAGTAGTCCGAATAAGGTAAAGAAAATGCTCTTGAGGTATAACAGAGATAGATCGACATATAATTACACACACACACATATATATATAATTAAAGTTACAGCTAGAAAACACAAGAAAAAGGACGAACACTCACGAATCTCGATAATTTCGGCGTCTTGCCGTCTTCAGGAGAGTAGAAAGAAAGAAAATAAAAGGAGAAAGAATGAAGGAACGGAGACGTAAATGCGTCCACTGGCCGATGTCATCATATATATACGTATATATATCTGACTCTGACGAAGACCGCTTGTTACGGTTGAAAGATCTTAGTCTTGTTTTCCCATTTCTTATTGTGGTTTAATCATTGATTGTTGTTTCACGTGTTTATGTGAAATCTTTTTATATATATATATAAAATAAATTCAAAACAAAGGAAACACACAGACATAACTCACATCGATATTTCGATGTGAGTTATGTCTGTGTCTTTCTGTGTGTTTCCTTCGTTTCAAATTTATTTTATTTAAAAAAGTCTACTGGACCGTTTCATTTAATTGTGTATATATATATATATATATATATATATATATATAAGATTTCACATAAACACGTGAAATAACAATCAATGATCAAATCACAATAAGAAATGGGAAAACAAGACTAAGATCTTTAACCGGAACAAGCGGTCTTCGTCAGAGTCAAAAACCCAACTGACTTGTTTTCCCATTTCTTATTGTGTTTTGATATATATATGTATATATAATTCAATGTAGATAAAGAAGCATAAAGAAATTTAAAAACACACACTATGGTCTCTAATTTTTGTTTGAACCGTCTTCAGGAGAGATAAGGGTGGGAAACCAAGCGCAACGTACTGGTGCATGGTTTCCCTGTTTTATCTCTCCTGAAGACGGCTTAAACCAAAAATTAGAGACCGTAGTGTGTGTTTTTAATGTCTCTAACTTTCTTTATCGACATTGACTTTATTTATCTTGTTGGATCGTATTTTCATAAAAAAAATGTATATATATAATATATATATTTCGTGTAATAATATTGTAACACTATTCGGAAATTCATCCCAACAGGTCTAATGTAAGGGAACCCGATAATTATTTGTAACCAAGAATAATAAAGGTTTCATATTTATGCCGTAATCCTGGAAAATATAAACCAAATATATGTATAAGGAGAAGTAGAACTTTTTTTTTTATTTTTATATAAATAAATTAAGAAAAGTTGTACATTTGGGAATTTGCTCATTGAGGCAAGTAGAAGAATTATCGTGCACTATTTTGTTGATTTCATAGACTTCTAAAATAGTTATTTCCCGGAATTTATTGTTTCTGTGTAGTATTTGTATATTCCGGGAAATAACTATTTTAGAAGGCTATGAAATCAACAAACTAGTGCGCGATAATTCTTCTACTTGCCTCAATGAGCAAATTCCCAAATGTACAACTTTTCTTAATTTATTTATATAAAAATAATAAAAAAAAAAGTTCTACTTTCTCCTTATACATATATATTTGGTTTATATTTCGTTATAGCTCTGTGTGTTATTTTTTCACTATGTTTCCTACCCTTAGTCTAAAAGAAAATGTAAAGGCCCAGCCTAACTTTTAAGAGAAAAATATACCTGCCTTCTAATAAGAAACAGATGTACCCTATGTCCATTCCATTTCCAGTCAGTCTTATTCAGAGGCACTCATCCTTAGGTTCGTACTTACTGCCTTATTTTATTTTATATTAATTTTTGTACTTATTTACTTTGTACTATAGATAACTCTCTGGTGTTATTGTATTTTTTAGTTAATGCCTGAGGAGAACACTACGTGTTCGAAACGCGTTGTTTATATCATTAAAATTTTTATATGTGGAGACCATTTCATTAGCTTTTTACCCCACGAAAGGAAAATTATTGCTCACCCCAAAATGAATTTAAACCTATACCGATAATAACAAAGAAATAAGAATTCAGTTTGGATACATTTTTGTACATAAGCTATCATAGTTCTTCATTCACCAAACTTTCAAGTAATTTTGGTTATCAGTAGGACCTTTTAAGTGTACGTTGTGAAAAGTACACATAATTACCAAATAACTAATTCTCAACTTAATTTTTTTTACGAAAATTTCTGAGGAATTTCGATCCACAATAAAATATTAAAAAGTATTATTTATTTTATTGAATAAACACTTATAGGATTTTGTTTGAAGTTACATTTTTTTCAATTTATATTGAAAAACTTCATATTATAGAATAAGGGTAATCAAACTAAACAACTTGTGTCTCCTATTAGACTAAGATAAAACCATCGGTACCTACTCCTCATTGATAGGTAAGAAGTTTTTCGTATTTCAAGTAACTTATCTGAAATAAATATTATAAAGAAAATGAAAACAACTCTCGAAAGTTTGGTGAAACTACAATTGCTTATTATATCAAAAATATAGATATCCTACAAACAATATTTTTTTTAAACTAAATAAAAGAAGGCAACGCTTTTAGTTCACTGTTATCAGTCTATACATATCTAAATGACATTTTTATGATTACAGCAATCATTCTTCTAAAACAATTATATACATTTCCCTAGAGAAAACTGCTTCATTTTCTCCATTTATGTATTTACGTCAAAGCATATGAAGTGAATGTAATTAGTGAAATGAACGACTATCTTAAAATTAATAATACTGCACCGAAAATAAACTCATTCCAATTATAAATAAAAGATAATGGAATAACTAACTAATCGTATACATTTTCAAAGACCTCATTCAGTCTTCTGTTGTATCTGAAAAAAAAGAAAAAATACACTATGAGTAAAATTTTGTAAATTATTAATTATAAAATAATAGTCTCTAATGACAGCACGATCTATTGTTGAAACATTAGCAGAGATAAATGTCATACTATATTTATAAAATAAAAACAAATATAGATTAAATAAATAAGTGGTGAAAAAATTAATACATCTCAAAGACTATACTGCTATATGGCATTCATTTTTCTTCCAGAAATAAACGCAACAGAGAATAATCCTTTTTAAAAACAATAATGATGTATTTAAAGAATAAATAATTTAATAATATCAAAGATAATGTTTTACTCTGTAGAACATACATTTAAATATTAAAGTACTAATAATAATTTTGTTGTATTTGTTGATTATTTCGTTCTTGGTAGATTATTTTAAGAAATGCTAAAATAAAATATTTAACAAAAGTAGAAACTTTTTTGACGAATTACAGTGTTAGGAAAATGGGTGGAAATTTTAAAATATATTATTTTCAGAGAAGAGAATCGTTAATAGTTAACAATAGCTAAAAATGATATAGCGGAAACATCTCTTTAAAGAATTTAGAACTAGACATTTTTTTGATAATAAAAAATAAGTAAGCATAAAAAAACTATAAGAAACCAAGTAAGAGATAGTAGTAGAGGGCAACAATGTCGGCTGCAGTGGCAGTCCCACAAGGGAACACACATAGACAGAATATTGGCACTTTGTGACACCACACAATGAAGACTGATTATACATTGGGAGTCCTAAATTTTGCCTAACTCAAATGTATTAGAGCAAGGAACACTAACTAGTACCTGATATCGTACAGGCTAGGGACCGATGGCTTAATATCCACTCCGAGGGACGACGTGCTCAGATTTATTCACCTCCCATGTGAATAAATCGAGGACCAGAGTGGGTATCGAACCCTGAACCCACAAGTTCAGAGCAGAACAGGTTAACCATTCAGCTAACCTGTTCTCCCCCAAGTGCGAGAACTACTGAAGCTGGAGTTACGTGCCTTCTTAACTGTTATGTTTTAGATAAGCTAGTTCAAGTGTTAATCTCCTTGAAACCATCCAAACATCGCCTTCACATCAATACACCGATAGACCCTCAACAAATGGTGCTACTTTTTCAGTTTTTTTGCATACATTTTGAACATGTCTTAGTTATAATGTCACACGGGTAACTTTGGCACATAATTTTTTTTTTATAAAAACATCTACTGACAAACTAAAAATAAAACACATGACCATCGTATCCTTCATGAAGTTCTTTTTTTGTGTCAACTTTTATGCGATAATTGTAGTGTCAGCAATACACCAACCAACAACAGTCTTATTGTGTACTGCTATCAAAACGTCATCAGTGCTTTTTAGCGAAGGCTTTTGTGCTGTACAATGGATCCGTTATCAATGCTTGTGTCGCAAATGTCGATGAGTTTTCTAATCAACGAACTTAATTTCAGCGATCAAGAGGCCCGAAGCTGTTATGGATAACTAAATTCACTATTGTTCCACTGTTCTATTTTCTTACCCATTATGATTGTTTGAAAACCATTTACACCGCCTACAGATGGATGACCCTGACGTATGCCATGTCCACGATAGCGAGTAAATGGACGCCAAACACCTCAAACCCTAGCCCGAGTAGGTTGGTATACATAATAGAAAACTATCTCGTCTCCTCTGAGAATCAAGGTTCAAAACAGTAAATATGCTACAAAGTAGAATAAAATATATAAAAAAATAAACTAAAAAAGTTCCAGTCACTAGGAAGGGACTGATAACAATACTCCTTGCTAAACATACCAGAATAACACAGAAAACAGTTCTTCACAAATGCTTTTTTCAAAGCCTTCTTAAAATCTGACGAAGGAGCTTGTACAACTTCTGACTGCTCATTAGCAAATCTCATAAAAACCTAAAAAAAAAAATGCAATAAGTCAATGATGAGATTTTCTTATTTAACCCAAAAAAAAAAACAATGAGATTTTCTGGTAACCACAAATGAATACTGGATTAACTGACATCTTCTAAAGTTGTTTGCGACAGGGAGTAGTTAATGATGAGATTTTCACTTTTAGCGTCTTTAAGAGCTTTGAAAATGGAGGAGACTTTTTTACAACCGATTTGATACCTCAGTTGATTATAATGAGCTTCTATTAGACGAGCATTTTCAATGTTTACATCAACAAAGTCCTTCGCGTCCATCATATGACTCTCTGAGCACCGTATCACCACACTGTACCCTTCTCCGTATCTAAAAAACAAGACAAATTATGTGATTGTTAATTTATCCGGAAACATCCGAGAAAATGTTCATAAAAAAATTTAAAAAATAGGTACATTTGGGAATTTGCTCATTGAGGCAAGTAGAAGAATTATCGTGCACTATTTTGTTGATTTCATAGACTTCTAAAATAGTTATTTCCCGGAATTTATTGTTTCTGTGTAGTATTTGTATATTCCGGGAAATAACTATTTCCCGGAAATTAACTATTAAAAAATAATTTTATTAAAGTACACAGCAGCTTTGCGTTTGCGACTTTTAAGCTGGTCTGCTCTAGTCTTCCAACGACTTTACGGTGGGCTGGTTTTAGTTCCCAAATCATTTATCCAAGAGGCATACTTCATAGAGATGAGCGGAGGTAATAAAAAAGAAAATCACTTTTACAAGCGAAAAAACTTCATAACAGATTAAAACTTTTGTTATTTACTGTAATTGTTTTGTCTTGTTATGAAGTTTTTTTCTTTTGTAAAAGTGATTTTCTTTTTTAATACCTCTGCTCGTACCTATGTAGGTTCTAACATACCTTAGTAGATATGTATACCTACTTTACCTATATGAGAGCTAACACCAGTCCCACCAAGTTGTTAGAAGACTAAGAAAAGACCAGATTTAAAAGTCAGAAACGCAAAAGCTGCTATGAAATTTAAAGAAATTTGCTTAAGTGAAGAATCGCTGCCTTCTTATAACAAAAACATCTCAATAAATAAATAATAAAAGAATATCAATTACAAAAAAAATAATTTTAAACTTAAATATCATGTAAATTTGAAAACAAACTTTGTAAAAAAGTATAACATAAACATATTCAACTCTTAAGATGTTTAACTAATTCGATAGATATATAACCAGTGGTATGTATCACTTTGGAAAATCAAAAGTGAATCTTTATAAACATTATAATGTGAGGTCTAACTTACATAATTTATTTCATGTTAGTGTACAGTACTAGACCTGTTATAATAATTAAATTTCTAACATGATTAATGAAATTTAATTTAAAAAACGTTTTTTTAAGAATTATTGATGGCACTTAAATTTAAAGCTTACTTTTTAAAAATCACTATGAATAAGCTACAGTTTTTAATTCAAATGTTTTACCAACTGAATAAACCAGAATTGAATTACATTATTTAAAAACGATTTATGTCTAAATAATGTATTAAAAGAAATGCAAATTGTTTTGATAAAAAGGTCATATAACAGGCAATTCTTTTTTATTTTCTATCCGTTGAATATATTCAGGTTGGCCTCCACACTAATGATTCTTAGTTAGTAATAACTTTTTAAAATTCAATCAGGTAAAAATTAATCTATATATATAAAATACTAACTTTCTCTGCCTGTCCACTATAGAAATAAAACTATAGACATTTAGATACAAAGAAACATATGGATCTTATGTAACTTTTTTCGGAGGAACCAACTACAGTATTTTGATTTTAACCAGAGTCCCTGATCAAAATTAGATAAGACACTTCTCTCCAAACAGCTTCGTCAGAGTCCCTGATCAAAATTAGATTAGACATTCTCTCTACACAGCTTCGAATAACCTTAATTAGAACTTATAACGATCGTAGAGTTCTCTCATTTGTTCAATCACTATATAATTGAATTGACTTTATATATGTACAACTCAGTGTCTGTTTGTATGTATATGTTCAATTACATACTTAGAACTTAATGTTTCTCTTTCCATTGATGGAAGAAGTTAAAGGATATTTTATAACTAAAAGTTATTTAAATTTCCTCGAGAAAGTTAATGACGTAATTTTGATTTTGATGATAGTCGTCTACTTTCCTATATCTTAGTTTTTTTAAAAAAACATGTGTGCAAATTCATATCTTTTTTTTTGTGTAATCTATAATTTACATTCTCTTAATTTCCTTTATCTAAAAAAGACTTAAGTGTATTGGAACTATAGAAAATTTAACTGTTTTCGTTATATGTAATTTATTATTAGAGTTGGAATTAAAATGTTTCCCAGGCAACGCTCGGTAGATTAGCTAGTAATCACTATATTGAGCCAGATTCTGTTTAACAATTCTTCACTTCAGGTAAGAGTGAATGTTAGCTTGATATAACATTAACCAAAATTGTTGAAAGATTTTTTAAAGCCAATTCACTGCATCTGGTACTAAAGCTGTTTTATTTAGAAATGTGTGAACATTTCTTGAAACAATTTATTCTCCTACAAGAGAATGGCTTTCGTTCAAACAGCCAGTAGATTTCTTACATCGTTTACTTGACATCCTTCTACTCGTACATTGAATATTAAAGTAAAATTTCTAAATTTAAAAGAGGAAAATACCCTTTATTTCTCTAAAAAACATCTTAAACTGCGAAGAAAATGTTATTTTAAGGTGATTTGTTAATTAAAGATGTACGATAATTACATTTATTAATCTCTAAACGAAAGATTCAGATTATGAATTATGATTTACATTTTTGGTCTTTTATAGAATTATCGTACTGGGAATTTTAATCTTTAAAATAATAATAATAATAAGCTTCTTAGTATTTAATAAGATCATTTTCCTTCCCCTTTGTCAAATAACATATATACGAATTTTTTCTGAGTGAGTGTTATCATTTTCCTGCACAATATTATTCCTCTTACATCTCATATAATTCAATAAACAATTTAAACTGTTCCATTATAAAATCAATTTTATCTCAGTGGATTCGCTCAAAAAATTTCTAAGTCAATGTAAACAATGTAAAAAATACAAAAAATTCGACAAGTATAGCAGGTGATCTCTTAGTCTAGGGTAAACAAAGAGTTTTTATATCGTTATTGCTCTTTCCCGTAATTAAAACTTCATGATTTTTTTTTATGAATTGGTTATTTTTTGTTCCATTTTTGGTCAAATTTTCATTATTTTTTAACGAGCCGTTTAGCGTCAAAAAAACATTTTCTGAAAACACAAATCGTACTGTAACGCCCCTTTAGCGAATGTAATTTTAGAAAAAAATATCTCAACTCATTTTCCACATAATTTTCTATTTTTAGGCATAGTTTCATTTTGATCCATCAAACAGTATGGCTTGTATCACTCTGACAAGGTTTGAGATTGAATTATAAGTCAAAATTTTTACATTTTATTGAAAAAAAAATATTTCCTGTTGTTTTAAAATTCTGAATATATTTTTCGTTTGTTGCATTTGAAATCTAAAAGATACTGTCAAAATTTGAAAACTCTAGGGTTATCAGTTTTGGAGAAATAAATGTTTTAAATAAAACGGTTTTTGGCAAAAAAAGTGACTTTCCCATCATGGATAATTCTTCCCAAACAATAGGGATCTTCATCTTTATGAGGCCCATTTTTGTGTAAAATATCAACTTAATCCATCAAAGATTCTGGACCGTAGCGTGGTAACAAGCAATGCTAACACACTCACCCACCCACCCACCCACCCACACACACACAGACATCATCGTAAAAACTTGATAAAACGACTTCTGGGACCTCAAAACATGTAATTCCGTCAAAATCTCGAGATCGAATTTTTTCACGATCACTATACTTTACTTATAGTAAAGTAAAAAAGTATGAAACTTTAATTGATTTGCTTTCAAGTCAGTCGAAACGATTTATCGTTTTGTATTTGTTTTTTAATTAAATAAATTAAACTAAATAAAAAAATTAATATTTTAGAAGAATCTACAACATTTTCGGCTTAATAAAACATAATCCAACTTTCATTTAAAATAATCCAAGTGTAATTTATTATAATTTAAGTTTAATTTAATATTATCAAATTTATATTTAAAACAGTTTGTCGACTTGAAAATACATATATACTACACTGAATTTTAAATTATTAAACTTGGATGATTTTAAATTAATCCGAAAAAGTTGCATAAAGAGTTTACTACAAGTGCATATTTATTTGTATTTCGGCTGTATATTGTAGTTATTTTAAAGCTCAAAATTAAAAAAAATAATAAAGGAATAGAATGCTTAATAAAATATAAATACTGATGCCAACTGAAAAATTAATATTGATATACGTACAATGAAGTGTTTCTTAAAATCACCACGGAAAGATGAAAATATGGAAGTCAAAGTAAATAAACCATTGTTACTACAACAGAGAAGGAACTAATTTATAAAAAGTTAGATTTTCGGTAAATTATATGACTTTATAATACATCTGATCCATTAGTAAGCTTGAATACTGTGGATTAACCGCCCTTACTTTAAATTAAGCTTGGACTATTTTAAATAAACTGAGATTATTTTAAATTAATCCGAAAAGGTAAAATGTAAATGTACCATGTAAAATCCATGTCTGGTCTTAGTATTCTTGCCTTAATATACAAGATTCGAGGTTCAAATTTCTACCATTTCCTCAGATATTGTTTGTATGTACTATATTGAAAATCTTGTGAGCTTCGCGGCGTCTTAGAAAGGACACAAAGCAGTTGATACCGAGCTTAACATGTGCTCCCATATATTTGTTAAAAAAACCCCTACTCCAGTCAAGTTGTGTTAGGAAAAATCGAAGACTACCAATGGAACTTTGGATCATCCACTAATAAAACGGGGCAGTTTTCACTCCTAGCACAACAGTAAAAGCACAAATCTATAAGTAGGGGAATTCAGACATTTTTTGTACGTTAAACTGTAGCCAAATAGATATTTTTTGGACCCAGTCCTTCCTAGGTCCCTGTTGTGATAACAACCTCTACTGCAGATGTAAACCTGAAGCAGAACACTAAGTGTTCGAAACGCCTTGTTAATTTTGACACAAAGCTGTTTTGTGTAGAGACGTAATTTTTGAAATTCCCCAACTTGAGTAAACACTACACTATAACAGACTACAGAAGTAATGATTTTTTTTTTTATTTGTCATTCAAGATATATAGGTTTGGTTAGGTTGCAGTGGCAGTCCCACAAGAGAACACACTTAGGCCGAGCATTGGCCCTTTGTGATACCACACAATGAAGATTGATTCTACAGCGGGAGTTCTAAATTTTGCCTAACTCAAGTATATTTAGAGTAGGGATCTACGATTAACGAGTACCTGACATCGTACAGGCTCGGGACCAACGGTTTAACGTCCTTCTCCGAGGGACGACGTGCTCAGATTTATTCACCTCCAGCGTGAATAAATCGAGGGCCAGGTGGGGATCGAACTCCGGTCCTATCAGTTCAGAAGCGAGCACGTAACCACTGAGCTAGCCTGACCCACTCAAGATATATAAATAGTATTTTGAAATAATTTTTACATATTGAAATGGCTTTCTTGTTACAAGAGTTTTTATCAGTATTATTTACTTATGTTTAAGATGTTGCGAAGTTCCCAGACACTTGAATTGTCCATTCACCATAATTGTTAGTCTAGTGCAAAGAGCTTGGCATTCTTCTATACTGTGTGAAGTTAGTATCACACAACATCCTTCCCTAATCAAATCCTGTATACAAGTCCAAAGAAACCTTCTAGCTTTTGGATCCATTCCTGTTGTAGGTTCATCTTAGATTAAATAAAAAAAAATATATTTAATAACCACCTCAATTAAAAAAAGTAAATAGATAATGATGATACCATTAAAACCAATGAAGGATTTTCAAGAAGTGCAATGGCTGTCGATAACTTCCTCTTGTTTCCTCCAGATAGCGTGCCAGCGAGTTCGTCAGCATAGTGTCCAAGGCTGAGGCGCTTTAGCAACTCATTCACTGACTGAAATATAACAATACCTTTACTCTTTTGAGATCAATTACTAAGCAGATATAATACATATTTTTACATTACTTAAGGTTTACTACGTAGAATCCACCTGTTGAAACACAAATTGACATTATATATGCACGCAACAGCTTTCTGTAAAATGTTTACGACGTCTAAACTAAAGTAAGAAATCAGAAAAAGACTAAGATATGTTCACAGATCTATCATTCTTACGTTCGGGATATCTGTTACGAAACACATCATGTACCTGCAAAACAACTTGCTTGATTCCAATCTAAGAGCTACATTTAGGTCGATTATGTACAAACAATTACATGATTCTGAACACATTCAATTAATTACTGAAACAAATTAGTCTCGCGGATATTAGGATTTTCAAGGCAAGGGAATGTTAAAAGAACGCGATCATCAAGTTAAAACAAGTCATCTTATTGAAAAGAAATCTATGTCACTACTATTTGTACAATCTACGGAACTGCATAAAAGAATATTATAATTTAAAAATCAATACCTTTCTTAGAAGAACAGAAATATTAGTGAGGAAAATATATTACGCCTTTACCATAAGGAACTTATTTTATGACGCGTTTCGAACACTTAGTGTTCAGCATCAGGTATTCTGCCTCAGAAGGGGTGTTCAGTGAACACTAAGTGTTCGAAACGCGTCGTAAAATAAATTCCTCGTGGTGAAAAGGGTATATATTTTCCCGACTGTCATGAAATACCATAAAATAACTGCTTGGATAGCTCGTGAGGATGGAAATGTGATTAGGTTAGATTACAGTGGTCGTCCCAAGAGGGAGCAACACTCATAGGCTAAAGATTGGCCCATTATCACACCACATAATGATTATTCTATATTTTGAATAACTCAAGTGTATTTAGAGTAGAGATCATTAACGAGCATTTGACACCGAATAAGCTCCGAACCGAGGGCTTAACCTCTCCTCCACTGCGAGAGATGACATACCCAGATTTTTTTCACTTCCTGCGTGAATAAATCGAGGACCAGAGTGAGTATCGAACCCTGGACCTACCAGTCCGAGCACTCAAGCAGCTGGGCAACTCTGGCCACTATGTAATGTGATTATTGTAAAATCTAATCATGTGTCTTAAAATAAAAAAAAATAGTTACAATTATAATGAATAATTTGTCTTACTCAAATTATCATAGCCAGAAAAGAAAGCGGTAAAATTTACAACTTAAAGTAGTCATTATTTTTCTATAATTAAAATAGACCAATTAAGAACAGATCTCAGACACAAATCATCTGTCAGTATCATTACAACTGGGAAATGACTCCAGTCAGATGGATGATCACTTATTAATATTTTTGTGTTAACTGAACATAATTTTGTTTTAAAAATTATATTTATTTCTACTAGTCCACCCTATTCATCCCTGAAACGGGTGAGCAAGTAATAATGCAAATTAATTCTAATAATTTTTTGTTGCTAAAATACTTGTAGAAGGGTTCTGCCATTTCAATATTGCAGAGTAACACGCTTAATTTTAAATGAATTGGAATTGGCTAGAATTAAACTATCAAATAAAAACAAATATAATTGATACAAATAGATAAAAGGTTATCCATGAATTCATAGTTAGTTATATATGGTGACTGTCAAAATAGAAATAAATGGAATGATTTAATTTTGACTTTTTGTTTCTCTTTCTATTTTTAGCTGAATACATATCACTCTTTAAAGCTTGTGAGAAATATATTTCCAATATTTAATTAGTACCATTATCCCTTTGGACTCCATTCACAAGACCAGAGAAACGCAAGATTTTATTCTTTTATAGTTTTTTAAGTTTACACAACATTACAGAGAAAACTGTTTCCAACAAGTGTTAGACTCAATTACTTAATCGACAAAGTTTTTCCATATCATCTTTAAATTGATCTGTTTGTAAAACATATTTACGTGAATACGTAGGTATTAATATTTTATATACTTGATCTTTTATAACTTTTTTATTTTTAGATGGTTTTATATGGACCTTAAGTAGCTATTTTAAACATTAATTCTTTCCGTTAATACACCAGGTGGTCCTTTAAGAGATAAAATTTTGAATGTGGTCAAAGCATTGAAAAGTTATCACTCACACTTGTTTTAAAACTACCATCAAAGAAAGGATTAAACTGTCAATACCTTGAACGTAGACGTCTCCCTGCACCGTTCAACCCCAGCAAGTCGAAACATTTACCTCTTTTAACACCAACACATATCTTATTTACAGAGGGTTTAAGAGCTTTGGAGTACATCTGAAAAACAAGAAAGTTTATAAAAAATGCAATCTAAACAACTAAGTGTGTTAAACATCAATACATACCTTAGACAAATTCTTCACAACCAATATATCTCCTTCAGTTTTATTATTCTCCACTCAGAATCGTTCAGACCGTACGTCACTTTCCTCAATCGAAGGTTCAAATTCAGCAAAGGATACCTTTTAAATTCACAAAAATACAAATAAATAACTTATTTGAAATAAATTTGGTATCAATTTATTTAATATCGTGCCACTTTAAAGGATGGAGCGAAAACTCCCCCATGTTTAACATAATATAACAGAACTAGATGACACACATTGGAAGTTAATTTATTTTATTTCCAAAAACAAGTT
Organism: Hermatobates lingyangjiaoensis; assembly: GCA_026182355.1. Lineage (NCBI taxonomy): Eukaryota > Metazoa > Arthropoda > Insecta > Hemiptera > Hermatobatidae > Hermatobates > Hermatobates lingyangjiaoensis. The sequence continues at coordinate 676,397 of JAPFBL010000352.1, forward strand.
TACTGATACAGTCACATTTTATCTGTATTTTTTCTTTATTGTATCAGTAATTAATATGATATATAATATAAGTAATATATGGTATGTAAAACAAGAATGCATAATAAACACGTGAAATAAATATCAACGTCTAAACCTCTTCGGCCGAACTCGTGTTTGGCACGGGCATTCGTCTACCCTCAGATTTCTTTGATCAGGCAACTCCAGTTCTCGACGGGCCAACCTTTGTCAAGCGTCTCCGAGAGGCTTTGCGAGAAGTCCAGCCCGTAGCCATTCCCCATCGATCTTCTCGCAAAATATTTGTACATCCCGCCTTGGAGACATGCACGCAAGTCTTTGTACGGCACGATGCTGTCCGCCGCCCTCTCCAACCTGCCTACGATGGACCGTTTAGAGTTCTGCGGCGGTCACCTAAAACTTTCCGCCTGCAGCTCAATCGCGGCCCCGATGAAGTCTCCATCGATCGTCTTAAGCCAGCTTTTCTGCCAATTTAAGTCAACCTGCTCCCGAACCTTCAGCGCCAACAGTCTACACACGAACTAGTGTGGACACATCTCCACCCGCTGTGTGTATCCCTGACCAGCCAGTTGCAAATGTAGCACCCGAGTTAAATGAGCCTCAACCGTCGTCATTAAAGAACCTAAAAGTTCTTTAAGGTATCCAAAAATATTAATGGATAATATCATGAAAAAGGTGAAAAAATCCCTGATTTCGAATAATGAAGAACAACTCATAAAAAAGAAATTTATTGTCATGCCATATAACCCTTGTTTAAAAGATCCAACGTTTTTGAAAAAGCTGGATCTCTCCGTTGTGTTCAGTAATAATAGTAACTTGTTCAATAGACTGTTTAATAATAAGGGGGAGAAAAAAGACAGCTGTGTATATAGGATACCCTGTAATGATTGCCAAATGTCTTATATTGGACAGACAAGTAAAGGTCTTCTTACAAGACTAAAACAACACCAATATTCTATTAGACGGGAAGATGAAAAGAGTGCCTTGTACTTACATGTAAGGAACAAAAATCATTTAATAAATTGGAACGAAGCAAAAGAATTAATTTTTGTGGCTTCAGAAAGAAAGAGAAATATTATTGAAAGTGCCTTCATAAAGAACTTCTATGGAAATTTAATAAACAATAGTCTTGGATGGTACAAACTGGATGAAATATTGACAAAAGAAATAAGTAAGAAAATTAAGACCCCTTCAATTTTAGGAACTTTAAAGTCAAACAGGGATGCCAGCAATCCTGAAGACTTCAATCAACCAGGTTAACTTGCTATTATACTTTGTTGTTTGGTTCATTTAGCTCTCTGATGATGTTTTGACGAAAGGCCATAGAGCATTATATGTAATATTATTTGTTTATTGTGGTGTTTAATTTCACACACACACACATATATATATATATATATATACACGAGTATACATATATATTCTTAAATATTTTATCCAAAAACATTCAATCAGATTTCTTTCAATTTTATTCAATAGTTTTTTTTTAATTATTGTATTATTTCTTAAATTTCCTCTGTTTTGTAGGCCTATGAAAAAGGTTTTAAATAAAAACCGTAACGTTGGCAATGAGAGTTTAATTTTAACCTGAAAAACTGACCGAGTCCCGATAAACTTTTATTCTGTTTTTACTTCACGGCCGTAAAAAATATAATTTAAAATATAATGTATATAATTATATTAAAATATAATTAAAAAAATATAATTTTTTCAATATTATAAAGTTATGCATAAGATTTACAATGAACACGTGATGTAATCAAAGAAGTGCAAAAGCACAAAGAGAAAACAAACAATAGAAATAAATCCCTTGAGGTCTTTCACTTGATGACATCCTTGAATGCAGAAAAATCACAACAAATAATGACTTTTCGTTTTTCCTTGAGGTCTAAAGTACACAGTATTTACATACGATAAAACCATAAGGAACAATTTTTTATATACACAATTTATTTTAACATCTCTATTATTTCATTTATATCTCCAATTGTTTATTTAATATATACATTTATTTACTTAGTTATTTCATTTATGTTTATTTTCAATTTTATTTGGTTTAGATCAATTGAACATACACTTATAGTCTCTAATTTTCTGTATGATGCGTTATCAGTAAAGATATAAGAGAGGGAAACCAAGCGCACTGGTGCCAGAAATGGTTGAAGAACTCTGTACCAGTGAGTTTCGTTTTCCACTCTTTTACTTCTTCTGAAAATGCTTCAAACCGAAAATTTGAGATTGTAAGTGGGTGTTTTTAATTATATATGTGTCATGGCTTACGATATTGAACTTTATAACATATTACCTTCATTGTTTAAAAAAAATACTTTTCTTTGGTTTAATCACCGATCCCCTAGCGGGTGATAGGGGAGTAGTTTACCAGCTTTTTGTTTGATCGGTGATTCTACAGATTCTACATTGGGAGTCCAAAAATTTTGCCTACTTCAACAGCACTTCGAGTAGGGATCTTTAAGGAGTACCTGCATCGTACAGGCACGGGACCGACGGCTCAACGTACTCCCTTTCTCTGAGGGACGACATACTCAGATTTATTGACATCCCGCATGAATACATCGAGGGCCAGGTGGGGATCGAACCCAGGACTACCAGCCCAGAGGCGAGTACGTTAATCACTGAGCCAACTGTATGTAAGGACCAACTTCTGGGCCATAACTTTGCCTGAAGATAACCAGAGAATGGTTGAAACATGTCGCAAATACCACCACCAGGTCAACAGTGTAAAATTTTCCACCTTCAACCAACCATCCATCAATTTTTTTTTAAACAATGAAAGTAATATGTATATAAAGTTCAATATCGTAAGCCATGACAAATAGAAGAGGAAACGTAAACAGAACAAACAGAAGAGGAAACGTAAATTCAACGAAACCAATAACTCGAAGGGGTCTCTAGGTGAAGAAGTTGGAGTCGAGTGTCAACATCTTTTAATCAAGAGGGACTGTGCATCCTCTACCCCCATTGACATGAAGACAAAGGCTACTTTTCCTAGAAGACAAATGAGAGTATCAAGTAAAATAAAATCAATATCCGTAGCAGACAATAGAAAAAAACTAACACCAAACCACCAAAAAAATCAGAAATAGAAAGGGAACAGGAGTTCACTGCAAAGTGAGGCTCATGTTTTCTGCCAATATTCTTATATCACAGAGGGACTGTGCAACCTCTATACCCATAGGCGGAATAACGGAGGCTGCGCTGGGCAGCGGGTAACTGGGTCCTTCTAAGATCTGCACTCATGGACCAAAAAACTCTACTCTCCTATTGGTCACCATCACAACGAATCATATATCCTTTCCCCGGACACCTCATATATATAAAAAAGGGCATGTTTTTACAATAAATCGACTGGATTAAGTGAGCGAAGGGATTGATACCTTTGACACTCCTGAAGGAACTGGGAGGCATGACAGGAGGCGACTCTTGGACTACTTTGTGGACGGTCTTTGAGTCATCTTCCTTATTTAAAGGTGACTGCTCTACTTTGACTGGCTTAGGTCCAGTTGTTCTTTCAAGACTTATTCTGATCAACCTGTTAAATCAGAAACAATTATTAGAAATATTCACAATTATTTAAAAAAACATCAAGCCATTCCGTAATACAAAAGAGAACATCCTTACAAGGCTTGTAATAATACGGATTCCATTTATTTCTGCTTGACTTCTTAATCATTTTTGATGACACATCTGAGTTTTGCATTTAGTAAATACGTTTTACAGTAAGCTCTTGTGGGGGATTTAAAACATTAATAATAAATAATCGTATTAAATATAATGGGACATTCTACTGCAATGTCAAAGAAACATATCAAGGATTTCTTTTTCTCCTAATATAAATAAATTCAGCATTGAAGCAAACTTCATAGTTCAATACACAGTGTAGCCATATTAAGTTCTAAAGATATTCCTAGTGTCGATACATCCTATAGTATATATCTGATGCTCACAGAAGGTTTTCAGTCATATTATGTATTAGGTGTATGGCTAGTGTCTAAACATCCTATAGTTTATATCACAGCATGCTTCCAGTCATATTGAGTGTTAAGTGTATGGATAATGTCTATGCATCCTATAGTTTATATCACAGCAGGATTTCAGTCATATTGAATGTTAAGTGTATGCTAGTGTCTATGCATCCTATAGTCGATCTCACTGCACATTGTAAATCATATAGAGTAGTGAAGATAGTCCAGTGAGATGTATCCTGTAGTATCCATTTGATGCCCATAGCTGGCTTTCAGTCATATTGAGTGCTAAGTGCAGGGATAGAGTCGATGCATCCTATAGTTTATATCTGTTACTCACAGAAGGCTTTCAGTTATATTGAATGTTAAGTGCTTGGATAGTGTTGATGCATTTGGTGTTCATTCTGGTTTCTAAACACTCTAAATCTCAGTGAGTACTGACACATGCCTAGTGTCATAAGCATTCCCAATAACCTAAGTTAATAACAATAGCCTGGATGTTAGTGACCTGGGAGTGGGCGGCGGTGGCTGGTGGGGATGAGTAGCCGGCCTCCTGGGATTGTTGAAGGAGGCGCTCCTTGTGACGGCCTGTTGAGGTGTGGAGGTGCAGGTGGGTGTGAGGTGAGTGTCGAAGGACTGACTGACTGCCGTGGGGTCACTGTTGTATCTGAAACATACAGAAAACACAGTCGTCTCTAACTTCACTCATATTTAAAGCATTCAACCACTCTTATTGAGGATAAAATCAACCCAGTCCAACCTTTGGACACACAGAACAATTCACCCGAGACTAATCCCGGCGTTTCCAACACACCCATACCTTGGTTCTACGGACTCCCTTTAACGGATTTCGGAGCTTCAGACTCGTCCGGATCGTGGTGCTGTGTTTCCGCCTTTGACCACCAGATGGCGTGTAATTGCTTTGTTTAAAGCTATGCCGGGACACGTGTTACTGTTTAGTCCGTGTTTTTCAACCTTTATATATATAACACCTTCATTGTTAAAAAAACATACTACTACAGTTAATGACATATATATATACCAGAGGTTCCCAAAGTGGGTTCCTTAACGGTCTGTCTGGGGTACGTGAAAAACATTTAGTGATATATCTTTCTAAAATTTTTTTTTTGTCGGGATAGATTTCTTCTATATTTCTTGTGAATCATGAAACCGAATAATGTTTATATCCACATATACCCATAAGTAGAAGTAGTCAAAATTTAATTCATGTTTAGGATGAATCGCTAGTCAGTTTTTGAAACTGTCTGATTCCCGAATTTCCTACTATTGCGAGAGGGAACATAGGGAGTGAGTTTAGGAGCCCCAGAGTTGACAAATCAACATTGACCAAAATGTTTATAAAACTAATTTGTTTTAGTAATTTCAAAATGTAAACATGGATGGATTTTGTTGTAATTGATAATTTCAGGTAAATAATGTCTATTTATTAGACTCAAAGAAGTGTTTGGTCTTCTCCCAAACCAGGAATACAGCAAGAACTAATTAAACTTATATTGATTCAATAAACTTATATTGAAATAAACATTGCTGCAATATAAGTACGAGATGCCATTTAAGAAAAAGAAATAACTCCAAAATCCCTACTGGAGTGTAGGGAAACCCTTATAACCTCTGTGTAAAGGTCGGTCTCTGTAAACGTTAGGGCTCGTAAAGTACACTCTAGCCTTAGTTAAAAATAAAGTTTCAGCTAAAACTTAAAAAGTATAAATTAGCCAATATAATTTTATGTTCATGTTTTATCGACATCAAACCCACAAATGAAATAATTTGAATACCAGACAGTCACGTACAATAATACAAGACTGAGTTTTCATTATTACGGTTTTTTACTTTACTAATAACAAATATTACTTTTTTCCGTATTGTAAAAAATCACATTGAAGTATATTACTTTATGAGAGGCATAAATGGTATAAAATAGATAATTTTGAAATGTATGGATAATGTCAGTACCAACCACCCAGGTCAATTTGCTGACTATATATAACTAAAGGGTTTATTCAAACTAGACAGTTACTGGTGAACCCGCAAATTGTTTTCTTTTTTAAAAAAAATCTTTAATGTAATACTTAAGCTTTTCTGTCCCATAAGTTTATACTTCTGCCTATGAAAAAAGTTTTTAAAACGGAAACTTTGGCAATGAGAGTTTAATTTGAACCTGAAGAACTGACCAAAGTCCTGACAAATTTCATTTTCTATAAATATATTTAAAAACTATATGTTTAATTTTACCTTGTTAATTTGTGTGGAGAGTTTTTCCAATTTTCTAAAGCATTTCTCCCATTCAGGGATTCTTAACTCATAAATTAATTCACCATACTTTTTTATGATTTAATATATTGTTCCACAAGTTTCGGTACTCACAATTCACCATCTTCAGAAATTAAAATTAGATTAGATATAACAAATTAACCATAAACATAACCATAAACACATAATTAACCGTTTAAACAAATTAAACTAACAATAAATAAAACAAAATGAACTAAGTTAACTTAGGATATTGTAACAAGTACGTAGGTTATAATGCCGGCTTGGGTTTTAGTGTCAAGTTTTGTTCATCTTCATTCCCTAGAAAATGCCCTATGCCTTTCTTCACCTGAATTGTTTTGACACGATTTGACCACAACTTCGTATAGTTTGCTTTCTTTCTTAATTTTTGGCTTGTACAAGAACAAGCGCAGCTGGTTGCTTAAGTTTTCCTTCTTTTCATTAATATTCGGATTTTTCTCAAGGATGTCAGTTTTTTTTCACTCGATCTCAGTTTTTTTCCCTCAATTTCTGTAGCTATTTTTTACTAACTAGGACTTTTCTACTAACTTTGATCTTATGAATATTTTTAAGCTGTTCTTTTGACGCTTCTGAAGACAGATGAATGGTAAGCCTCTTAGAAAAGGTCGTTAGAATCGACCCTATATATCAGAGTTCATCAAACTTTTTTGGACCTAAAACCCTTTTTAGTTCCAGTAACTTTCCCGGGAACCCCCCGATTCTATGATTTTATACAGTTACAATAAAAATATGTTCATATGTCTTTATAAATAGTACGTATGGTTAAAAACAATTAAAAAGTAATATTTTTTTTTTTTTTTCCCAACACAGTAACCCTGCATCAGAACCGTATATTTACAATGTGTTCCCTTATAGATTACACATTTATCGCAGCTTTAATATATCTTATATCTAATTATATACATTTATCACATTTACTAATTACACATTTATCACAACTTTAATATATCTTATATCTAATTATATACAATATATATCTTATTAATTATAGGGAATATATCAAATTTATCTTTACCTATATCATGAAGTAATATTTATACATACTTAAATTAATAGTAATAAACAAGAATTTTACAAGTTGTACATGTCTAAGTCTATATTATTCACTAATTTATGGAATTGTCCATAGTGTCTTTTCACAATTTCACTGTGTTTCTCAGAAAAAATTAAAAAAGTAATATTACTGCAATGTGTATTTTACGAATAAAAACTTCAAAACTAAAAGATTTTAATTTTTATAATTTCGACAAGTACATAAAATCTGGATGGCCTACACTCTACTTTACTATAAGTAACTTAATGTCAAATTTCTTGAGTATATAAAACATAACGTCTCATTTAAACATAACGTAAACATCTAAATGGGATATGATTAAATGGAGAATGAAAACATTAATTTTTTTGGAAACAAAGTTGCGCAAAACATGTAAATAATAAGAATTGTCTAAAAAATCTATTCAATAAAAATTGCTTTTCTTTTCATCTGTGAAAAAACGTATATTCAAATTTACTCTGAGCGAGTGTTACCTTTTTCATGCCGCTGTACTCTGTTATAAGGTTGCTTTGAATGTATATTGAGAAAACAAATTATAGTAATTATCAAGTTTTCCATACTCCATTCAAAGTCAAAATCGGCTATTCAGTATAATATAAAGCTTTTATAGCTGGAAGTTTCTAATTTTTGAAAATAATAAATATCAACTATTAGACCAGAATAGTGAAAAAACTGGACATTCGTCAACAAATATAAATCCTCTTTCTTGAGGAAAGAGTCCATTCCTCACATTTCAATATCATGTTAAGATACTACAATTCACAAAGATGAAGAAACTATAACTGTTATTAAGTTTTGCTCAAGAGTGCAATATATAGATTTATTAAAGCAGTTTATGAGACAAATCCATCATACCATGGAAGACAGAGGAAATTAATTTATGTTCGTTGGCGGTGATTTTTTACATGTAATAATATTATTCCTCTTACATCTCTTATAAGTCAATAATATATTTTCATTTTTCCATTAGAAACATCAATTTTATCCCAGTGGATTCGCTCAAAAAATTTCTAAGTCAATGTAAACAATGTAAAAAAATACAAAAAATTCGACAAGTATAGCAGGTGATCTCTTAGTCTAGGATAAACAAAGAGTTTTTATATCGTTATTGCTCTTTCCCGTAATTGAAACTTCATGATTTTTTTTTTATGAATTGCTAATTTTTTGTTCCATTTTCGGTCAAATTTTCATTATTTTTTAACGAGCCGTTTAGCGTCAAAAAAACATTTTCTGAAAACACAAATCGTACTGTAACGCCCCTTTAGCGAATGTAATTTTAGAAAAAAATATCTCAACTCATTCTCCATATAATGTTCTATTTATAGGCATAGTTTCATTCTTGTCCGTCAAACAGTATGGCTTGTATCGCTCTCACAAGGTTTGAGATTGAATTATAAGTCAAAATTTTTACATTTTATTGAAAAAAAAATATTTCCGGTTTGTTTAAAATTCTGAATATATTTTTCGTTTGTTGCATTTGAAACCTCAAAGATAATGTCAAAATTTCAAAACTCTAGGGTTATCAGTTTAGGAGAAATAAATGTTTTAAAAAAAACGGTTTTTGGCAAAAAAAGTAACTTTCCCATCATGCATAATTCTTCCCAAACAATAGGGATCTTCGTCTTTATGAGGCCCATTTTTGTGTAAAATATCAACTTGATCCATCAAAGATTCTTGACCGTAGCGTGGTAACAAGCAATGCTAACACACTCACCCACCCACCCACCCAAACACACACACACACAGACATCATCGTAAAAACGTCATAAAACGACTTCTGGGACCTCAAAACATGTAATTCCGTCAAAATCTCGAGATCGTATTTGTTCACGATCACTATACTTTACTTATAGTAAAGTAAAAACATAGAACAGAATTACTAGCAATTTTAACACAAAGTTTATTACTTTACTATAAGTAAAGTATAGTGATCGTGAAAAAATTCGATCTCGAGATTTTGACGGAATTACATGTTTTGAGGTCCCAGAAGTCGTTTTATGACGTTTTTACGATGATGTCTGTGTGTGTGTGGGTGGGTGGGTGGGTGAGCGTGTTAGCATTGCTTGTTACCACGCTACGGTCCAGAATCTTTGATGGATCAAGCGATATTTTACACAAAAATGGGCCTCATAAAGACGAAGATCCCTATTGTTTGGGAAGAATTATGCATGATGGGAAAGTCACTTTTTTTGCCAAAAACCGTTTTTTTTTAAACATTTATTTCTCCTAAACTGATAATCCTAGAGTTTTGAAATTTTGACATTATCTTTGAGGTTTCAAATGCAACAAACGAAAAATATATTCAGAATTTTAAGACAACAGGAAATATTTTTTTTTTCAATAAAATGTAAAAATTTTGACTTATAATTCAATCTCAAACCTTGTGAGAGCGATACAAACCATACTGTTTGATGGATCAAAATGAAACTATGCCTAAAAATAGAAAATTATGTGGAAAATGAGTTGAGATATTTTTTTCTAAAATTACATTCGCTAAAGGGGCGTTACAGTACGATTTGTGTTTTCAGAAAATGTTTTATTGACGCTAAACGGCTCGTTAAAAAAAATGAAAATTTGACCGAAAATGGAACAAAAAATTAGCAATTCATAAAAAAAAAATCATGAAGTTTCAATTACGGGAAAGAGCAATAACGATATAAAAACTCTTTGTTTATCCTAGACTAAGAGATCACCTGCTATACTTGTCGAATTTTTTGTATTTTTTTACATTGTTTACATTGACTTAGAAATTTTTTGAGCGAATCCACTGGGATAAAATTGATGTTTTTAATGGAAAAATGAAAATACATTATTGACTTATAAGAGATGTAAGAGGAATAATATTGTGCAGGTAAATGATAACACTCATTAAAAAAAAATCGTATATATGTTATTTGACAAAGGGGAAGGAAAATGATCTTATTAAATACTAAGAAGCCATAAAATTCCCAGTATAATAATTCTTTATCACTATACTTTACTTATAGTAAAGTAAAAAAATCTGGAGTGGCCTACACTCTACTTTACTATAAGTAACTTAATGTCAAATTTCTTGAGTATATAAAACATAACGTCTCATTTAAGCATAACGTAAACATCTAAATGGGATATAATTATTAGCCTGTCATTCCTGAGGTAGTACAGATAGTGATTGAAGGACATATCAATTTATAAGCTTATTTTTGTACATCACAAATAATTAATTATTTGCAAATGATTTCATTAGTATAACTACAGCAGTAATAACATTTTTGAAAAACCAAAGTGAACATTTCTTGAAACGAAATAGTATCCTACAAGAGAACATGGCTATTGTTCAAATAGCCAGTAGATTTCTTACATCGTTTACTTGACATCATTCTACATTGAATATTAATGTAAAATTTTCAAATTTGAAACAGTAAAATACTCTTTTTTTCTCTGAAAAACTTCTTAAACAGCGAAGAAAATGTTGTTTTAAGGTGATTTGTTAATTAAAGATGTACGATAATTACAGTTATTAATCTCTAAACGAAAGATTTATATTTTGAATTATCTTTTACATTTTTGGTTTTTAAGGGAATTATTATACTGGGAATTTTATGGCTTCTTAGTATTTAATAAGATCATTTTCCTTCCCCTTTGTCAAATAACATATAAACGAATTTTTTTTTAATGAGTGTTATCATTTACCTGCACAATATTATTCGTCTTACATCTCTTATAAGTCAATAATATATTTTCATTTTTCCATTAGAAACATCAATTTTATCTCAGTGGATTCGCTCAAAAAATTTCTAAGTCAATGTAAACAATGTAAAAAAATACAAAAAATTCGACAAGTATAGCAGGTGATCTCTTAGTCTAGAATAAACAAACAGTTTTTATACCGTTATTGCTCTTTCCCGTAATTGAAACTTCATGAATTTTTTTTTGTGAATTGCTAATTTTTTGTTCCATTTTTGGTAAAATTTTCATTTTTTTTAACGAGCCGTTTAGCGTCAAAAAATCATTTTCTGAAAACACAAATCGTACAGAAACGCCCCTTTAGCGAAGGTAATTTCAAAAAAAAATATCTTAACTCATTCGCCATATAATGTTCTATTTGTAGGCATAGTTTCATTCTTGTCCGTCAAACAGTATGGCTTGTATCACTCTCACAAGGTTTGAGATTGAATTATAAGTCAACATTTTTACATTTTATTGAAAAAAAAATATTTCCTGTTGTCTTAAAATTCTGAATATATTTTTCGTTTGTTGCATTTGTAACTTCAAAGATAATGTGAAAATTTCAAAACTCTAGGGTTATCAGTTTAGGAGAAATAAATGTTTAAAAAAAACGGTTTTTGGCAAAAAAAGTGACTTTCCCATCATGCATAATTCTTCCCAAACAATAGGGATCTTCGTCTAAATGGGGCCCATTTTTGTGTAAAATATCAACTTGATCCATCAAAGATTCTGGACCGTAGCGTGGTAACAAGCAATGCTAACACACTCACCCACCCACCCACCCACCCACCCACCCACCCACACACACACAGACATCATCGTAAAAACGTCATAAAACGACTTCTGGGACCTCAAAACATGTAATTCCGTCAAAATCTCGAGATCGAATTTTTTCACGATCACTATACTTTACTTATAGTAAAGTAAAATACAAAAAATTCGACAAGTATAGCAGGTGATTTCTTAGTCTAGGATAAACAAAGAGTTTTTATATCGTTATTGCTCTTTCCCGTAATTGAAACTTCATGATTTTTTTTTATGAATTGCTAATTTTTTGTTCCATTTTTGGTCATATTTTCATTATTTTTTAATGAGCCGTTTAGCATCAAAAAAACATTTTCTGAAAACAGAAATCGTACTGTAACGCCCCTTTAGCTAATGTAATTTAAAAAAAAAATATCTCAACTCATTCCCCACATAATGTTCTATTTTTAGGCAGAGTTTCGTTTTGATCCGTCAATTAGTATGGCTTGCATCGCTTTCACAAGGTTTGAGATTGAATTATAAGTCAAAATTTGTACATTTTATTGAAAAAAATTATTTTCTGTTGTTTTGAAATTCTGAATATATTTTTCGTTTGTTGCATTTGTAACTTCAAAGATAATGTGAAAATTTCAAAACTCTAGGGTTATCAGTTTAGGAGAAATAAATGTTTTAAAAAAAAACTGTTTTTGGCAAAAAAAGTGACTTACCCATCATGCATAATTCTTCCTAAACAATAGGGATCTTCGTCTTTATGAGGCCCATTTTCGTGTAAAATATCAACTTGATCCATCAAAGATTCTGGACCGTAGCGTGGTAACAAGTAATGCTAACACACTCACCCACCCACCCACACACAGACATCATCGCAAAAACTTCATAAAACGACTTCTGGGACCCCAACACATGTAATTCTGTCAAAATCTCGAGATCGAATTTTTTCACGATCACTATACTTTACGTATAGTAAAGTAAAAAAAACTATTACAATTGACACACTGTTAGAAAGGTGAGGGGTGAAATGTGAGAGTGAGAAGGAGATATAGTGTGTGAGAGTGAGAGGAGAAACAGAGAGCGCGTGATGGTTAAGGGAGGGGGGTGTGACAGAGATGAAGAGTGGGAGCGAGAGAGGAGATGGCAAACAAAGATGGCGGCAAGCATAGAATGCAATGGTTAAAGGAAGTAAACTTACTTCAAACACTCTACTAGAAAATTGAAACTATGATTTTTAAAAAATATCATTATTTCTTAATTATTTAGTATGCATTATTAACTAGATAATTATCTTAGTTTTAAAGTAATAATTAAATTTAAACTAAATAATTATTTTTTATTTCTGGAATTTCGTTGACTCTCTAACAGCAACAAGTTGAAGATATCCCAATTCACTTTAAAAAAATAAATGTTAGACGCCTTTTGCAGTTTTTATAACGTACTATATAGGAAAAAACCCACCCACCCACACACACACAGACATCATCGTAAAAACGTCATAAAACGACTTCTGGGACCTCAAAACATGTAATTCCGTCAAAATCTCGAGATCGAATTTTTTCACGATCACTATACTTTACTTATAGTAAAGTAAAAAGGGTATTTTCCTGTTTTGAATTAGAAAATTTTACTTTAATATTCGATATAGAAGGATGTCAAGTAAACGATGTAAGAAATCCACTGGCTATTTGAACAAAAGCAATGTTCTCTTGCAGGAGAATATTTCGTTTCAAGAAATGTTCACTTTGGTTTTTCAAAAATGTTATTACTGCTGTAGTTATACTAATGAAATTATTTGCATCAGCTGTGTGATGTACAAAAATAAGCTTATATATTGATATGTCCTTCAATCACTATTTGTACTACTTCAGGAATGAAAGACTAATAATCATATCGCATTTAGATGTTTACGTTATGCTTTATATATTAGACGTTATGTTTTATATACTCAATAAATTTTACATTAAGTTACTTATAGTAAAGTAGAGTGTAGGCCACTCCAGATTTTTTTTTCTTTTGTTTTCCTGATTCAGTGACCTCTAAATCAGACAGTTTGTTAACCACTTATTCTCTTATATAAATAAAATATATTAATCCAAGCTTATAAAATTATAACTATTTAAAAATACATAACATTTTTTTACATGCACCTAAAATATATATGTGTTTCTACACAAAACAAAATAGAATATGAAAATTTATAAACTACAGAACTACAGAAATACATTTCCATTCGTTACATGAATACAGGCTTTATTTAAAAATGTATATTTGGGATATAAACATTTTATAGTAGTGAAATTTTCTTTAATGACGGATTCATTTAATATACAGTCATTATTTTTCTTTAGATATTTATCTATAAATAGATTTCTTCATTAGATAAATCTAATGTGATTTCTACAAATGCCAAGGGTAGTTAATGTTATCAGAATATCGCTAATGTCCAAACTGAAGCATACTTCAATGTATTGTATATGATGCACGAGATAACAACAGTTTACCATCAAACATTGTATTTCAAGTTGCAAGAGATATATTCAGATATGAGGAATATATATACCATGTTTAATTATTCTCCCACCTCGACAGTTAGCCTGAGATGTATATATTTGTCATTTCATCATACATAATAGAAAGAGTAGCCGCCTCTGATTTTGATAACAGCTTCAAGGATTCACACGACGTGCTAAGTGGAATGCTGTAGTAAATATTTCTATGTCATGCTCAGTTTTCTTACTGACATTTAAATTAAACTGAGCAGGAAAACGGATATATTTTATTTCATTTATGTACTACGTTACCGAATTAGCATAATAAAATATTTTATCATTGAAATGTTATTATATATATATATGTGAGATTAAACTTTCTGCCCACTTTGTCTTCATTAGTTTTCTGGATTTCTTTTCCAAATCTCGAAGTCTCACTTTCATTTCTTTAGGAACTAGGTGTAATAACTCACCATAGGTTTTGTTGTCCATTTTTTTATTTTTACCGACGTTTCGGTCTTCTTCGACCATCTACTGGGTGATTTTTGAACACATACTATTTTAAACTATTTAACATTTTTAACAAAAACTACATTTTAACGCTCGACTAACAAAATATAAAGGTAAACAATAAAAACTGGTAGGTTTCGATTCCTGTTATACACACACAGGTGTGTCTTCAGTTTCTTCATTCCTTGTTGAATTTCCTATATGCTGAGGTTGGAACTGTCCCATGTGCAACTTCAATATGTTTGCAAAACTTGCAGTTTGATTATTGATACTGGGCCTCTTTTCCAAAATATTCATGTATAAATGAAGGACTGTTCCCCAAATATACGAATTATATATATATATATATATATATATATATATTCTATATTTTGTTATTGAGGGCTAGATCAAATAAAAGAAAATAAACTGCTTCCTAGGCCGACATTTCGATGTATTTGTACAACATCTTCAGGGCTAAAATTAGAGTAAGAACTATAATACATTTACCAAAACAATCTGCAACTCACATAGAGAACTAACACAAATTTTTTTGAAACCAACAGATACAAAATAATTGGTCTGAAAAAAATTGTTGGTCTCAAAAAAAAAAATTTGTGTTAGTTCTCTATGTGAGTTGCAGATTGTTTTGGTAAATGTATTATAGTTCTTACTCTAATTTTAGCTCTGAAGATGATGTACAAATACATCGAAACGTCGGCCTAGGAAGGAGTTTATTTTCTTTTATTTGACCTAGCCCTCAATAACAAAATATAGAATAGAATAGAAGAGGTCAAGAACAATTTTTGGAGATTATTATATATATAATATATATATATATTATATATATATATTATATAAAGATTTCACATAAACACGTGAAATAACAATCAATGATCAAGCCGCAATAAGAAATGGGAAAACAAGACGAAGAGGGGATCTTTAAACCGTAACAAGCGGTCTTCGTCAGAGTCAAAAACCCAGCTGACGTTGGGATCTAACCCAACTATTTGGGTTTTTGACTCTGACGAAGATAGCTTGTTACGGTTGAAAAATCCCCTTCGTCTTGTTTTCCCATTTCTTATTGTGGTTTGATATCATATATATATATATATATATATATATATATATATATATATATACAATTAAAGAAACGGTCCAGCGGACTTTTTTTAAATAAAATAAATTCAAAACGAAGGAAACACACAGAAAGACACAGACATAACTCACACGCTGCTCTGTCTTCCTGCGGGACTCTTCGCTCTTCGCTCTTCACACCTCCTGATGACGACGATGGTCGAAATATCGATGTGAGTTATGTCTGTGTCTTTCTGTGTGTTTCTTTCGTTTTGAATTTATTATATATATTTATTATATATATATATATATATATATATCCACTTAAAATTCGAAAAAATGATCCAAACTGGACGCAAATCACTTCACAAATGAAGAAAAGCAACACACAGAGAAAGAGACACACTAACAAATTCAAATTTTCGGATGATTCGTCTTCAGGAGAAAAGAGAGAGTGGGCGACCAAGCACGCTGGAAACACAACGGCCATTGGTTTCCGGCGTGCTTGGTCGCCCATTCTCTCTTTTCTCCTGAAGACGGATCATCCGAAAATTTGAATTTGTAAGTGTGTCTCTTTCTCTGTGTGTTGCTTTTCTTCATTTGTGAAGTGATATATATATATATATAGACGAAAAGGCGATTCAAAAGATTGTTCACACCTACGTAACACCCAAGGATGAAAGCAGCCGGATTAGTCTGATAATTTACTACAAGAACAAGAAAACGAGTAACTTACTGCTGAAAAACAATCCTCAGAAGAATACCCCGGAGCTTCAGCGCAGTCACCTAGTGTACGAGTATACTTGCACCACAGTGAATGTGAAAGCCTGCCTTCCAAGTACATTGGGATGACTGCGACTAAGCTCTCTAGGAGGCTAACTCTCCATTTGACTGCAGGAGCCCCCAAGAAACATACACAGGAAAAACACAACACTCAGCTGACGAGGGAGATGATGGTGCAGGGCACTGCCATTATACAGGCGGAACAGAATGCGGAGAAGCTACAAATATTGGAAGCCCTGTACATAAAGGAAAGGAACCCCTCTATAAACCTCCAGGTCAAGGACATGTATGCAATTCCGACGAGCAGGAGCCTGGAGCCGAGCATGAGGTCCAATCAGAGCAGCAGCCTTAACCCTGCGCTCTGATTGGTTCGAATTAGTCAACCTGATTGGCATTTAAGCTGTTTACTACAAGGCATGCTCTACCTGAAGATGACCAATGTTCCTATGGTCGAAAGCTCGTATAATATTGAAGATGTCTCTAGGACAGATGCTGTGGCAACTGCAGCCAGAAGAAAGAAAAATCGCCCGAAGGATCGAGGCCACCAGCTTAAAGTTAGTGAGTGCAGAAGCTGCTGCAAATTTTAACAACATATGTTTGAGAGAAGACCTGCTGCCAAGGTATTCTAATATAAAAACTCACGACAGGGCAGCACGCGACTCTAAAGACACATTAGAGTATAGAAATATATTTCAGTCAAAAAAAAGATTTCAAAGATATAATTTAAAACAATAAACTATGTTTGGTAAGTACCTCAGACCCATGCTCTCGGGCCTTAAGTGCACCCTCCTCTATTTTAACAACATCAGACAGTTGGACTTCTTTGACAAAGAAATGAGTCACCAGTTTCTTACTGTCTGATATATGAGAACAAACATGATTTGCATATTCGATTCCCCAACCAGATGGGAAAGGTGAACCGACTTCTTCGTTCATTTCACGTTCAACAGACTCGACAATGTTTTCACCGTCATCGACAAGCCCTCCAGGGAAGCCGAAATGACCGTCAAACCGCAGGTGCATCTAAAAACATATCCACTTATCAAATACAGCTTAAAATATTTCAAGTTTGTTTTAACTTCAGGTGCATCTAAAAACATATCCACTTATCAAACACTGTTTAAAACATTTCAAGGTTGTATTAACTTTAGGTACATCTAAAACAGTATTTCCCAAAGTGGGCGATACCGCCCCCCTGGGGGCGGTGCTTTGATATAAGGGGGCGGTAATGCAAAAAGGAGCGGGGATTCTATTTCTATAAATTGAAAATGTTCATGCAATATAATTTCTCCATTTAAGTGAAATCACGACATGTAAACTTCTAGGAAAGGGTTTCTTAAAATTATTTGTTTTGTAAATCATTTTTATGTTAAAAGTATATTCTTACCTAAGTTTCTTTTATTGTGTATTAATTATTTTGCATAAATATGCTATGAAACAATACATCTATTGGATTCTAAATAAATATTCGATTAGTAATTATTTTAATTTAATTAATAAAATGTTACTCATTTGGTTATTTAGTCTAGGAATATGATTATTATTCAAGAGTTATAGGTTTATGGACCCAAGGGAGCTGTCACTCGAAAAAGTTTGGGAAACACTGATCTAAAACATATCCACTTATCAAAGACAATTTAAAACATTTCAAGTTTGTTTTAACTTCAGGTGCATCTAAAACATATCCACTTATCAAACACTGTTTAAAACATTTCAAGTTTGTTTTAACCTCAGATGCATCTAAAAACATATCCACTTATCAAATACAGATTAAAACATTTCAAGGTTGTATTAACATCAGGTGCATCTAAAAACATATCCACTTATCAAACACTGTTTAAAACATTTCAAGTTTGTTTTAATCTCAGATGCATCTAAAAACATATCCACTTATCAAATACAGCTTAAAACATTTCAAGGTTGTATTAACCTCAGATGCATCTAAAACATATCCTTTATAAAACATAACTTCAGTTTTTATAGTTTTTTAATATTAACTATAGTTAATTTCTCAACACAGAATATAACAATAACTAAACAGACTATTTTCTCTCTCTGAAAATTGAATAGTAACGTAGCAAGCAGGGGGGGGGGGGGGTGAGGGGAGGAGTGAGGAGTACATGCTCCTTATTTTTTTTAAAGTGATTGAAAGTTTATTATATTTATTTTGCGTGGCTAGTTAATTTAATTTAATATTTTTTTTTATATTTTGAAATATATATATATATATATGATCAAACCACAATAAGAAATGGGAAAACAAGACTAAGATCTTTCAACCGTAACAAGCGGTCTTCGTCAGAGTCAAAAACCCAACTGAACACTAGATGCAGAAAACATCTGGTGAGGAGTTGAGAAGAGTGGGAGGGAAGAGTGGTATTTTAAAAGGGTGAAAGCACAGGAAAGGACTAATGTCCAGAAAGGGATGTTTGGGGAAAAAAGGAGTACAGTAAGAAAAAGTAAAAGTAGTGCCTTATTCCTGCATATAAAAAATGAAAATCATCATATTGATTGGACAGGAGCTAAATTTATTACCCATGAAAAATCAATGTTCTTAAGAAATATTATTGAATCGTAGCTAATTAAATTTAATAGATCAAATATTATAAAAATTAGTAACGGTCTCTTCAAACTTGATACTTTCGTCACGAGGGCAATAGCCTCTTCAATGAGGGTTGACAGCTAGCGGATAGTTTTTTACTTTTTCTTACTGTACTCCTTTTTTCCCCAAACATCCCCGTCTGGACATTAGTCCTTTCCTGTGCTTTCACCCTTTTAAAATACCACTCTTCCCTCCCACTCTTCTCAACTCCTCACCAGATGTTTTCTGTATCTAGTGTTCAGTTGGGTTTTTGACTCTGACGAAGAAAGCTTGTTACGGTTGAAAGATCTTAGTATTGTTTTCCCATTTCTTATTGTGGTTTTATCATTGATTGTTGTTTCACGTGTTTATGTGAAATCTTTATATATATATATATATATATATATATATATATATAACGAGTTCAAAATTCAAGATGAGTAACACACAGAGTAAGGAAACACACAGACTCAAATTTTTGGGTAAAATCCGTCTTCAGGAGAAAAGAGAAAGGGAGATTAAGCACGTTGTAGACGAAACAGCAAGAAATATATATATGATCAAACTACAATAAGAAATGGGAAAACAAGACTAAGATCTTTCAACCGTAACAAGCGGTCTTCGTCAGAGTCAAAAACCCTGTGATGAAGACCGCTTGTTACGGTTGAAAGATCTTAAGTCTTGTTTGACATCAAGAAAAATGACATCAGTGAAATACGGTTAGTTATTCAATGAAATATGCTTGAATGAAGGACTGCTCCCAAATTTTACAAACATATCAAGTTTTATAGATATATCTATATATATATATATATATTGTGGTTGCTTTTGTAAAATTTATTAATAAAAAAAAAAACCCTCGCGATTTGCGAAAAATGAGAGAGTAATTTCTCTCAACATGGGAGCCTTACAGGTGTATTTGATTTGGGTAGTCACAGCTTGTATTGGTTGTAATTCATATTTCAAGGATCACTAACGAGTATTTAACATTATACAGGCTAAGGAACCGATGATTTAACATCTTCTCTTAGGGGCAACGTGTTCAGATTTATTCACCTCCCACGCGATTAAATCTGATGGCCAGAGTGGGTATCGAACCTTGGACCTACTAGTTCAGAGGCGAGTATGTTAACCTGATTTTGATTTGTAATCATGTCTATCAACTTTTCGACCATTCCATGAACAAAGCACAACAAAAACGAGTACTTTAACCTGTTTTGGCATTATTTCGCGCTACCAGCTTATATATCACCCCCCCCCCCCCTGATTGATATCCTGAAGATGATTACGGAAAGTGATCGAAACGCGTCGACTACAACCTCTGACCATCTCAACCGTTGTTTTAACAACGAAAAAGCTGTTTTTAGGCAAGTCGAAGTTCTTGAGAAGAAGCTCATAGACAGGAACTACTCTGTCGTGTTCAACAAAGCATGCATATCTGAAGGACTGCTACCAAAATAAACTAATATATATATATATATATATATATATATAATATATATAACCTCCATAAATTGTTCTTGACCTCTTCTGTTCTATTATATGTTTTGTTGTTGAGGGCTAGGTCAAATAAAAGAAAATAAACTCCTTCCTAGGCCAACGTTTCGATGTATTTGTACATCATCTTCAGGGCTAAAATCAGGGCTTAAATCAACTCTGATTATAAAATATCCTTTTGTATATATCTGTTGGTCTCAAAAAATTTGTGTTAGTTCTCTATGTGAGTTGTAGATTGTTTTGGTAAATGTATTATAGTTCTTACTCTAATTTTAGCCCTGAAGATGATATACAAATACATCGAAACGTTGGCCTAGGAAGGAGTTTATTTTCTTTTATTTGGCCTAGCCCTCAACAACAAAACATACAAAGTATATATATATGATCAAACCACAATAAAAAATGGGAAAACAAGACTAAGATCTTTCAACCGTAACAAACGGTCTTCATCAGAGTCAAAAACCCAACTAAACACTAGATGCAACATCTGGTGAGGAGTTGAGAAGAGTGGGAGGGAAGAGTGGTATTTTAAAAGAGTGAAAGCGCAGGAAAGGACTAATGTCCAGAAAGGGATGTTTGGGGAAACAAAGGAGTACAGTAAGAAAGAGTAAAAAACTATCCGCTAGCTGTCAACCCTCTTAGAAGAGGCTATTGCCCTCGTAACGAAAGTATCAAGTTTGAAGAGACCGTTACTAATGTTTATAATATTTGATCTATTCAATTTAATTAGAGACGATTCAATAATATTTCTTAACAACATTGATTTTTCATAGGTAATAAATTTAGCTCCCGTCCAATCAATATGAAGATTTTCATTTTTTATATGCAAGAATAAGGCACTACTTTTTTCGTGTCTACTTACGTTGTATTGGTCCAATTGACTCTGACGAAGACCAACGAATATATCCGCGCACTTGCTTACTGTGCTACTATAACTTGGAATGTCAGTAATTCATGTCAGATATTAAGTTCGTCTGTACAGTAATGATGTCGTATTCGCGGTCATGTAGTCTTGTTAAGGTCATGATTTTCAATGTTTTTAGTAGTCAGATAGTCAGTGGATGAAGTAATTGTTGAGTGAGGTTGAGGAAGGTTGGTGACAGGATTTAGAGTTTGTACAAATAGGTTTGGATGAGTAGATAGTTTGTTGTCTTCATTGGTAGTAAGTCTGGTGATGTAACTATCTATGGATTCCATTTTCAAATCATAATGAATATCAACATTACGGGCGTACCAAGGAGCCCTGGCTATAAGGCGGGCACAGTTATTTTGAACAATCTGGATACACACCTTGTTCGTTGGTGCAATATGTGTAAGTGTTAAAGTAAATGAAATTAAGATAGCCTGATCCTTCTAGAAAGTTTTAGTGAGGCTATGTACACTCATGTCAAAAGAGGGCAACATTAGTCCGGTATTCCCGATTGTCCCAAGTTTCCGATACTAATTTATTTCAAGGTTTTAATCAACTCAAGTTTCTGTGATACTGTCAAGTTGATTCTTTTCATCTGTTTAAAAAAAAACAATATTTAATATTACACAAACAACACAAAAAAAACAAACAAAAAAATGTTGAAAAACATCGACCAAACAACTACACACACACGTATTCCGCCACAGCTGTAAACAAAGCTACAGATTTCGTCCGTTGCTTCAGAAATCCGTTAAAGTAAGATCCGTTGAATCATGGCATGAGTATATATAGTACGTCTTCCCTTCCTGTTAACCAATTAGAACAGAGTTTTCCAAACTGGCGAGGCGCGGACTAGTCTAAAGGGGAGCCTCGAAAATTAGTCACAATGAACAATTTTCCAAATTACTACTAAAGTTTTCTATGTAAAAAAAAATAATTTTTTTGTCTTGTCTGCAATGAAATCCAAATATCGAATTCGTTTAAATTGTAAAAAAAAAAGCTACGAGTAGCTATATCGTCACAAACACCAAGATTTGTGATAAACTTTGTGCTAATAGACAAGCACATCCATCTCATTAAAAAAAAAAACAATAATAAAATACCGTTTTCCATTAGTTTGTATGAATAAATATGTTTGGGTTTTCATTTTATGAAATCTTCAGGGGGGGGGGGGGGGGGGGGGGGGTCGAATGATTAAATATTTTTAAGGGAGTCCTCGAATGGGTAGTAACATCAAGTATATGTTATACTTGATGTTACTTGATCAAATATATTGCGTAGTAACATCAAGTTTGGAAACCACTGACTTAGATTACCGTACTTACCAATAGACAACCACTTACCAGTGTTACCAATTTCCTAATTTTTCTATTTCCGGACCTCTCTCGGTCTCTTTTAGTACGGAAATTCGTTTTTTTGAATGTATACAATGTTTAATAAAACTTTTATGGGATAGCTTGCGTTATGAAAAATAATTTAAAATACAAAAAAAAAAAAAAAAGGTTTACCAGAACAGTGGCAGGATTGTGGTAGTGGTCTACAACTGGTGACTTGCCGTTTGCAAATAGCATACAGTGAGCTGCATGACTATAGCCAGAATACTGCGGCGACAGTGAGACGTCTAGGCTAACTTCAGAAAAATCCATTTACTTCATGGCTGAAAACACCTGCAGAAAAATCACTTATATTATAATTACGCTTTCAATATATATATATATATAATAATCAATGATCAAACAACCGTAACAGGCGGTCTTCGTCAGAGTCAAAAACCCAACTCTGACGAAGACCGCTTGTTACGGTTGAAAGATCTTAAGTCTTGTTTTCCAATTTCATATTGTGGTTTGATCACTGATTGTTATTTTCACGTGTTTATGTGAAATCTTTATATATATAATAATAATACATGCATCAATGATCCTTCAGTATTACTCTGTAATATTTACGCAAAAAAATCACAAGAAAATTTCAAAATAGAACTCTACAAGACAATTATGAAACGACTAATAAAACTTTTACATATAGATGAAAATATCAGTATTTCGTATAAAATATTTGTATTTATAAAAATGTTTACGGTTATCTGAAATCCCACAATGCAGTATATTAACAATTGAGATAATATTTCTAACCTTTTAAATTTGAAAACTTTATATTAAGTGTATGAATCGTAAATTAAACTAATGGTTCATTTTAAATTTATTTTAATACTTCTAACAGAAATTAAATATAAAAATTTTAGTTGTTATGTATTTAAATAATATCAAACTGTCAACAAATATTACAAAATCATACATCAGGCTAATAACATTGAATGAATATAACCTTCCCTAGATCGAAAGTTTTAGTTCATTCAAAATGTGAGAAAAATGATAAAATGAAGTAGAAAACAATTACTTATTTACCTCAGGTGAAATGATGAGTTAATCGTAATAAAATACAAACTAATGAACTGCCTATGAAAAAGGTTTTAAATAAAACCGAAACGTTGGCAACGAGAGTTTGATTTTTTATCCTGGAAAATTGACCGAACCCCGATTAGAGAACACACCTATTCTATCAAACGGTCGATATATTATTGAATCTGTTTTATATATATATATATATATATATATATATATAGTGCAAAATATAAAAAAAAATTATTAAATTAAATTAACTAGCTACGCAAAATAAATAAAATAAACTTTCAACCACTTAAAAAAAAAAATTTAATTTTTAAAAAATAAGTAGCATGTACTCCTCTCTCTCTCTCTCCCCCCTGCTTGCGACGTTACTATTCAATTTTCGGAGAGAGAAAAGAGTCTGTTTAGTTATTGTTATATTCTGTGTTGAGAAATTAATTATAGTTAATATTAAAAACTATAAAAACTAAAGTATATATTAATTAAACTTTATTGGGGGCTTCGCAATAAAGTAATAATTAAAAGAAAAAGAGGAAGTAATAGGAACAGATATGTAAAAGAGAAAGTAAAACTCAGAGAGAGAGAGAGAGAGAGAGAGGAGAGAGAAGAGAGAGAGAGAGAGAGAGAGAGAGAGAGAGAGAGAGAGAATGATTAAGGGGAAGTGTTGGAGGAAGAAAGAGTGAAAGAAGGAAGGTTTGAAAAATGAGATAGACATAACTAGTGAATGAGACAGAGTGAGAGAGACAAATAACACATGATGACGGTTTAAAAAAATAAATTAGTCATTGATAAGTGTTTTGTTTTCTAATTACTGTTTACCAACAAAAGTTTATCTGAAACGTTTTTTAAATGTATAAAATAAATACTAAATGAAATGTGACACCCCGGAGGTCTAATTATGCCAATTATCACTTACAAATGCATGACTAGCAGCGACCTTTGACCTTTAACTGTTGTTTATTTTAACTTCATTGTTTACTATCTGCTGTCTAATTCCTTTCTCTCTTCCTATTCATTTAATCACCTCAAATAATCTTATGGATTTTTCTTAATTTTATTACTAGTATTTTCTTTTTGACAATTATTTTCATTTCTCTTAAGTTTATTCCTGATATTTATTTTTAATTATTATATATATATGTTTATATTTGTTTTTACACTTATTTGCTACTGTTTTACGATATATATTTTTCTCTCTTTATTTTTAATATGTATATATAAATATATACGAGTTCAAAATTCAAGTTCAAATATATACGAGTTCAAAATTTATACGAGTTAAAATCCGTCTTCTCCTGAAGACGGATTACACGAAAATTTGAGTCTGTAAGTGTGTTTCCATACTCTGTGTATTACTCTTCTTGAATTTTGAACTCGTATTGTGTCCAGTTTGGATCGTGTTTCGTTCTATTAAGTAATATATATATATATATAGTTCAATATAAACAAAGAAACATAGAGAAATCAGAAGAACACACTTACAGTCTCTAATTTTCGGTTTGAACCGTCTTCAGGAGAGATAAGAGAGGGAAACCAAGCGCACTGGATCAGAGACGGTTGGAGACCAACAGTATATATATATATATATATATATATGAATCGACGCTCTATTCGCCTCCTGATGACAACGATGATCGAAATATAGAAGTGAGTTATTCCTTTGTCTACCTGTGTGCTACCTTCTTTTTAATTAGGTAGCATATATATATATATATATAACGAGTTCGAGATTAACAAAGAGCAACACACAAAGTAGGGAAACACACTTACAGACTCAAATTTTCGGGTAATCCGTCTTCAGGAGACCAAGCACGTTGTAGACGCAACGGCAAGTAACCCATATATATATTATATATATATATATATATATATTATACGAAAAACGGTCAGGACAGATAACACTTAAAATAAACTGTGACACATAGACTGAAACATAACAAGACTCACTTTTCAATATTTCAACCGTTATGGCGGCCGAAGTATTGAAAAGTGAGTCTATGTTATGTTTCTGTCTATGTGTCACAGTTTATTTTAAGAATATATATTATATATATATATATATATATATATATTTATATATATATATTCGAAATATAGAATTCTGTAAGTGTTCTATTTGTTCTTTTTTCTGTGTCGTGCTTTGTGTAATTTAAAGTTATATATATCGCGCCAGTTTACATCGGCCAGTGGACGCATTTACGTCTCCGTTCCTTCATTCTTTCTCCTTTTATTTTCTTTCTTTCTACTCTCCTGAAGACGGCAAGACGCCGAAATTATCGAGATTCGTGAGTGTTCGTCCTTTTTTTTTTGTGTTCTCTAGCTGTAACTTTAATTATATATATATATATATATATATATATATATATATATATATTTATATATTATATATATATATATAGGTGTGTTCTCTAATCGGGGTTCGGTCAATTTTCCAGGATAAAAAATTAAATTCTCATAGCCAACGTTTCGGTTTTATTTAAACCTTCTTCATAGGCAGAAGTAAGAATTTTTTAACTAAGAAAATGAAATTTACATTATTTAAAGGAACAACAATGTCAACCGGACAAAACCTTCGACTAGACTTCTAGTTTAGACTAATCTAAAGTTTACATTATTCTTTAAATAATGTAAATTTCATTTTCTTAGTTAAAAAATTCTTACTTCTGCCTATGAAGAAGGTTTTAAATAAAACCGAAACGTTGGCAACGAGAGTTTAATTTTTTATCCTGCAAAAATTGACCGAACCCCGATTAGAGAACACACCTATTCTATCAAATGGTCGATATATTATTGAATCTGTTACATATATATTTATATATATATATTTATATATACACAATTAAAAGAAACGGTCCAGCGGACTTTTTTACAATAAAATAAAAAACGAAGGAAACACACAGAAAGACACAGACATAACTCACATCGATATTTCGACAATCGTCGTCATCAGGAGGTGCGAAGAGCGAAGAGCGAAGAGTCCCGCAGGAAGACAGGGCGGTACTGAACTCGGAAACCGCAGCCAGTACCCCACCACTTACCACCAAGCGGGGGAAGGGAGGGAAGGAAATGAAGAGCCAAATTAAGACGTAAAAGGAACGAGTAAAATTATAACTATAAAAAATTATAAAAAAGTAGATAAATCAAATTAAAATTAATAAAAATAATAAATAAAAGTAAAATAAAAAATATAAATAAATAAATAAAAAAAAATAATAAATAAATAAATAAATCTACTAAATTATCGGTTGAGGTTGAGTCGGGGGAAGAGCGAGCATCAAGTAAGCATATGTATGCCTCCTCTGAAGCTCTTAGGGTAACTTTATTGTTGGATTCGGGGATCTGTTTCAGGATCTGAACCCTGAAAACAGTCATTGAAACTGAGTCCATGCGAGTTCGCATGGATGGCTACAGGATAGTTACTGCGTTGACCGACTGAAGCCCTATGACCATTCATACGAAGGCTCAACTTCGTATTTGAAGTTTGAACTTTGAACTTCAAAGTTGAGCCTTCGTATGAATGGTCATAGGGCTTCAGTCGGTCAACGCAGTAACTATCCTGTAGCCATCCATGCGAACTCGCATGGACTCAGTTTCAATGACTGTTTCGGGTTCAGATCCTGAAACAGATCCCCGAATCCAACAATAAAGTTACCCTAAGAGCTTCAGAGGAGGCATACATATGCTTACTTGATGCTCGCTCTTCCCCGGACTCAACCTCAACGATAATTTATTTATGATTTATTTATTTATTTATTATTTTTTATTTATTTATTTTATTATTTTTTATTTTACTTTTTATTTATTATTTTTATTAATTTTAATTTGATTTATCTACTTTTTTATAATTTTTTATAGTTATAATTTTTACTCGTTCCTTTTACGTCTTAATTTGGCTCTTCATTTCCTTCCCTCCCTTCCCGCTTGGTGGTAAGTGGTGGGGTACTGGCTGCGGTTTCGAGTTCAGTACCGCCCTGTCTTCCTGCGGGACTCTTCGCTCTTCGCACCTCCTGATGACGACGATTGTCGAAATATCGATGTGAGTTATGTCTGTGTCTTTCTGTGTGTTTCCTTCGTTTTTTATTTTATTGTTTATTATATATATATATATATATACACTTTTTCGTTGGAAATACGATCCAAAACGGACAAATATAGTTCAATATAGACAAAGAAACATAGAGAAATCAAAAGAACACACGTACAGTCTCTAATTTTCGGTTTGAACCGTCTTCAGGAGAGATAAGAGAGGGAAACCAAGCGCCCTGGTTCAGAGATGGTTGGAGTCTCCAAACCTTTATTAGAGACTGTAAGTGTGTTCTTTTGATTTCTCTATGTTTCTTTGTCTATATTGAACTATATATATATATA
This sequence comes from Hermatobates lingyangjiaoensis, assembly GCA_026182355.1. Taxonomy (NCBI): domain Eukaryota; kingdom Metazoa; phylum Arthropoda; class Insecta; order Hemiptera; family Hermatobatidae; genus Hermatobates; species Hermatobates lingyangjiaoensis. The sequence continues at coordinate 704,831 of JAPFBL010000352.1, forward strand.
TATATATATATATATATAAACTAAAATTTAAAAAAGAACACATAGAACGGAAACCACTGAACTCACTACTATATTTCGATGTCCTCGTCTTCAGGAAAAGAAGTGAATCGCTCCAAAGGTTGATAACGACTCATTATATATATATATATATATATTATTATATATATATTATATATATAATATATACATTTTTTTAATTTATTTTTCTAGGTCTACTGCGAGGAGTTTGAAGCATCCATGAAAGCAAAGGTTGACAAATGTAAGGCGAAGAACAACTACGCGGGAGATTGTAAGTGAACAAAAACTACATTTATTAATTATAATCCCAAAGAAAAAGTCGAGGTTTCATTTTTATTATCATACGAAATGTATCGGGACTCGGTCAGTTCCTTCAGGTTCGAATTAAACTCTCATTGCTAACGTTTCGGTTTTTTATTTAAAACCTTTTTTATAGAGTGAAGTATAAATTTTTGAAACAGAAACATTGTTGATAATTTAAAAAAAAAAAGAAAAAAAGAATCAATTTATGATGACATATATTTTCTATGAAGAAGGTCATGTTTGTCAATTACCGTTGAAGAGTTATATAATAGATAATAACCGACACGCTGATAATTTCTACCGGATCTACAGTAGGAGATTTATCGTAGAGATAAATTTGTGGTAGCAGGGAATTAAATCCTTCAATGGTAACACTGTATCCTGTACAATGGAATTGCTTGCATGATATCCTCGACTAAATAGCTTTTGTGCATCGTACTCTTTGAATTGACTTCATTATATAATAATAAACCCATCAACAGAACATGACAACACCAATACGTTGGTCAAGCGAATATTTATATATATAAATACGTTTTTTTTATTAATATATTCTCTGTAGGGTAAAAATCTAATGAAATGATCTCCACATATAAAAATTTTAATGATATAAACAACGCGTTTCGAACACATAGTGTTCTTCCTCAGGCATTAACTAAAAAATACAATGACACCAGAGAGTTATCTATAGTACAAAGTAAATAAGTACAAAAATTAATATAAAATAAAATAAGGCAGTAAGTACGAACCTAATGCCTCTGAATAAGACTGACTGGAAATGGAATGGACATGGGTGGGGGTATAGGGTACATCTGTTTCTTATTCGAAGGCAGGTACATTTCATTGTAATAAGATACTTTCTGCCTTATTTTATTTTATATTAATTTTTGTACTTATTTACTTTGTACTATAGATAACTCTCTGGTGTCATTGTATTTTTTAGTTAAAACCTGAGGAAGAACACTACATGTTCGAAACGTGTTGTTTATATCATTAAAATTTTTATATGTGGAGACCATTTCATTAGATTTTTACCCTATAATGAGTAAATACCACATAATAACTGATTACCCTACATTAGAATATATTCTCTATTTTATCGACGTAATCTTAACGTCTATCTTATAAAAAAATATATATAAATACATTCATATAATTATTAATACTGAGGTTAGTATGATTTATATTATTAATATGGCAAACCATACCTCGTAAGATGATGTTGTAGTCGTTGGAGCGCTATCGGACGTTGTCCACCTTCGATCACAACTAACCTACAATTATTGGTAAATAATAACTAAATAACAACTAAATTGGTTAGTTGCGATCGAAGTTGGACAACGTTCTAAAGCGCTCCAACGACTCCAAGATTATCTTACGAGGTATGACGGTTTGCCATATTAATAATATAAATTTATATATAAACTTCCTGAGTTTGTTTGTTTGTTTGTTTGTTCACCTATTTTCCGTTCAGATAAAGATATGAAATTAAATATATATTATTTATTACGTGAATAATGTTAAATAAAAGAAAATTATTACTATATTCCCAAATATAAGTGTGTTTGTTCCTTAGTTCTGTGTTTGTGATTCATCGTGAAACGTTTGTTGTCCTTTTGGATCGTTTTCCTGTTTACAATATATATAATAAGAACATATAAGAATATAAGAATAAGAATATATAAGAATATAATAAGAATTGAAGGTCAATTCTTTTCAAGGTGAAATATAACAAAAAAAAAGTGTTCTGAAATAGTGATAAACTGGCATTTTAATTAATTTGATGTAGTTACTAAACAAAATGCAGTCAATTATAGATAACAAATATGAAATGAGATACGAATCAATTAAAGTTAGAGATAGGGAAACAATAGAAATAAACCTTGTCTTGCGATGAAGGCGGGAACTTTTTACTTGATAACAGCGCTCCTAGTGGCGAAATCTGTTAGATTGTTCTAGATCACAGCTGATCTACTCGTACTTTCCTCGGGTCCCAACCGTCACCGCTAAGTCCTTTAAAAACTTATAGCCCATTGATACGAGCTAAATTTTTTGGATGTATATAATTTTTTCTGATTTTTACATTTTTTTTTTAATAAAAGTAGAATTCAGTATACATTAAAATGACTTAATCGTGTCTTTTTGCATAATAAAAATTATCCATTTTACTTGTGAAAAATATAAACAAACAAACGAAGTTAAACTTATATTTGACCTTGAATCCTTCGAAATGATCGCATACTATAATATATATACGAATTAAACAACCACTATAAACAAATACATATTAGGTACAATGCTCTAAGGTCTTTCGTTACATCATCAGAGAGCTAAATGAACTACACAAACAATATATAGTAACAAGTCTGAAGACTTCAATCAACCAGGTTGTTATTATATATTTTTTGTTTAGTTCATTTAGCTTTCTGATGATGTTGTAACGAAAGACCTTAGAGCATTGTATCTAATATATATTTGTTTATAGTGGTAGTTTAATTCATATATTATATCAAGAGTTATTGTTGATTATTAATTTTTCATATATGGTATATATATATATATATATATATATATATATATGTATATATATATAGTTGAAATGTACTACTGCAGCTTCGGCATTTCAACAAAATATGCCTCCAAGAAGATTTGCTGCCAAGCTATACTAATATATATACACTTAAAATAAACTGTGACACATTGACTGGAGAAGAAGTGATGTATACAGGACTGCGCCGACAGCTAGTATAATATATATACACTTAAAATAAACTGTGACACATTGACTGGAGAAGAAGTGAATTGACGGAGGGACGACAGTCCTTTAGTTTTATATATATATATACACTTTTACGCAGAGAAAAGAACACAGAAAGACTACAGAACTCACTTCGATATTTCGACATCCGTCGTCATCGGGAAGAAGTGCGAAGTACTCGCGTTGAGAAGCAAACTGCTACTGGCCTCCAGAGTAACTCGTGGAACTACCGCAATGCTGCCCCCCAGCGGAGGAGTACAATGTCATAAATTATCAAAATTTTGAATTCCGTTCTGATTTACCTCCAAATCTATTTCTTGTAGAATCATTAGTCTGAATCTCTCATGTACTGTAATATAGCTGTGATTAAATTAATACTTCTTGTCTAAGTAGCCTCCTTGAAACGAACTTTAGAGCTAAACAAGGAATTTCATGGAATGGTTTTTTTTCAAAAGAATTCTCTGAAATATTACGACAGCTTGAGATAACTACTACATTCAACATCAATTTTTTAACGAATTATATTTTTCACATTATCTTAACCAGGGTTTATTTTCAGGGAGGGCTTATAGTCCAAAACGTTCAGAAAATCACGCGAGGACTTATTTTCGGGGGGGGGGGGGGGGGGGGCAGGCTAGCTCAGTGGCTACGTGCTCACCTCTGATCTGATAGGACCGAGGTTCGATCCCCACCTGGCCCTCGATTTATTAATGCGGGAGGTGAATAAATCTGAGCACGTCGTCCCTCGGAGAAGGACGTTAAACTGTCGGTCCCGAGCCTGTACGATGTCAGGTACTCGTTAAAGATCCCTACTCTAAACACACTAAAGTTAGGGCAAAATTTAGGACTCCCACTGTAGAATCAATCTTCATTGTGTGGTATCACAAAGGGCCAATGCTCGGCCTACGTGTGTTCCCTTGTGGAACTGCCACTGCAACCTAATCTAACCTAACCTATTTTCAGGGGATGTCTTATTTTCGAAAAAAGACGGTAAATGGTCATGAATTTGAGTAAACACTCAAGACCCTAGCCAATACGATGAGTTTGTCGAGTCATTCAGAAAAGAGAATATTTTCATTAAGCTCACAAAATACAATACTTACCATCGCTATAAAGAGTTACGGGTTTTCACAATAATAAAAAGGTCACCTGAACGGATAAAAATTCTAAGTCCTTTTTTACGATTGAAAAAAAAAACAAAAAAAATTAATTTCTAAAAATGACAAAACCTGAATGAATAATTTTATCGAATAAATAGAAAGGATATTTGTTACACGAAGTCTTGGCAAGCGAGGAGTGGTGGGGCAATCATACGAGCGCCCCTAGCGGCAAGAATAGTAACTATACTACTGAAAGAAACACTACTGAGCTTTACGCCAAGGTTCAATACGAGTTTGTCGAGTCACTAAAAAAAGAGAATACAGTAGTACATCGAGATACGACTGCTTCTTCTTATGAATTATTCGAGATAAGGCCAAAAATGTCGTTAAAATTCTGTTCTAAATACGACGTAATGTTCAACTTACGACGTAAAATCTGAGGCGCTGAGAAAGAATTTTCTCGAAACTTCTGGAACCTTCTAGAAGCTTCTGAGACCGTAAACAAACATGGCAAACTCTGCACGACAAAATTAAGCACCAGATGTGACCTACACTACCGTACGTTTACGTACGCTAGCGGGAGACACCCGCGTACCAAAATCTTACACCTGAAAACCAACCACGTACCAAAATCATGCACCTGAAACTCTGTTTTTACATATTAATTCATTATTTATTCAATTCTTTTGTATTTGTATGGATAAATACTTGTTTTTTAGTGTACTTTTGTTAGTTTCATATCGTAAAATAGGAAATTATATACGGGTTTTGGGCCGTGGAACCAATTAATTTTTTTTCCATTAATTCCTATGGTAATTATATGTTCGTGATACGAATTTTTTAAGATACGACGGGGGTTCTGGAACCAATTAAATTCGTATCTCGAGGTACTACTGTACTGTCATTAAGCTTACTGAAAGTTAATTTTGCAAAAGTAAAATACAACATTTAACATCGTAATAGTTATGGATTTTCACAATAATAAAAAAGTTCACCTTAACGGACCTTTTCAAAGGTCCAACAAATCTAAAATTTTATACCAAATGAGTTTTTAAGGTCACTTTTTTTTATGTTTTATATGTTTAATACTGTATCTAAACATTTTTTTGTGAACTATTTTTCCACTAGTCTTTTTTGACGATTGGAAAAAACACCAAAAAAAAATTAATTTCTAAAAATGACAAAACCTTGGATGAATAACTTCATCGAATAAATAAATAGAAAGGGATATTTGTTACATGAATTCATTTTGAAAGATTTAAAAGTGAATTTTATTCAAAGATACCTAAACTTGCGCATATACTAACACAGAGTTTCTCAAACTTTTTTTTTTTCAACGCGGAACCCGTTTTGCTTCAGTAGCTTTCTTAGGAACCCTAAATTCTAATGATTTCATACAATTATAATATAAATATTTTCATATGCCTTTTTAAATGGTATGTATGTTTAAAAACAATTAAAAAAAGTAATATTACTTCAATGCGTATTTATACGTGAGTCAAGGTATACCAAGTAGCATGTATATACATGATCAGTAATACACAAAAATAAAAAAAATACTTCATATTTAGAGAGGAAAAGAAACTAATACCATAGCAAGGGAGTTGGGGGGGGGGGGGGGTGCAGAAGAGTCGGGATTTCGGAGAATTACAAATAGAAAATAGATAAAAATAAACTTATAAAAAACTGCATGCATATTGTTAATACCACTGAGGTTAGTATGATTTATATTAGAAATAGGTAAAACCCGTCATACCTCGTTAGATGATCCTGGAGTTGGAGCGCTTTCGGACGTTGTCCATCTTCGATCGCAACAAACCTACTGAGCTGTTATATAGTGGGGTTATCTGTCAAGTCCACTGCTATCCTGATATTATTAGATAATATCCAATGCCACCAGGATAGCAGTGGACAGATAACCAACCCCACATATAACAGCTCAGTAGGTTTGTTGCGATTGAAGATGGACAACGTCTGAAAGCGCTCCAACTCCAGGATCATCTTACGAGGTATGAGGGGTTTTACCTATTTCTAATATAAATTATAAAAAACTAACAACAAATCTAAAATTTTATACCAAATGAGTTTTTAAAGTCATTTTTTTTTATGTTTTATATGTATAATACTGTATCTAAACGGATTTTTCGACTATAATATTTACAAATTAAAAATAAATTGATTTTAAATATTTCAAAATTAGTTTTTTGCTTTAAAGGGGTTGAAAGTTTTATTATATTTGTTTTGAGTAGCTAGTTAATTTAATTTGTTTTTTTTTTAAATATAATTTGAATTGTAGGTTTCTATACCATATATATATATATATATTCAAACCTTAATAAGAAAATGGGAAAGATCTTAGTCTTGCTTTCCCATTTTCTTATTGTGGTTTGATCATTGATTGTTATTTCACGTGGTTATGTGAAATCTTTATATATATATATACATGTATACGAGTACTGTAATAAGAGATGATATTATTATAGTCTGGAACTAATAACAGCAGTCTAAAATTAGATCTTTGATTGTAATTCCATGAAAATAATTATTTTTGAGTACTTTAACATTTAATATAAACAGGTAATATAGCTCGCCCATTACGAAAATGGGTGTCAAATAATAAATGAGCCACAATTTCCGCCCGTAGAACATTAATATGAAAGCCTTATAAGTGTGGGAGTTGGAGAACAAAACAACAACAACAACAACAACAAAACAAGACAAAAAACCAACAACAAACAACACAACAACAAACAACACAAAACAACAACAGCAACCCTTCATGCTTCATTCCGTATTTAGTTGTTTTTTTCTTTATTAAAATTATACAATTAATTCTATATAGCAAAAAAAAAACTAATCACGTTTTAATTTCAGGGCGTGAAGGTTTAAAAACAAAAGAAGGAAAAGTAAGTAATAAATGAAACGATTTCATTTTTAAAATAAAATTATATTTATTTAAATTTAATTTTCAAATTTTTAATTTTCAGTGTTTCCTGTCATGCCTCTTGGAAGAGGATAGAATGGTAAGAGATTTATGTATCATTTTAAAGATCCATAAGATGACTATAAAAAAATATTTGTATTGTGATAAGTACCATATATATATATATATATATATAATATATATATATAGAAATTGTCACAATAACACGTGATATAAATATTCAGGTAACTCACCACAAATTAGAGAAGTGGTGTTAGTAGTGTTACTTCTCTAATTTGTGGTGAGTTACCTGAATATTTATAAATCAAAATTCATAACCTGTTTACAACTTGTATTCACTTGCTCTCTGACGACGTGAAAACGAAAGGCCTTAGAGCGACTATCTTCTCTAATTTGTGGTGAGTTACCTGAATATAAAATAATATATATATATATATATATATATATTTAACTTTAAATTACACAAAGCACGAAACAAAAAAAGGAATTAAAAAGCACACTTACAGAATTCTCAATATTTCGAACTGTTGTTCGTCATCAGGAGTAAACTTCGTCATCAGAAGAGAGGACGAAGTGAGAGAGATCTCCCCACGTCGAAGTACAGAGCGCGAATCAATCATATATTGTATATATATATATATAATATTCACTTTAACACAGAGACAACAGATATCGACAGATCGAAGTGCAGTACTGTACTGCACTTCGATGATTTCGACATCCTCTCATCGGAAGAAGTGCGAAGTACTCGCGTTGAGATGCGAATATGTACTCTAGAGCATTTATACTACTCTACTTTCTTTGAATACGATCATACTGACATACTGTTCTATACGCTACAATCAGAAGCACTTGTTCTCAACGGTTAGTACTTCGCATTCTTCCGAATGAACGACGGATATCGAAAATCGAAGAGAGGTTCTGTAGTGTCTTTCTGTTGTTCTTTTCTCTGTGTTAAAGTGTTTATTGTCCAAGGACCTTCATTGTTATTCTGAGATCTATATTTTTTATATATATATATATATATATATATATATAACCAATTAGATGAAACGATTCTTCGAACTGAATATACTAGAATTTTCAAAATAACACACAGAAAAGAAATTACTGAACCCACTACTATATTTTGATGTCCTCGTCGTCAGGAATAGATGCGAATCGCTGAAAAAGGCTGAAAACGACTGGCTTGGCGTTCAAACTGAAGCACTCAAACAGTGTAGTCAACTTTCAGAGAAAGGGAGACAAGGAAGATAAAGAAATAAAAGAATGAAAACATTTAACTAAAATAAAATTAAAAGCTAATAGTAACTTATAGAAAAAATAAATAAATAAATCAAACAAATTAAATTAAAAAATAAATAAAGGAACAATCAACGATTGAGGTTAACCCCAGGAGCAGATCTACCACCCAGAAGACTAATAAGTGCTTCTTCTGAAGCTCTCAGAGTGACTTTAGAATTTGTCTCATCAATCTGGCTCAGGACCTGTACAGGGAAACAGTCATTAAAACTGAGTCCGTGAGAACTGGCATGAGTAGCAACGGGAAGGTCACTGTGTTTACCAACGGATGACCTGTGATTATTCATACGCAGGCTTAGCTTGGTAGAAGCCAAACCCACATAAAAGGAATCACACTGGATGAAATCCAAACGGTAAACGCAGTTACCAGAGGTACAAGAGGTCTTTTGAGAGATAGGGTAGGTGGGTTACTATGGAAAAAGGTAAAGGAAGGAACGGGATTGATGATAGGACAAGTAAGACATCCACGACGTCCACATTGAACCATACCACCAAAAGTTTTAGGAGGCTTAGGAGAAGAGATGTGAGAGAAGATAGTTGAAGATTAGCAGGTTTGCAATAGGAAATGGAAGGTGCCTCACTAAAGACTGAAGAAGTACAGGAGGAAGAAGAAAGTACAGGGAAAAACTTCCTGACAATTGAAATCATTCAATTAGGAGACAGTTGATAAGACTAAACCATATCACATTACATTTCATTCAGTCATTTCAATTTGAAGAGTTCACACAGTTTTAAATGTTTAATTAAAATCATATCAATTATAACGAAATTGTCGCGAAAGTTTGAATATGAATATTTTGATGAAATATTATTTCTTTATGAAGAAGCATTGTGTTGAAAAGTGTCAGTTGAGTGCTTAATGTTGAATTATATCTACATTTTTAAATATGTTATGTTAAGAATTGCATTTATACGCACAAATACATGCAGTGATTAAGTTTTTTTTATCAAAATCATTTTGATTTTGAATATTTCTTAATCAATTTTTTATGTTATATCTATTGTGTTATAAATTTTGCTGATTTAGACTTAGATCTGATCATAAACATCTTCTAGTTAGAGATCATCGATATGTAATAACTTATCTTACTGCTCATAATTTAATAACTAATCATTTAATAATAATTAAATATTTTAAACAAACGAATCAATCAATCAGAAATAAATAAGCAAGCCTTACATCCATTAAACTTTAACAAAAGACTTTAACTATCTTTAGCCAAAAGATTTGAATTATGGTTCAAATACTATCTTCATTATTCGTAATATTATCATGCATACTTAAAAGTTAAGAAGTTATTATTTAACGCATAACTTTCTTTAATGCTTAAAACAAGTTAAACCAATTAGAAAAAAAAGTTCATTAACTATTGCTAATAACTAAAGCTTTGCTAAAATTAATAAAAAACCCATATTAAATTACATAATTGTTTTTTAATATCAATTATTGGTACCTGGATGTTTCCAATTGAACAAAACAGGCGGAAATATTAGAAGTTGTTCGTAAGTAATAACCTTCCTGCGTCCGCCATTACCAATTGAAGTCAAAATCTAAACAAACAGGTTATAAAGCAAACCTTATCTTTTATGACATTTTTGGGATATTTGTTCGGTAACACCTGAACCACAACTCTGATTTTAAAATAAATTTGGAAAAACCTTTCCGGTTGTATACACAGTTTCACACATTTAAAACTGTTTGAACTCTTCAAATTGAAATGACTGAATGAAATGTAATGTGATAAGGTTTGGTCTTATCAACTGTCTCCTAATTGAATGATTTTTGGGTTTAAAATAACGAGTCATCATATTTAACAGATAATTAGAGCTAAGACTTCTAACATTGCTTTTTTATTGTTCGACAATAATAAAAAGAAAAACATTATTTTTATTATACTTAATAATTTCCCAAATTTTCACTGAGATTGGATGTATGGTTTTTGAATCTGTCGCGTACAGACAGGTACACATTCATTTCTATATATATATATATATATATATATATATGATCAAACCACAATAAGAAATGGGAAAACAAGACTAAGATCTTTCAACCGTAACAAGCGGTCTTCGTCAGAGTCAAAAACCCAACGATCATTGATTGTTGTTTCACGTGTTTATGTGAAATCTTTTTATATATATATATATATATATATATAGATTTCAATGATGCAGCAAAACTGAAACTTGTGTACAAACATTTAAACAAGAACATCAGAGTTTTATAAGTATATAGATAAAACATTATTATTTTTTGTTTTGTTTTAGATGGATGCCAGTGGTAAAATATTCCCTGAGAAAGTTATTGGATTCTATAACAACTTTCTAAAAGGTGTGACAGAAGAGGAAAAATCTAAGATATCTCAAATCGTTATGGAATGCGCTAAAACAGGTAAGTTTGTTTTGTTTTTTTTAAACAAACTTACCTGTTTTTTAAACAAAACAATCCAAAAAGAAAAATTAAAATAGTACTTTTGTTGTGATTCAAGTTACTATGAGGTAGTTAGTCATAGTTCGAAACTTTACACATTCATATTGTTATTACCACTGAGGTTAGTAAGATTAATATTAGAATTAGAAAAAACCGTCATACCTCGTAAGTTGATATCGGAGACGTTGGACCGCTGTCGGATCTTGTCCATCTTCGTTCGCAACTAATCTATGGGGCTATTGTCGAGAGGTTTAATAGTCGTGTCCACTGCTATCTAGATATTGTTATTTCAAATTATGGCGTTATTTATTCATTACTAGACTACCCGTGACCTGCAGAGTCATCTAACACCTTCCTTTTTAATGCAATCATGTTTACATAAATGCAGATAAACTTCAAATTAATACATTTCTAATAAAGAGGATAATAAACATATTTTTAATACAATTCTCTTCTATTTCCAACTTTTTTTTGTATAATTGGAATTTTCCAAAAAATCTTTAATTATTTAATTTTGTTTGACCCTTCTGAGAGCAACATTGGCCGTATTTAAATGTTGTTTTACTAAATGTTGATGTTGATGAAATGTTGTTGAACTAAAACTTTCTGTAGAGTCTCTCCTTGAGACTTATGAATAGTCATGGCAAATGCTAACTGAATTGGAAATTGAGTCTTTAAAATAGCAATGTTGTCCTCTTCAGATGAAATCATTAGAATCTCTGGGGTTTTCCAGGAAAAGTGTGACTTAAACAAAAAGGGTTTCACATAAAAAAAATTTTTTGAGAAACTTTGCTGTAGAGCAGCGGTTCCCAACCTTTCAAATATAGCGACCCATTTTAGAACAAGCAATCAGGAAGCGACCCCAATCGTTAAAATATCTTTTATACATTTATTTTTTCTATAAGAAACTGGCATATATTGCAATTTATTAGTGAAGTAACTGTATATTCCTTAAATATATGATTAATATAGAATTTATTCATTAATCTCAAAGCTCCTACAAAATATTAATTAATTGCAAATCAATTTCAAAGTATTCAAACAAACAAATTTCATACCGTTATGTAACTTTACTAAAGTATTTTTATGAACTGACCTTAATGAGACGGCTGGTATTGTAGCTTTTTAGCTAGCAATTCTATCCTGGGCTCCTTTGTCGATATGGCACACCTCAAGTCGTGTTCCTCATCTAATTTATTTCGGTCTGCAGTTTAATCAGATATTTTTTTCGATCTATTGTCTACATTGGTTGTTTAACATCAAAAGAGTGCGTAATATTTCTAGCATAACTAGATCATGCCTGTATATTTTTGCATAACTTTTTAAGTAGTGTTTTTTTTTACGTCCAAACCACATAAGAAAAGAGAAAGAAGACTAAGGTCTTTCAAGTGAAACGAAACATGTTCAATACATGTCTCGGACGTTATGTTCAGTGACTTAATGAACTGTTACATTTAGTTTCGTAGTGTGAATTTTAAATAATGGTCTTAATTTTATTTTATAATGTTATTTATTTAACTGTCTTCTGTTTTTACCGTGTTTTATATATTATTCACGTTCGGGTCAAAATCAATTGGCGACCCCATGCATTGGTACCACGAACCCGTTTGGGGTCGCGACCCACTGCTGTAGAGAGAAAAATGAAAGTAAAAAGAAAAAAAATATGGAGTGGTCTACACTCAACTAAATATCAAACTTCTTGGGTATATAATATATAATTTTCTATTTAAGCATAATATAAATGTCTATATGAGAGTATTTGTCTTTCATTCCTGGAGGTAGTACAGAGTAGTGATTGATCCACTTATCAATGTACGCTTTTTTGATATCAAAAAAGAAAATTGTAGATTTCGTGTTATGAAATAATCTCTTACAGGAGAACTTTTGTTCGAATAGCCATTGGATTTCTTACATAGTCTACGTATGGTGAATATTAAAGAAAAAACTTTCCCCATTTAAAACTTAAATATGTTTCTATTTTGTCTGAAAAATGTTAGAATCATATAGGAAAAAAAATCTCGTTTTAAAATAATTTTTTAATTTAAGATGTAGAATAATTAAATTTATTATTCTTCAAAGAATGAACAAACTTGGATATATACACCCCAGTGACACACAAACACACACACCACAGTGACACATACATACACACACACACACACACACACAAACACCACAGTGACACATTCACACATGCACACACACACACACACACACACACACACACACACCACAGTGACAAATACACTCACACCCGCAACCACACATACACAGACGCACACACACACACACCACAGTGACACACACATGCACACACACACGCACACACCACACACACACACACACCACGCACACACTCACGCACACACCACCCACCAACGCACATATACACACGCACACCCACTCACACACACACACACACACACACACACCACGCACACTCTCACGCACACCCACCCACGCACATATACACACGCACACCCACCACGCACACATACACACGCGCACACACACTCACACACGCATACACACATCATCGAAAAAACTTCATAAAACAATTTTTGTGACCTCAAAACATTTAATTCTGTCAAAATCTCGAAATCGAATTTTTTTCACAACCACTATACTTTTACTTTATCATTATACTTTACTTGTAGTAAAGTAAAAAAGTTATACACAAACATTAATATTTACAACTTAAACTTCATTGATATACAAATTCTATGTATACATACACTTTATTTTAGAACACTAAATTGTTAATTATTTAGTGTTAATTATTTCGACTATAATTAATACAAATTATCCTTTTCCTCTGATACTTTATTCAATTTTTCTTGTACACCTTATTCTTTTTGAATATCTTTTTTGAATATCTTTTTTGAATATCATTTTTGAATATCTTCTACTTGATATATGTTTCTAATTCATTGATAATTTAGTACTATTATAATATTCAGTGTCATTTTCAGGTAGTCAAAGTGATCTTTGTGAAAGAGCTTTTGAATTCCATTTATGCCAGATGGACAATTTCAAAAAGGTATTATACTAAAATCAGTCTTTTATATATATTTATATAATTTATTTACTATTTTTATACTTTAAATATGGGTAGTCTCTTATATTTATTTACTATTTATATGCTTTAAACATGGAAGAATTATTTAAATTGGGCAAAACAAGTTTAAATACGAAAACAACTTGCTCGCATCTGGACTGATAGGTCCATGGTTCAACACCCATTTTCTAATGTACCATTAATTTTATGTTTACTAAAAATAAAAAAAAGTGTTTATTTTCAGGCCAACGTGATAATAGAAAACAGTTTCAAGAAACAGTGATTCGACTTCAACTTGAGAGCATTTCTAAAGATTTGAAATAAAACTATTATATTTAAATTTGAAGTTTTAATGATTAACCTATTGCTGTGTTTAGCATAAGACAAGAGTTTTATTTAAGGTATGATATCAAAATAATTAGAATAATGTAAAACAAATAAATTGAAGAGACCTGGCCAGGATAGCCCAATGGTTTGTATGCTCGCGTCTGGTCTAGAAGATCCAGGGTTCGATTCTCACTCTGGACCTACTTTTTTTCACACAGAAGTTGAATAAATCTGAACACGTCATCCATCGGAAAGGATATTAAAAGCCGTTGGTCCCGAGCCTTTAGGTTAGGTTAGGTTACAGTGGCCGTCCCGAGAGAGAACACACATAGGCCGCAAGCCGGCCCACAAAACCCGAGCCTGTAAGACATCAGGTACTCTTTAAAGTCTAAATACACTTAACCAAGACAAAATTCTAGAACTTCTAATGTAGAATCAACACTATAATGTAACTCGGTTGACCCATTACTAAAAATGGGTGCCAAATAATATTATTATATTTACTAATTAATATAATAATGCATGCATATTGTTATTACCACTGAGGTTAGTAAGATTAATATTAGAATTAGAAACAACCGTCATAAATCGTAAGTTGATATCGGAGATGTTGGAGCGCTTTCGGATCTTGTCCATCTTCGTTCACAACTAATCTATGGGGCTATTGTCAAGGGGTTTTATAGTCGTGTCCACTGCTATCTAGATATTGTTATTTCAAATTATGGCGTTATTTTTGAATTTATTTAATTATTATCTAGTCTAATTTTTTTATAGTTCTTTTTATCGTCATATTGTCCGTCCAGTCTTCTTTTTATTTTTGTTAGTGGTTTGAATAAGATATCGGATTGGTGGTTTATCTGTTCGTTTATTAAATTACCCGATTTTTTATGTAAATTAAAATGTAAAGACTGTAATAAAATATATGTAGGACAAACGGGAAGAACCCTAAAACAAAGATTCAAAGAACATCAATAAGATTATTTAAATAATACAAATAAATCTAATTTCGCAAATCACCTAACCAAACACGGACATGAACCTGACAGCTTAGAAAACTCAATGGACTTACTAAAGACGGGACAGAAAGGACAGAGACTTAATATAATAGAACAACTAGAAATATATAAACATAAAAAATCGGGTAATTTAATAAACGAACAGATAAACCACCAATCCGATATCTTATTCAAACCAATAACAAAAATAAAAAGAAGACTGGACGGACAATATGACGATAAAAAGAACTATAAAAGAATTAGACTGAATAATAATTAAATAAATTCAAAAATAACGCCATACGATGAAATAACAATATCTAGACAGCAGTGGACACAACTATAAAACCCCTTGACAATAGCCCCATAGATTAGTTGCGAATGAAGATGGACAAGATCCGAAAGCGCTCCAACATCTCCGATATCAACTTACGAGGTATGACGGTTTTTTCTATTTCTAATATTAATAATATAATAGTATTATCCACTAAAGGAGAAATTAATGTGGTCATTGAAAATAAACAACGAAGCAAACTTTAAAAGTGAAAATTTGAATACACAGTCGATTACAAATTCCATTATCTATACAATCTTGATCCCAGATATATTCCTTTATGATGTCATATAAGTTTTCAAAATTTTGAAAAGCTGTAAAAGTTGTTTATTCGTTTTCGTATAAATATAATTCTTGTAGTCACATAGAAGTGGGTTGCACGTGCATTCACTATGTGAAGAGTCATTTCTTTCTGTATATATATATATATATATATATATATATATATATCAATGATCAAACCACAATAAGAAATGGGAAAACAAGACTAAGATCTTTCAACCGTAACAAGCGGTCTTCGTCAGAGTCAAAAACCCAACTGACGGTTGGTTGACCCAACTGACTGACGGTTGGGTTTTTGACTCTGACGAAGACCGCTTGTTACGGTTGAAAGATCTTAGTCTTGTTTTCCCATTTCTTATTTTGGTTTGATCATTGATTGTTGTTTCACGTGTTTATGTGAAATCTTTATATATAAATATATATATATATATACCACAATTAAAAGAAACGGTCCAGCGGACTTTTTTAAAATAAAATAAATTCAAAACGAAGGAAACACACAGAAAGACACAGACATAACTCACATCGATATTTCGACCATCGTCGTCATCAGGAAGTGCGAAGAGCGAAGAGTCCCGCAGGAAGACAAGGCGGTACTGAACTCGGAGACCGCAGCCAGTACCCCACCACTTACCACCAAGCGAGAAGGGAGGGAAGGAAATGAAGAGCCAAATTAAGAAGTAAAAGGAACGAGTAAAAATTATAACTATAAAAAATTTTAAAAAAGTAGATAAATCAAATTAAAATTAATAAAGAAAAAAGTAAAAAATAAATAAGCAAATAAATAAATTATCGGTTGAGGTTGAGTCCAGAGGAAGAGCGAGCATCAAGTAAGTATATGTATGCCTCCTCTGAAGCTCTTAGGGTAACTTTATTGTTGGATTCAGGGATCTGTTTCAGGATCTGAACCCTGAAACAGTCATTGAAACTGAGCCCATGCGAGTTCGCATGGATGGCTACAGGATAGTTACTGCGTTGATCGACTGAAGCCCTATGACCATTCATACGAAGGCTCAACTTGAATGGTCATGTATGAATGGTCATAGGGCTTCAGTCGGTCAACGCAGTAACTATCCTGTAGCCATCCATGCGAACTCGCATGGGCTCAGTTTCAATGACTGTTTCAGGGTTCAGATCCTGAAACAGATCCCTGAATCCAACAATAAAGTTACCCTAAGAGCTTCAGAGGAGGCATACCATATGCTTACTTGATGCTTGCTCTTCCCCTGGACTCAACCTCAACCGATAATTTATTTATTTGTTTACTTATTTTTTATTTTTTCTTTATTAATTTTAATTTGATTTATCTACTTTTTTAAAATTTTTTATAGTTATAATTTTTACTCGTTCCTTTTACGTCTTAATTTGGCTCTTCATTTCCTTCCCTCCCTTCCCGCTTGGTGGTAAGTGGTGGGGTACTGGCTGCGGTCTCCGAGTTCAGTACCGCCCTATCTTCCTGCGGGACTCTTCGCTCTTCGCACCTCCTGATGATGACGATGGTCGAAATATCGATGTGAGTTATGCCTGTGTCTTTCTGTGTGTTTCCTTCGTTTTGAATTTATTTTATATATATATATATATATTCACTGTTTCGTTATTGAGGCCTAGGTCAAATAAAAGAAAATAAACTCCTTTCTAGGCCGACGTTTCGATGTATTTGCACATCATATTCAGGGCTAAAATTAGAGTAAGACTATAATACATTTATCAAAACAATCTACAACTCACAAAGAGAAATAACACATACTTTTGTTAAACCAACAGTTAACAAAAGTGTGTGTTATTTCTCTTTGTGAGTTGTAGATTGTTTTGATAAATGTATTATAGTCTTACTCTAATTTTAGCCCTGAAGATGATGTACAAATACATCGAAACGTCGGCCTAGAAAGGAGTTTATTTTCTTTTATTTGACCTAGCCCTCAATAACGAAACAGTGAATAGAATAGAAGAGGTCAATAACAATTTTTGAGTTTATATATATATACATATATATTTAACCACTTGTTTCTTGTTCATTATTGACCTTTGACCTTCTCTTTATATTAACCTGTACTATCCTTTTAATCTATTCATAGCAATGACTAAGCATGAATCATCGATTTTAATTTAACATGTCACTTGGCCAACTCCTTTTCCAGTTGAACCCTGTTAGCAGGAGGTTAGTTCGTAGGGTCGAATCTCTCAGTCTTAAGATCGTAAATGCCGAGACAGCGGTTAATTTTAATGATACTTGTTTAAAAGAAGATCTTCTGCCTATTTATACCAATATATATGATATATATATATATATATACTTTTTTTCGTTGGAAATACGATCCAAAACGGACAAATATAGTTCAATATAAACAAAGAAACATAGAGAAATCAGAAGAACACACTTACAGTCTCTAATTTTCGGTTTGAACCGTCTTCAGGAGAGATAAGAGAGGGAAACCAAGCGCACTGGATCAGAGACGGTTGGAGACCAACAGTGTTGCCGCATGCGCGCCCGTTCACAGAAAATAAAGTAGACAGGAATCAATTTATAATTAATTTATAATTTATAAAATAAAATAAAATAATGGAATATGAAAACAATAATATATAAAAAAGAAAAAATTGAAAAAATAAGGGAAATTGATACAGAGAAATTGATACATAAACAAAAGTGCTGACTAAGCTATGATAAAATAAAATAAAACTAAGAATACAAATAATAATAACAAATGAAATAATTTAATAAAAAATGTGAAAAGGCAAGGAACTTTTAGACATTATCGCTTTAGATTGAGGCCAGGTGCACTGCGCGCACTTAATAGCCAAATATGGGCTTCTTCGGAGGCTCATAGTGTGAGATCTTTGCTGTCAGGGGGTATTTGTCGCAGAATCTGTAACCTGTAGCACTCATTAAAAGGGAGACCGTGGCTATTGGCATGTATGGCAATGGGAAGATGGGAGCGGCTATTGACTGAAGCTCTGTGATTGTTCATACGGAGACTAAGCTTGGTGGATGCTTGGCCTACGTAGAACGAATCACACTGGTACACTCCAAACGGTACACACAGTTTTTGGAGGTACACGAGCAGTCAGTTGCAACAGGATAGAGGGTGTTATGGGGGGGAGCTGTGAAGTGTGGATGGGGATTTATAATGAGACACGTGAGGCAACCTCGACGTCCGCACAGTTGCGCTCCAGAGAGCAAACTGTTTGCCCTCGTGGAGGTTAGCTTCCTGTGCGAAAGAAAATTGCCAATGTTGGGAGGACGTCTGTAGGATAGGCGTGGCGGATTAGGAAAGGTTTTGGAGGTGGCTGGGGAAGAGGATATGAACGGGAAAAGTTCTTTAATGATGGTACCCAGTCTGTGGATACCTGGGAAGTAGGTTGTTATAAGGTAGGGAGACCCAGAGGGAGAGGAAGAGGAGGTTGATGTAGGATTGTGTGGGGTCGTGGCATGAACCAGTCTTCTTGTTAGGAAGGGGAGAGGGTAACCTCGCTCTACAAATTTACTTTTTAGGCTATTGATATGTAGGTGTTTATCTTGTAGTCTGTTACAAATCCGGTGAATTCGTATGGAGAGGGATCTCGGAATGGATTTCTTAATGTGGGGAGGGTGGCAGCTATTGAAGTGTAGATATAAATGGGGATTAGAGGGTTTAGAATGGACGGAAGTAATGAGAGAACTATTGTTGAGGGTGATATCGACATCAAGAAAGGTAGTGGATCTGTTGGAAATGTTATGGGTAAAGGAGATGGAAGAGCAAAAAGATTTGAAGTTGTCGATGAAGACTTCTAACTCGGAAATGCCATGGGTCCAGATAAAGAAGATGTCATCGATGAAGCGGGTATACAGTGCGGGAAGAAGGTGGCAGGTTTGGAAAAAACTATTTTCAAGGTGAGCCATGAACAGATTGGCAAACGAGGGAGCCATTCTAGTTCCCATGGCCGTTCCTTTGATTTGCAGGTAAAAGTCTTCATCGAACTTGAAAGCATTGTGTTTGAGGACGAAGGAGGCTAAGGTGATAATGAAGTCAGTGGATGGCGAATGAGGGAGTGGTCTGGAAGAGAGGAAGTAGCGCAAAGCGGTTAAGCCCTCACTGTGATCTATGACAGTGTACAACGAGGTTACAAGTACCTCGTACGCGGGTACAAGTAACAGTGTACAAATACCCCCTGACAGCAAAGATCTCACACTACGAGCCTCCGAAGAAGCCCATATTTGGCTATTAAGTGCGCGCAGTGCACCTGGCCTCAATCTAAAGCGATAATGTCTAAAAGTTCCTTGCCTTTTCACATTTTTTATTAAATTATTTCATTTGTTATTATTATTTGTATTCTTAGTTTTATTTTATTTTATCATAGCTTAGTCAGCACTTTTGTTTATGTATCAATTTCTCTGTATCAATTTCCCTTATTTTTTCAATTTTTTCTTTTTTATATATTATTGTTTTCATATTCCATTATTTTATTTTATTTTATAAATTATAAATTAATTATAAATTGATTCCTGTCTACTTTATTTTCTGTGAACGGGCGCGCATGCGGCAACACTGTTGGTCTCCAACCGTCTCTGATCCAGTGCGCTTGGTTTCCCTCTCTTATCTCTCCTGAAGACGGTTCAAACCGAAAATTAGAGACTGTAAGTGTGTTCTTCTGATTTCTCTATGTTTCTTTGTTTATATTGAACTATATATATATATATATATATATATTTTCACTGATAAAACCAAATACGATCCAAACTGGACACAATACGAGTTCGAGATTAACAAAAAGCAACACACAAAGTAGGGAAACACACTTACAGACTCAAATTTTCGGGTAATCCGTCTTCAGGAGAAAAGAGAATGGGAGACCAAGCACAAAGTGCTTTGGTTAAATACATTTTAGCCCACTGCCATAATCGTAATATATCCGCCTGATGAGGGCGTTGTTACTGTTATGACCCTAAAAGAGGTCATTGCACCTTTGTCTTGACTGTGGCATTATAATAGTCGTAGACATGTAGTTCATTTGGCATCACCCAGGGTACACCACGCGGAGGCGAACTACATTGTACCCCACCCACCACCATACATGCTGCATGCGACAGAACACGTGCTATAAATAAAACAAAGCTATCTAAATACAAGTCCGTATAAATATGCCAGAAAATGGAGCATGCGAGATTGTTTAAACATGCAATACCATAAGTAAAACCAATACTCCTGAAATAAAAAAATATACTACACAACATACAGACGATTTATCCTTCTATAAAGGGAGCAGCATCATGAAGTACACCTGAAATAAGAAAATATATTACGCAACATATAGACGACTAATCCTTCTATAAAATGAGCAGCATCATGAAGTACTCCTGAAATAAAAAAATATATTACGCAACATATAGACGACCAATCCTTGTATATAATGAACAGCATCATGAAGTACACCTGAAATAAGAAAATATATTACGCAACATATAGACGACTAATCCTTCTATAAAATGAGCAGCATCATGAAGTACACCTGAAATAAGAAAATATATTACGCAACATATAGACGACCAATCCTTGTATAAAATGAGCAGCAACATGAAGTACACCTGAAATAAAAAAAAATATTACGCAACATATAGACGATTTATCCTTCTATAAAATGAGCAGCATCATGAAGTACACCTGAAATAAGAAAATATATTACGCAACATATAGACGACTAATCCTTGTATAAAATGAGCAGCATCATGAAGTACACCTGAAATAAGAAAATATATTACGCAACATATAGACGACTAATCCTTCTATAAAATAAGCAGCATCATGAAGTACTCCTGAAATAAAAAAATATACTACACAACATACAGACGATTTATCCTTCTATAAAATGAGCAGCATCATGAAGTACACCTGAAATAAAAAAATATATTACGCAACATATAGACGACTAATCCTTGTATAAAATGAGCAGCATCATGAAGTACACCTGAAATAAGAAAATATATTACGCAATATATAGACGACTAATCCTTGTATAAAATGAGCAGCATCATGAAGTACACCTGAAATAAAAAAATATATTACGCAACATATAGACGACTAATCCTTGTATAAAATGAGCAGCATCATGAAGTACACATGAAATAAGAAAATAGATTACGCAGCATATAGACGACTAATCCTTGTATAAAATGAGCAGCATCATGAAGTGCACCTGAAATAAAAAAAAATATTACGCAACATATAGACGACTAATCCTTGTATAAAATGAGCAGCATCATGAAGTACACCTGAAATAAGCAAAATATATTACGCAATATATAGACGACTAATCCTTGTATAAAATGAGCAGCATCATGAAGTACACCTGAAATAAGAAAATATATTACGCAATATATAGACGACTAATCCTTGTATAAAATGAGCAGCATCATGAAGTACACCTGAAATAAGAAAATATATTACGCAACATATAGACGACTAATCCTTGTATAAAATGAGCAGCATCATGAAGTACACCTGAAATAAGAAAATATATTACGCAACATATAGACGATTTCTCCTTCTATAAAATGAGCAGCATCATGAAGTACACCTGTAATAAGAAAATATATTACGCAATATATAGACGACTAATCCTTGTATAAAATGAGCAGCATTATGAAGTACACCTGAAATAAAAAAATATATTTCGTAATATATAGACGACTAATCCTTGTATATAATGAACAGCATCATGAAGTACACCTGAAATAAGAAAATATATTACGCAACATATAGATGACTAATCCTTCTATAAAATGAGCAGCATCATGAAGTACACCTGAAATAAGAAAATATATTACGCAATATATAGACGACTATTCCTTGTATAAAATGAGCAGCATCATGAAGTACACCTGGAATAAGAAAATATACAACAGAACAAATAGACGACTTACTCTTCTCTAAATTGAGTAGCATGAGGAGGTTTATCTCGACGCTTTATCCCTCGACAGGTCATGTTGCATGAGATATTACACTCCTAATAAGGATATATTTATAAGATTATCAACAAGAAAACGTTACGTGTTTTCACAAGACGTTTCAGGAATACTATAGATACAACGTAAAGCGACAAAGAGACTTACAGTCTCTAGTTTTCGGATGATCCATCGATAGGAGTGTAGAGATAAGGACACCAAGCATAACTTACAAAGAGAAGGTTGAGTTTCCATATCTCTACACTCCTGATGACTGTTCAACCGTAAATTATATACTGTATGTATGTTCGACTCTTTACTCTGTATCTATTGTTTACTATTGTCAGATATAGTTTATTATTATGTGATAATATATATATATATTTCATAATAAAATACGATTTATCCCTCGACAGTTTCTGTTGCATTGACTGCACACCTGAAATAAGAAGCTCGGAGGTCTTGAGAAGCTATATATAGGTATATCTACTACTTCATTGTCTAAAACAACTACGATTTACCTTCCCGCCTTTTTTCCGGAGAAAAAACGTCATAGATATCAGAAACCCACATGACAGATGATGGTCAACTCCACGAAAATTATTATGGATTTGTTTTAAACTACAATTAAAGGTGGAATAATAATTCAAGAAAACAAAAGCCTTAAATATTCAACTAGGTAATTCTTGTAGAATGTTAAATTTGTTTTAGTACAGACCTACCTGGATTAAGCAGGTAGAAGGGGTTTCAACCACCCTTTCGTCTGTACTTACAAATCCCAACAGCGTAGAGTACTGAAATTGAGATACATACATACATATATATATTCATGCATTGTGTATAGATGTTAAAAGTTATAAGCTAATGTTATATGTGTCAGCACGCGTACTATAATTTCTAGTGGACTGTGCTTTCAATTTAAACCAAGTGTAGTGTGGCTAAGATTTTTAAAAAGTTTAAAGAATATTTGTACTGTGGCATTGTGTTACAACTGTCCAATAATATCATTATAATAGTAAACTCACTAACTTGTGTACAGGTATCCTTTCGACTGTACTTAAAAATCCCAGCAGCGTAGAGTACTGAAATAGAGATACATACATACATATATACATTCCTACATTTTGTATAGATTTTTAGAGATATAAGCTTATGTTAAAGTGTCTGTACGCGTGGTATAACCCCTAGTGGACCCTGTTTTCAACTTAAACGAAGTCTAGAGTAGATGAGATTATTAAAAAATATTGACAATTGTTGTACAAGTTTGGAATTGTGTTACAACTATCCAATCATATTATTATAATAGTAAACTCACTAACTTGTGTACAGGTATCCTTTCGACTGTAACTAAAAATCCCAGCAGCGTAGAGTACTGAAATTGAGATACAAACATACATATATACAGTCCTACATTGTGTATAGATGTTAAGAGTTATATAAGCTAATGTTATATGTGTCAGCACGCGTGCTATAATGTCTAGTGGACTATGATTTCAATTTAAACAAAGTGTAGTGTAGTTAAGATTATTAAAAAAGTGTATAGAAATTTGTACTGTGGCATTGTGTTACAACTGTCCAATAATATCATTATAATAGTAAACTCACTAACCTGTGTACAGGTATCCTTTCGACTGTACTTACAAATGCCAGCAGCGTGGAGTCCTGAAAATAAATAGATACCGCTGTTATTTTGCTTCCTTTAAAAAAAAATAAGAGATTACAAATAATAGTTTTAATTTAATTTTAAAATATAAAAACTTTTTTTATATTACTTTTATTGATATCGGTTATAGAATTCAATATATTAAAACTTTACTATTTGTAAAATAGTAACTAGTCAGGATAAATTTTATTAGAATATTTGTATGTATTTAGACGTTTTGTAGTCCTCTAAATGGACTTTTCATAATTGTTCGATAACGGAGTGTCTGTGGGAGGGAGAATATATTCAAAAATGTATCCACGACACAGGTTACAGTGCCAGACAGAAAATTGTGAAATTTGATAAATAAATAGTTATGGTTCTGATAAGAACTGCATAGCTTTTGGGCAAAAGTAAATAATGATACAGGTATTGTATTTTACATAATGTTAAAACAACTAGTTTTTTTTCGCTCATCTAACAGTTATAAAAAAAATTCATTACATATTATCAGCTTTATATAAGCATTAGGAAAAAAAGTTCTTATTTCTAATGGTGTTATATAATTTTGTCCGGTCTACATTTAACTTAAAGCGTTATCAAAAATAATATGTAGCCAAATAACTCATTGTTTTATTTTAATGATTTTGTCAAGTATGATTTCAGAACGAGCAAATGCGTGAAACTAATTGATATATGCCCAGTGTTGCTGATTTAGGCCGAAATGGGATAAATTTAACCCTTTTCAATCTCGAAATTTTGAATTTAATCCGGACTAGTTTTTTATTCTTTTTGTGCTAAATTAACAGGCTTTTTAGCCCTTTATGTTTCTTTTTTATAAAATATTTTGTAAATGTAAAATCTCTGTAAAAGCTAAATATATAGCTTTTTTGAGTTTTTTTTATACACATTTGTTATCTCTTACTGTCTATACTCAAAATTACCAAACTTCTTCGTTAAAACCTAGTTTGGATCATGTTCATTGATCGTTGAAAACTCGTAAAAATGATGTCCAATGGTTTGATCTGACAGACGGAGAGAGAAGCTAACTTGTTCTTTTTTAACTCGTCTTTTTTTTTTTTTACATTATCTATATATAAATTCTCTTTGTGGCTATGTATGTATGTATGTATGTATGTATGTTTGTACCTTATGCATTCGGCCTACAATGGACCTTTTTCAAAAATTCTTTTGCAAGGCACTTTCTATAGGTCTTGGGGTGGTTTTAGGCTATTAAACTCTTTGGGGCAGCCTAACCCCGGCCCCCTAAGGGCTCAAAAACCTCAAAAATTTGCCAATTTTTAGTTTTTGCATTTTCTCTCAAGAAATATGGCGTCTACGGCCTTAATGCATAAAATATGAAATGTTGGAAATAAAAATTGAGCTCAAAGTTATATAATGATTTTTTGCTCTAGGTTGCTTCTTTCATAGCCTAGGTACCACTATTCTCCTGAAAATGTTAAAAAAACGTCCAAAGGACTGTAGATCATGAATGAAGAATCGTAAGACAAAAATGCATAAAATAATATTGAACCCAATTTTCATTTCGATCATTTCAAATTTTATACTTAAAACTTCTAGACCCGGGCAACGCCGGGTATTTCTGGTTGTTGCTATAAAAAGACGTGATTGATCAAAAAAAAAGAAAAGAAAAAACTTTCCTCTACAATAGTATTTGCTGGCTTGCTTTATTGACTTTACTGTTTATAAGGTGACAGTCTTTTCTTATCTCTTATCTACCCCTCCCCCCTCCTCCAACTCAATCACTGTGTCTTCCCTATTCTAATGCTCATGTTGAGAAAGCACTCAGTCAAAGAAAATTCATTAAAAACAAACTTCGAAACTAAAATAATGTATCAACAATAAATAGTACACAGACAATGCGACATGGATTTAAAACGTTTTAGAAAATTCTGCTATGATTTTGATGTTACTTAGACATAATTGAGCCGCTTATTTTGAAAGTGGCCTAATTCCATTTATGTTAAAATCGAGATATTTAAGAGTTTGCGTTTTACAAAATTTAAAAATATTGTCATTTTATTTATCAACTAATTTTTGTTATAAAAATTCTTAGTAATTTTAAATAAATTTTGTACAATTTGCTGCAAAAGGTAAAGATAACGTAAAAATGTAATTATTTAAATAGCTAGCTAAATTTTTTTGGAAAATCGAATTACGCCACTTTCAAAATAAACGGCTCAATTAAGAAAAGTCAGACCAATAAAATTTATGAAACAAAAGACCGTAAGTGCTCATAATCTTTAAAATAAAATTTAATATCTAAAAATGAAACATTGTTAATAATATTTAAAAATAAATTATTAAAATATTGTTTAGAATGCTATTTTTCTTATGTTGTCACTTGGTCTGGCAACACTGTGAATGTCTAAAAGGCTCCTTATCACCAGAGCTGGACTTCTTTACAGTTTCGTGATTATAACTAAAACAATGAAAGTTATTTGAAAAATTACTAATTTTTGAACCATAATAGTTTTTATTGAAATCCATCAGAAAAGGAAGAAGAAAGGCCACAGAAAACAATATAACTATTTGTAAACAGTAACAGAAAGACTTACATTATAAACAGTATCAATAACCAGTAAACTCACATTAATAGGGAATAAAATATAGTAGAAAAAAAAAACGCAGCCAGCCCTGTATAGAAAACCATGGCAAACAAATAAAACAAATACTACATGGAAATTAATATTATTAAATAAAATGGTGAATACAATGATTAATGTAGCAAGTTTCAAGATACCGGAATAAACAACACAGCTCAAAGGATCCTATTTAATGGTGGCTGTTTGAGAGGTTCAAAATATTTTTTTTCTCCTAAGCTGATAACCCTAGAATTTGGAAATTTTGGCATTATCTTTGAGGTTACAAATGGAACAAACGAAAAATGTATTCAGAATTTTAAAACAACGGGAATTATTTGTTTATCAATAAAATAAAAAATTTGTACTTATAATTCAATCTCAAAGCTTGTGAGAGCAATACAAGACATACCGTTTGACGGATCAAAATGAAACTGTGCTTAAAAATAGAACATTATATGGAAAATGATTTGAAATAATTTTTTTCGAAATTATATGCGCCAAAGGGGCATTAAAGTACGATTTCTGTTTTCATAAAATGTTTTTTTGACGCTAAACGGCTCATAAAAATTTGACAAAAAATGGAAAAAAAATTAGCAATTCATAAAAAAAAATTCATGAAGTTTCAATTACGGGAAAGAGCAATAAAGCTATAAAAACTGTTGTTTATCCTAGACTAAGGGATCACTTGGTATACTTGTCGAATTTTTGATATTTTTTTACAATGTTTACATTGACTTAGAAATATTTTGAGTAAAACCACCGAGATAAAATTATACTACTCTAGTCTAATAGTTCATATTTAAGAAATATGAAATATTTCTTATGAAATGTTATTCATAAGAGAAAATAAGAGTATTTATCTGATTTCAATTTAAAAATTTGACTTAAATATCCAATGTAGAAGGATGTCAAGTAAACGATGTAAGAAATCCACTGGCTATTTGAACAAACGTCATGTTCTCTTGTAGGAGATTATTTCGTATCAAGAAATTTTCACTTTGGCTTTTCAAAAATGTTATTACTGCTGTAGTTATACTAATGAGATTATTTGCAACAGCTGTGGGATGTACAAAAATAAGCTTATATATTGATAAGTAGATCAATCACTATCTGTACTACCTCAGAAATGAAAGACTAATAAGCATCTCCCATTTAAATGTTTACATTATGCTTAAATGAGACATTATATACTCGTATTATATGCCCTTGAATATTTGTAAATTTGAATCTTTTGCTCTAAGGACTGCCTGGTTGGTTGACCTGTGATTGCACAGTTGGTTGTCTTGACATCACTTGTGAATGGACAGTGTATCCTAGTTAGTGTTTTCATTGTAAATTAAGGAAAGGACTATTAATCAATTGTATAGTTTAATAAAAACTAACAATAGTTTATTTGTCCGACTTTCTCTAAAAACTTCCACATCACATATTGATATTAAGTTTACTTATCGTAAAGTTCAGTGCAGGCCAATCCAGATTTTTTTTTGTTTAATTTAGCATTAGTTTAATTAAACAAACTAATTATTTGTTTTTAACTGCACAACAGATTCCAACAAGACTTCATTTTATCTACTTATTCTGAAATACGTTTATTCATTTCATAATTACTGACTTTTCAAAATTGTCCTCTTAATGGAACAGAGGTTTATACATAGTGTTGGTAATTTTAACAAACTCTAAGTGAAATATGTATGGCTACTTCATAACTTGATTATTTATTGTTACTGACACTATAAAATCGTTTTTGAACTATTGATCGTATTAAATTATTTATTCTAATAGAATGTGTATGACTCAATCATAAAAACATCATTCATACCCAGTTGATCAATCTATTCATCTTTTAGGTTAAAATGCAGTTTGGGGGGCCCCTTGATACTGCAATAACTAACTGTCGATAACTCCTGTACCATAATATATCGATTGTTAAATGGCTTCTTGAAGTTAATATGTTGATTCCTTATATATTATACAATATATTTCTTTTATTTTTGATACTTTACATTTATTTCATACTTTTGTACTTATGAGTATAAATAAGTAAACCTTTATACTTCTTTATATTTTAATAAAAAAGGTAATAAATAAACTAGTCATTTAATTGAATAAATTATCAGAAAATTTACCATTTAATCCAATAAACTTATGTAAAGAGAATTATTTTGATTATTTTTTCTTTTTAATGTAATTTTTTTGTAAAGTAATTCACTTCTCACTGTTTTCTTTAACTTGTATGTGAATAATTTTATATAATCTGGTATTTCAGTTAACTAGACCAGTCATGTCTCAGTTATAGTGCTGTCACCTGTTGACAGATAATGTAACTAATTCAGCTAAAAGCAAGGAAGCATAACATTGTATAACATAGAACGTAGATAGAGAGAAATATTCATATTCATTTCATTTTTATCAGTTAAAATGATAATTGTTTTATGAATCTATTTTTTGAACAAATAACTTTAAATAATTTGTTACAATGAATTAGTAATATGATTTAATTACAATAAATTAGTTAAAATATTAGTATATTCAAAGACACTTAAAATACAGTATGGGAGTCCCTCTGTTATCAAAGCCTCAAGTATTTTCTATATTTTTGTGACATTATGAATTAATTTCTAGAGAGAAATTAACCGTGTAAATAGACCAAAGATTTGTATCGGTGGGTTATACATACATATATGATCAAACCACAATAAGAAATGGGAAAACAAGACTAAGATCTTTCAACTGTAACAAACGGTCTTCGTCAGAGTCAAAAACCCAACTGAACACTAGATGCCTGTTTTTGACTCTGACGAAGACCGCTTGTTAAGGTTGAAAGATTTTAGTCTTGATTTCCCATTTCATATTGTTGTTTGATCATTGATTGTTATTTCACGTGTTTATGTGAAATCTTTATAAATATACTTCCTCTCCAACTACGATCATTAATAGGACCGATATATTAGACTATTTAATCGCCTATTACTAGTTTCGTGTATCGCCTATGAGTTTTTATTATCTATCTCTATTTCGTAATATTATACATAAATGTATATAACTTTTTTCATATATTATAAATTATAACTCTTATGACAAAGTTAGTTTACTTTTCCTCCAGGGTAAAACTCCATATGAAATATACAACTTCAAAGTTAGCAGTATAAATAACAGAAGTTAGTTGTTGTTAATTTATTCCATCAGGAGTAAAGTTCAGAGCCTTAGAAAAGACATTTCACGTTTACTATGAAGCATATGCAGATGACTTAGGGAAAGCAGAGTCATAATGGAACGAATATGGAAATGAGAAGAAAAATCAAATCACTGCTTCAACGGCAATCTTTAAGCCATCCTTCGCATAAATCAAACGACTTATTTCTTCTAAACCAGATTTCAGAAATCATGTTATTTCTTTTTTTTTTAAAAAAAAAAATATTGACAAAACGTCTTATATAGAAAATCGTATATTTAAATGTCGCTGTGTAGTAGGGTTTAAACAAAAACCGACATTTTAGAAAACCGGTTTTAGAATAGTAATTTTTCAAGAAAACCGGTTTCAACCGGTTTCGATTTTTTATAAAAAATTTTTTTGCTTGAATATTCTGTAATTCGAACAAAAAATTTTAACAGAAAATTTAGACTGATTAAAAGCAGTTTTTGACTGAAATTATTTACTGTTCAATTTTATTGAGAGTAAAATTTTTTTATGCAATTTAGTAGAACAAAGAAATAATAGTTGACCAGGATTAAATAACTTTATGCATAATTTTCAGATATAAGAATGTAAATATTTTTATAATATTGAAACGAGTTATTCAGCAAAGAGCTCGAATAAATAAAAACAATATATTTTCATTTTTTTAATAACCATATTATTTTATAGCCATATTATATTTATAATAACCATATTATTAAATCGAACCGGTATCATTTCAAGAACCAAACCGCTTGCAACAGTGTTTTCATCAATCTGATACATTTGGCTATGTTTGTCATTTTCAAATTTTTTTTAAGTGTTATTCATACATTGAAAACCGATATTTTCAACTAAAAAACCTGTTTTAGAATTTCATAATTTCCTCCAAAAAACCGGTTTTTTAAAACCGACAAACCCTACTGTGTAGAACATCTAGAAAGTAACTGACAAAATACATATCTCTCCTGACAAGTACATGATGAATGGACTCTCTGTATCAAATGAAACAAATACTTCCATTTTTCACAAACACATTGCAATTGAAACAACATTTCAAATAAGAAAAACAAGAGCAACTGTTAAAACATTAAAGTGTAAATCAAATATTTTTTTAATTAAAATACTAAACTCAGTGATTTTATAATATTTCTAAATGTAAGTATAAATCAGTTTTTGATATCATATTAGTATTTTATCATTTGAATAATTTAAATATGTATGTTTTTTCAGAATACAATATGGACTTCTTAATCGTTTTAATATTTTAGCTATAGCCTTTAAACTTTAAAATAACCAGGCAGAATATATTTCACATCAATACATGCATTACTCTACTTCTTAAAACCATCCAAAATAAAATAACTAAAATGTTTTTAAATATTACTTTACTATAAGAAAAGTATAGTGATCGTGAAAAAATTCGATCTCGAGATTTTGACGGAATTACATGTTTTGAGGTCCCAGAAGTCGTTTTATGAAGTTTTTTCGATGATGTCTGTGTGTGTGGGTGCCTGTGTTAGCATTGCTTGTTACCACGCTACGGTCCAGAATCTTTGATGGATCAAGTTGATATTTTACACAAAAATGGGCCTCATAGGGAAGAAGATCCCTATTGTTTGGGAAGAATTATGCATGATGGGAAAGTCACTTTTTTTGCCAAAAACCGTTTTTTTTTAAAACACCTATTTCTCCTAAACTGATAACTCTAGAGTTTTGAAATTTTGACATTATCTTTAAGGTTACAAATGGAACAAACGAAAAATATATTCAGAATTTTAAAACAACAGCAAATTTTTTTTCAATAAAATGTAAAAATTTTGACTTTTAATTCAATCTCAAATCTGGTCAGAGCGATACAAGTCATACTGTTTGACGGATCAAAATGAAACTATGCCTAAAAATAGAACAGTATGTGGAGAATGAGTTGAGATATTTTTTTTCAAAATTACATTCGCTAAAGTGGCGTTACAGTACGATTTCTGTTTTCAGAAAATGTTTTTTTGACGCTAAACGGCTCATTAAAAAATAATGAAAATTTGACAAAAAATTAGCAATTCTTAAAAAAAAATTCATGAAGTTTCAATTATGGGAAAGAGCAATAACGCTATAAAAACTGTTTGTTTATCCTAGACTAGGAGATCACCTGCTATACTTGTCGAATTTTTTATATTTTTTTACATTGTTTACATTGACTAAAAAATTTTTTGAGCGAATCCACTGAGATAAAATTGATATTTATAAAGGAATAATTTAAATTGTATATTGACTTATATGAGACTAGCAAACGTACCCGTCTTTGACGTATTCAAAAATTTTATTATACTTGGTATTCCAAAATATCAATTATAGTATATTACTAATACTATAATTAGAAATTATAGAATAGTAGAAAACACCATTATTAGTACAGTGTTAAACAAATGCCTCTGTATACACTACATTAGCTGTCTGTCCTTCAGGTTCATGGAAGAACAATCAGTTGAAACCTCTGACTATTCTTTATTGAGCAAGTAAACTACAATTGACCATGTGAGAAAAACTTGGTTTCGCTAACTTGAATTCCTGCGTTAGATAAAGTCTCCCTTTGCGACTTAGTTAACGTCAATGTTAAATAGACTCTGACGGGACTTTGCAATCATTTGAGCGGAAACAGACAGTGGCTCGGAATCAATGGTATGCGTGGTATACACATAGACTCCCCAATACCACATCCAGTCATTATGTCCGCCTCTATGGCATATCTGTGTAGAGCACGAACTCAGAGTCGTGTCCCGTTGCACAGATTTTGGGGCACTCATGTTTCGTAACATGAAATTTGTTACTGCTATAAATTGCAGCATCATTGGTGCTCCTACTTTAAGTTTTTACTCATGAGCAGGCAGTCCAGGAGAAATAAATTCATAGTCAAGATTCAATTAAATTCAATTAGATAATGAACTGCTTCTTCATTACTAATCCAATCTCGTTACTGACTTTTAAGTTCTTTCCTCGGCTTCATATAGCGTAAGAACTTGTTTGTTTATTTCTCCTGCCTGTTCGTATTAAGAGTTGAGAACTGCTCGTTTACAAAACTATTTATTCGTAATAGGTAATACATCCTCAACTCTGGGAAACACTTTTTCAAAGATGTCAAATACGCAATATATTCATATGCTCCAATGAAATTAAAATCAACTAACAATACCTACTTGCTTCACCTGTGCATTTTCAAAACAAACTTGTCTGTGAAGCAAGAAAAATACGCTTAAAGCCCTATAACTTCGTTTCTGTACTTAATTATGAATCTATTTAGAGCCCATATTTTAAAGTAGGCATACACAAATCCAGTGTCAAAGTTTCAGCTCGCCATGTCTTATGGTGGCTGAATTTACTTGTGACAAACGTTTTTGCTTTAAACGCCCATAACTTCACTTCTACGTTGAATTTCCAAATAATTCAGAGCCTATATTTTAAGTTAGACCTACACAAATCTACTGTAAAAGTTTCAGCTTTATATGTTTTATAGTAGCTGAGTTTACTTGTGACAAAGTTTTGCGGACAAACAGACAAACCGACAGAAATTTTTCTAAGGGTGGATTCGGTTTCTCCAATGTATGAAACGTAAAGAAAACTTGAAATGAGTTAGTTCTAAGCAATGTACAGACAAAATCATTATTTTATTTATAAAGATGTAAGAGGAATAATATTGTGCAGGAAAATAATAACACTCACTGTGAAAAAATTCGTATATATGTTATTTGACAAAGGGGAAGGAAAATGATATTCTTAAATACTAAGAAGCCATAAAATTCCCAGTATAATAATTCTGTTAAAAACCAAAAATGTAAAAGATAATTCAAAATTGAAATCTTTCGATAAGAGATTAATAAATGTTATTATCGTACATCTTTAATTAACAAATCACCTTAAAACAACATTTTCTTCGCTGTTTAAGATGTTTTTCAGAGAAAAAAAGGGTATTTTACTGTTTTAAATTTGAAAATTTTACTTTAATATTCAATGTAGAAAGATGTCAAGTAAACGATGTAAGAAATCTACTGGCTATTTGAACAATAGCCATGTTCTCTTGTAGGATAATATTTCGTTTCAAGAAATGTTCACATTGGTTTTTCAAAAATGTTATTACTGCTGTAGTTATACTAATGAAATTATTTGCAAATAATAAATTATTTGTGATGTACAAAAATAAGCTTATAAATTGATATGTCCTTCAATCACTATCTGTACTACCTCACGAATGAAATGCTAATAATTATATCCCATTTAGATATTTATGTTATGCTTAAATGAGACGTTATGTTTTATATACTCAAGAAATTTGACATTAAGTTACTTATAGTAAAGTAGAGTGTAGGCCACTCCAGTTTTTATTTTCTGCAGTAATGCGCGATACCTATTAGCCCAACTTAAGGACCCGAACAAGGAGAAAGGAAGTTACTTTCTGCCGAAACGCGAAGAAGACTGTCCCGATGAAGGAGAAAGGAAGTTACTTTCTCCCAAAATTATTCAGAATTCATCACACAAAAATTTTAAAACTTTGTCAAAACATAATCAAAGTTTACAAAATTAAAAGAAGTAAAATATACACTATTTCATCAAACATGTATTCTATATTGTTTGTAAACATGTTACATCGTTCAAGAAAGCTGGAAATATATCGTATTTTCCCAGATTTTCCAATTGTAATGGTCTAAATGAGATTGCAAATGCTGTTGAGGACTCTTGTTTTCTTTTTTAGTATGTCGATCTTTTGCATTCAGGTTTAAGTTTTAATCGAGGAGAAGATTGGTAATATCGTAATCTCATGTTAATCCTCCGTAAAATAGCGATCAGGTAACATTAGGCGAAATCACAGTCAGCAAGTGAGATCAGATATACCATGTATTTTTTAATATCATGATTTATTTTCTTGACCCAATATTTATATGGTATAATTTTTTTGAGGGTTGAGGTCTAATGATTTGAAACTAGTCCTTTTGCAGACGTTTCGACATATATTTATGTCATCTTCAGGGCTACAACATGCTTGTTTTACAATTAGCACTACTATTACTGTATAGTTTAGCGTTTATTTTTTATGGACTGATTTACTTGTGACAATTATGGAAAACAGAAACCACAGAATTTTCTCTAAGGGTGGATAAAATAGTTATCTCCAACTTATGAAACTAAAGAATTGAATAGTTATTCTAAGCAATACAGAAAAATCATTATTTTATCCTTATGAGATGTAAAGGAATAATCATTGTCGGAAAATAATAGATTTCATCGATCAAACATTCGTTAATGTTACTTACAAAGGGAAGAAAATGTATATTAAATAAAACCATAAATGTCAGTCATAATAGTTCTTTGCAAAAACCAAATGTATAAAGATACATATCAATAATGTCGAAATCTTTCGGAAAAGGTAATAAATGTTTTATCGTACATCTTTAATTAGGCCATCAACTTAAACAAACATTATTATCCTGTTAAGATATTTTTAGAAATTCAAAGAAGGATTTCTGATTTAAATTACAGTATATTTTCTTAATATTCATAGAATTATAAAGGATAAAAATTATTGTATTTTACTAGCCATGTCTTTGTAGGATGAATTTTCGTTTAGAAATGTTCACATTGTTTTCAAAATGTTATTCTGCTGAGTGTAACTAATAAATTATTGCAATAATATTATGTATGTACAATATAACTTATAAATTGAAGCCTAGAACTCATTTTCCAGGAATGAAATCAAAATTATATCCATTATAGATATTAGTTATCTTAATGAACTTATGTTTTATATCTCAAGATATGAAATTAATTACTTATATTACAAAAGCTAGCAGTTAGGCCATCCATTTTAAAATATTCTGAAGTAATGCAACTATTACCAACTGTATAGGACCTGAACAACAAAAGGAATACTTTGCAAATTTCAAGAATTCACACAAAAAATGTTTAAAACTTTGTCAAAAACAATAATCAAATTTCCAAAATTAAAAAATAGTAAAATAACACTATTTCATGCTAACTCATGTATATCTATATTTTTAACATTTCATTTCAAAACTGAAATATATCGTATTTCCAGATTTTCAATTGTAATGGTCTAAATGAGATTTTCAAAATTTTTTAAATCATTTTCTAATTGTAGTAATTCACCTTTATCAAAGTTTAAATTAATTAAATCGAATTGAATAGATTGAAAATCGCAATCTCATTATATTCCATGAATGTATAGTTCATTAATCAATTTTATAAACGTAGATCATGATGAAAGGTATTTCTGAACTTTCATGAATTGTCACTTAGAAACGCTGCCTAAATAGGGCCTATATTTTATATTGAGGGTTGGTTATTTTGAAATTAGTACCGTTTTGCAGACTTTCGCCACAGTATATGTCTCTCAGGTACGCGTTTGTACATTAGCACTATATACCTACTATCTTTGTTTACAATAGCCATTAACAGATACTGATTTCATATCAAATTTGATACTCTATACTTATGAATAATTGTAAGATGCAATCAAAACAATCATGTAGTACGCCATTTGAAGTACGGCTGTTATACATTAATCATAGTGCAAAGGCGTAAACCGATTTATCGATATCCTCATCTGTTACTCGATCTGTGATATAAAATTACGGACAATAACCATATATGTAGTAATGTAGTAAATTGTAAAGGAATATGTAGTGCTCTGAGATGCATTTAAAATGTGCGTCGCACAAATGTGATGTATGTAAAACGATTAGGCGTCACTTCGCTTAATAGCAAGTATTTGTAGACACAAAGAGCGACTGATATAAGGTAAGAAAGTTAATTTTCAACGCTATAAATAAATATTCATTATTGTGCACTGCTTGTCCATCAATATTTCGTATGTTTTGTATCAGAATGACATGTGAGTGGTAGCGAAAATCTTAACAAGATCTATAACGAAGCAAAGACATTTGTAGAAGAGTTAACAATCAGTTCGCATATGAAAGGTCAATTGACATGGTATTCTAGAAATCTTTACATCACGTTATACTTATATTGCACTTAATAATATCATAGAAAATTATGTAGAAATCATAAATTAATTGTAGTAATAACAGCTTTATAAAGTAAAATATAATTAATTGAATTGAATAATCGAAAAATCATTATCTATTCCATGATTTATCATTTAATCAATTTAAAACCAAATTGGATAGTTTTGAAGCTTTTAATTGTCAAAAACGCTGCCTAAATAGCGCCATATTTAAATACTAACGTCTTTTTCTGAAAATAAGACACCCCCGAAAATAAACCCTAGCGTAATTTACGAAACACTTGGGAATATTAGCCCTTCCCTGAAAATAAGCCCTAGGTAAAATAATATGAATAATATAATTATTTAAAAGAAATTCTGTTGAATTTAGTAGGTATCTCTAGCTGCCCTAATATTTCAAAGAATTGTTTGGAACAAATTCCAAGAAATTTCTTGTTTGCTCTACAGTTCGTTTCAAGGAATGCACTACTTATTATAAAAGTTGAATTTATCTTCAAAATACAATTTATTGCTACAGTCTACATAGAGTGACGGACCAGGTACAACGTTTGAGCATTTCAGTTTTGTCAATCTGATTATTACCTTATTACTTATTACTTATTATCTGATTATTACTTATTGTACTTGAAGCCCTCGTCCGAAAATAAGTCCTAGCACGTATTTTGAACCTAAAAAGAAACAAGACAGTGTCTTATTTTTGGAAATTTGTCTATTAGATTTAAGAAGTTATGTTACAAATATGTTTTGAAATGTTTATCAATAAACAGAAAATTTAATAATCATTTGTAATTTCGATACTTTAGTTGAAGTTTCCGATAATCTATTCGTTTAAAATTAACAATGTAAAATCGTTGTTCCTTCAATTGTTCATGAAAGATTCCATCATCATTTTAGGTATCAAGGTATTTTTAAGTTTTCATTTTATTTTAAACTTAAAATTGATTTGTCCAGTTTTAAAAGTTTTGTTACAAATCACTCTCTGAATGATAAGTGACAGGTTGTTTCCCATAGAAGATGATTTTATTCACATTTCTACGTATAAGTTCTGAGATAATTGAAAATGGGAAGAGTTAGTTTTATTAAAACTAGACAATTGATTAACTGTTCAACTGCTGCAATGACTGAGCAACAGAAAATACACTTTCATGTTGTGAAAAAAAGTGAAGGTAAATATGAATTATTATCTTTATCTTTGGATAAATGTGTTTGGTTTTTAGTTCTACAAGATTTGGGTGATATTTCTGGTCACCAGGAGTTAATGGCTAGCAACACAATTATTAGCAGCATGAATTCTATTAAAAATATTGGAGGTTATAGGAAAATAGTTATAGCTTTAAACGCAGATCTTAAAAAGAAATATCTTGATGACGATGGTAATTTTCGAATAAATATTTACTATTTGGAAGAATTATCACCACAAGAGTGTAGTAGAGCTAATTCTAATGGAATTTTCTTAATGATTCGAATTATAGAATTAGATTTGTTAGTGGATAATGATAATAATCAATTTGTAATGTGGAAGTATTTCGGGAAAGGAGGACAAATAAACTATTGTCTAGTTTTTATTAAAACTAGACAATTGATTATTAGTCCTTTCACTCATTTTCAATAAAGACATTCACTGTACACTGGCAAAAAGATTTCACATAAACACGTCAAACAACAATCTTTCAAGCGTAACAAAGAATAACAGAAAACAAGGCTAAGATCATTGTAGGGTAAAAATCTAATGAAATGGTCTCCACATATAAAAAAAAAATTGTATGTGGAGACCATTTCATTAGATTTTTACCCTACAATGAGTAAATACCACATAATAACTGATTGCACTACATTAGAAGGCTAAGATCTTTCAATAGTTGGGTTTTTGACTCTGACGAAGACCACTTTTACAGTTGAAAGATTTTAGTCTTGTTTTCCCATTTCATATTGTCGTTTGATCATTGATTGGCAAGTGAAGACAAGTCAACTAACTGTTCAATCACAGTCAACCAGCCCTAAGAGACAAGATTCAAATTTACCTATATAAAATTGAAAGGATTTTAAAATAAAATAAAATATAATTGAAAGGTTTATTGAAGTGGGAATGGAAAGTTACGTGATATCTCAGATTCGGAGAGCACTTTACACTTTACTTGACAATGTTTACTATAGTAAGTCAAGCTCTCCTGTAATTCACCACATTAGACAGTTTGCAACTCATGCTAGTGATATAGGTATTGACATATTGTTAGTGTGAGCACAAATTCATAAACGAACTTTGGGAAATGAGGTGGTCGATGAAACAGAAGAAATGCAACGAAATTCCAGTCAGTTCTTAATGAACTAATCCCTTTAGAAAATATAAAAACGAAATATAATCAGAACTAGATGAGCCGTAACCCCCAAAGAAGAATGAAGAATAAATTCTCTCAACATAAGTCAAGTACAATTAATAAATTCAGATCTAAAATCTATTTGTGTTGTAGAATAAACCTGACGAGTTTTCTACGAAAGATCTCAGTCCCATTTTTCGAAATCTTATTGTTGTTTAGACGAGGTTATTTTTTATTTCACCTATTTACTATTAATTCTTGTCATACACACACACACACATATATATATATATATATATATATATATATATATATATATATATAAAAGAAATTGAACTTATCAGGAACGGTCAGTTTTCCTGGTTCAAATCAATTCAAAGCCAACTTACTAATTTAACAATCGTATTTTGAAGTTAAGCATTAAACAGATGTATGAAATTCTGAAAGTATTTCTTTTGTATAATTGAGTGTAAGAAAGTATAAGAACAGTTAATAAAATGCATTCACTGAGTGTGATTGACAGGAATAACTGTTATTGCTATTTCTTGTTATTAAGTCATGTAAACAAAGATTCTTATATGTTCAAAGCATTTGATATAGTATTCTCACATGATTCAAGATGTATACACAGAAAGTATATTTAATAAAACAAAATAATCATTTAAAATTGAAAAATTTCATTTATTTTATGACATAAATAAATGAAACATCAATTCAAGATATATACACAATCAGGCATATTTAAAACTAACAAAATATTGAATTTATTTTACCCAACATACAAGAAAACATTAATGAAAGGAATATATCCTTTATAATATTTCCTTAGAACATTTGTATTTAAGCAGACATTTCTGCTCAGGTTTGTATTCCTAAAATTACTCATTTTAAACCACTAAAGTAATATATTATTATGTATACTTTCAGAATTTCATACATCTCTTTAATGCTTAACTTTAAAATATGATTGTTAAATCAGAACTTTGGCTTTGATTTGATTTGAACCAGGAAAACTCACTGATTCCTGATAAATAAAATTTGTTTTATATATATGTATGACTAGAATTAACAGTAAATATTTGAAATAAAAAAATATCGTCTAAACAAAATAAGATTTCGAAAAATGGGACTGAGATCTTTCGTAGAAAAAACTCCTCAGGTTTATTCTATAACATATATAGATTTTACATCTGGAGTCATTTATTTTACTTGACTTATGTTGGGGATATTTGGAGAAACAAAGGAGTACAGTAAGAAAGAGTAAAAAACTATCCACTAGCTGTCAACTCCCTTAGAAGAGGCTATTGCCCTCGTAACGAAAGTATGAAATTAGAAAACATTTAATTATTATCTGATTAAATATAAATTTAATTATTTATATTTGATTCTAAATATAAATAAAATATTGACCACTTCTACTTATGTGTTTAATCGATAAAAAGATTTCACATAAACACGTGAAATAACAATCAATGATCAAACCACAATAAGAAAATGAGAAAGCAAGACTAAGATCTTTCAAAAGTAACAAGCGGTCTTCGACAGAGTCAAAAACCCAACTGAAACACTAGATGCAGAGAACATCTGGTGAGGAGTTGAGAAGAGTGGGAGGGAAGAGTGGGAGGGAAGAGTGGTATTTTAAAAGGGTGAAAGCGCAGGAAAGGACTAATCTAGGAAAGCTCCTAAATCTGTAAAAGTTATAAATGATAATATATATAAAAAGCAAAGACCAAAATATTCATTGTAAAATAATTTAAAAATAATTGACTTTAGAGAAAACTGAAAGCACTTAATTGTTTATAACTTTGTTTTCTATGACTTTCACAATTGTAACATATCTTTATATTATTAGTCATCTGAGTCAATGAAAATGTAGAAATCACTAAAACTGTAATATGGTTATTTGCTATTTGATAAACGTTTGACATTTATCTGTTGATGATAGAGTTATTCTTACCAATGATTTTATAATAACAATGATTCAACACCCATCACTTCGCTGAGGGATATAATAACTTTCTCATATATATATATATATATATATATATAATTACCATGATAAACGAAAAACGGTCCGGCAGGACAAATAACAATTAAAATAAGCAGTGACACATAAACAGAAACACAACAAACACTCACTTTTCAATATTTCGACCGTAATGGCGGTCGTCCTCAGGAGAAGAAGTGAATTGACAGAGGGACGAAATATTGAAAAGTGAGTCTTTGTTGTGTTTCTGTTTAAGTGTCACTGCTTATTTTAATTGTTATATATATATATATATAAATTAATAATCAACAATAACTCTTGATATAATATATGAATTAATTACCATAATAAACAATATATATTAATAAAAATGCTCTAAGGCCTTTCGTCACAACATCATCAGAGAGCTAAATGAAACAAAAAAAAACATAACAAGTTAACCTGGCTTTTCATCAGCCAGGTTAACTTGTTATGTTTTTTTTAACCCATATGGGCTACTTGCCGTCGCGTCTACAACGTGCTTGGTCTCCCTTTCTCTTTTCTCCTGAAGACGGCTTACCCCAAAATTTGAGTCTGTAAGTGTGTTTCCATACTCTGTGTTTCTCTTCTTAAATTTTGAACTGGTATTGTGTCCAGTTTGGATCATGTTTTGTTTAATTAAGTGAGACATATATATATATATATAAAACCCAACTGATATATATAATTCGCGGTTTTTGACTTGAGAAGACCCTTGTTAAGGTTGAAAGATTTAGTTTGTTTTTTTAAAGGGTTTGACAGAGGTTTCAGGGTTATGTAAAGATAATATAATATATTAAAAAAGGGAAAAACCAAAAATTGAAAAAAATAAAAAAATTGAAAAAAAACAACACAAAAAAGACTCACAAGATATTTAATTTGTTATCGGGCAGAAGTAGTCCCTTTGAGTAGCTGAACTAACTATGGTTGGTGAATCACGAACCATGACCAACCATAAACGAAATATAATACCAAAATAATTTATCACCTTATTCTTGGATAAATTAAATTATTCCAATTTCTTAATTTAAAACCTTTCTCAAACCTATGAAAAAGAAAAAAAACCAAACGTTAAAATGAGAGTTTAATTTGATCCAAGAACTGCCGGTCCCGTAAAACTTGTTTTTTTCTTTCCACGGTCAAATTTATCAAATTTTTATATTTTTTTTTTAAATTGAATTGCCTTTAAAATTTTCTTTTAAGGAGTTTTTATATTTTTATAATTTAATTCTTATTAATAATATATAAAAACCCCGGTTAATATAATATTTATTATCAACATTTTAAAAATTTTACAACTAAATTAAAATAAACTTGCATTTTCGGTGTCTAATTTTCAGATTAAATTTTTATAATCAAAGAAAGATTACAACAAAATAAATAAATAAATAAAATTTTTAAAAATAAAAACACCACAGTAAACGGATAACATTGGTTTCAAAATTTTTCTTTGGTAAAAATACTAGCTTTGAAAGAAAATGCCCCACCTAAACAATTTATATTTTTACCAAACTTGTAAAATTTTGTAAATAATCAGCAATCGTTTATTTAAATTCTTAGTTATAAGATTTAATTTAACCAAGTAATTATTTAATTATTCAAAGAAATATGTTAAATAATCTATTATATATTTATAAATTTATATTTTGTTTAAATATTTGCCAATAAAATTGGAATTTTAATTTCAGGTTATCCAATTATTCAAATAAATTTAAAGAAAACGTGGAATATATTATTTAAAATACATTTAAAAAGAAAAAAAAAAAATAAACTTAAATGGTTTGTGCTCCAATTAAAATAATTTTTGTTATAAAAAACAGAGTATTTGAACAAAAAAGATAAATTGGATTTTCCTTTAAATAATTTAACAATTTATTTGGAATTAACATTAAGGGTTAAAATCCAAAGTTTTAAAAAACTAATTTAGAAGTTTCAAACTAATTTAATTTACAAACTGAAAAAATTCAGTTTAAATACTTTTTAAATATATTATAATGAAATTTTCATTAATTTATTTTAATTATAAAAAATAAAATATTTCAATTAATATTTAATAATCTTATTCTGTTAAAATAAATGAAATTTTCCCTTTTAAATATTTATTATTCATAAATATACCGGGTAATTTAACTTTAAAATACATATAAAAGGGGGCCAATAAGAGTTTTGCTTTCAGATTAAATCAAAAAAGATAACAGTTATTCCTTCAAACACCGGAATTTATTTTATTAATTTTTAAATTTTAAACTTAGTAAACAAGGGGTGTGGGTTTATTTAACTATTAAAATTAGAAAGTTTCACTTTTGAAGTATTTATAAATGTCAGTTTAAAAAATTGTTTCTTTTAAAGAACTATAATTTTATGGTAAGTTAAAAAAAAAATGAACCATAATGATATATAATATTAAAGAATATATGTTTTTTCCATTTTTAATTTTTTATTCAATTAAAAAATGTACACTATTCATTATTACTTTATCCCAAAAGCGGGAAATAAGAATTTTCTCTGATATTTCAAGACAAATAACTTTGAATAATTAAATATATGTCTATAATTAAACATTTGAGTGAAAAAATTTTCATTGTAATTATAATTAGTTAGCCTTTATTTGAATAAATTAAATAAAATTATTGCAAATATAATTGATGCTTTTTAAAAAACTAACATAGTTATAATTTATGTATTTAATCACAACTTCCATAATAAAAATATTAAATTACCAGCTTTTTAAAACGAACAAGTAAAATAACTATGAATTTAAAATAATTGAGATGATTATATTGTAAATTAGAAAATGGCCGCCATTTTAAAACTTGTTTATTAAAGTTATTAATTTTAAAATTAATAAATTTAAAATATAATTTCTTTTTCAAATAATTTTAATGAAATTTGATAATTTACTCATACACATTTTATTTTTAAAACTCTATTCCCTTTAAAAATAACTATAATATTTATAATTATGTATTAATCAAAAATTTATCTTAATGTATTAATTGATAAATTTTAAACTCATTTATTATACATAATTTGAATG
This sequence comes from Hermatobates lingyangjiaoensis, assembly GCA_026182355.1. Classification (NCBI taxonomy): domain Eukaryota; kingdom Metazoa; phylum Arthropoda; class Insecta; order Hemiptera; family Hermatobatidae; genus Hermatobates; species Hermatobates lingyangjiaoensis. The sequence continues at coordinate 749,412 of JAPFBL010000352.1, forward strand.
AAATTTTTATAATTTATTATTAACATTTTAAAAATTTTAAACTTAATTTAAAAAAACTTACATTTTGGTGTTCCAACCTTCTTCAAAATAAATTTGTTATCAATAAAGAACATTAGTATCAATATATTATATTATACAAGTAGGTCTAATCTAAATAAATTGATAAGACAGACGCCATATTGAAAACTCAATTTTATTTAAAATATGACTCTGAATAATTAATTAGGAACGTACCTTTAATGTGAATAAATTAGTTAGAATGATCAGCATGTTTAAAACTCATTTTCATTGAAATTTAAAATTTAAAAGTTTTTGGTAATTTATTATAAATGGCCGCCATATTTGTATAATAAATTAGTATAATTTAGTGGATACGTATTATATTTAAATGAATTATCTAATATGATTAGTATCACAATTTTAGAGTGCCAATGACTATGAATAATGTCATTTTCTTATAAAAATCATGCTTACTTGATAACAACTGCTGTAGATTTCTTGCAAGCACCTCTACACTCAGCGCACCACCAATTTGGAATGATGAGAGTCGAAAAGTCCAGGGTGCATTTATAACTTCCGAACAGGTTGTGCGAAAACATGGCTTAATTTCCCATTATTAATATTTCTTTTAATTTTATTTTATCAAATAAAATGTATTTAAATAATATATAAAAATTGACTATTCATAGTTACTTCCAAAATCAAATCATAAATAACACAAGCTGATCATTTTAGCACATTCATTTACTTAAATGTAGATAGCACTATCATAATTACAATTTATTTATAACTATTTGCTCAATTGAACGACATATTAAACATTTTGATTATTTTAAATAATAACGAAATTATTTCAAGTCATTTCTTTAATGATTTAGGTTCTACGATTGTCATTATTTTAACTTATTGATTCCAATTAAATGAACATAGGTTATTTAGAATAAAAAAACTATTTAAAATGATTTCTTTAATGAATTAGGTTTATAATTTACTGCTGTATACTTTTAAAACATTCAAAAATAAGAATATCTCCTTATAAGATATAATCTTATAAGATACATCATACATAACATTGCTTCATCCTTTACCTTAGACATTTTCAAGGTAGCAGTTCTATAGAAATAATGTTATGAAAACTTCATTAAATATTTATGATATGCAACATAGATTGTCTTATTGTAATAATTTATTCCAATTAAAACATAATATAACCTTTGTCATTACGTTAACTAATTTTGTCAAATGAAACGAGTATTATCGTTATTATAACTAATTTTGACGAATTAAACAAACATTTACGTATTCATAGTAAATAATTGTTTAATATCTTTCAAAACTTAAAATAGATTGACATTAATGTAACTGATTTATTCCAATTAAACGAATATAACTTTAACATAACCTTCAACATAGCATAACTTTGTTGTTATTATTATAACTAATTTAACCAAATTAAACAAACATTTACGTATTCATTGTAAATAATTATTTAATATCTTTCAAAACTTAAAATAGATTGACATTAATGTAACTGATTTATTCCAATTAAACGAATATAACTTTAACATAACCTTCAACTAGCATAACTTTGTTATTATTTTAACTAATTTACCAAATAAAAACATTTACGTATTCGTTATAAATAATTATTCAGTAATTGTTTTCAAAATATTTTCTAACCTTGTCATTTTTTAACTAATTTATCAAATGAAAAACATTTAGTTTCTTTAATTTTCTAAATGTTTTTCAAAAATTATTTTCTAACCTTGTATTTTTTAACTAATTTAGTCAAATAAAGCCATCATTATAAGTAGTCATACAAGAAAATTATTCTTTAGGTTATAGCCATGTTATTATTATGTATAATTAAGTTATTCCTATTAAAGAACATGACTTGACCATATTAACTGTTTTTAATCTCCTCAAATCTATACTAAGAGCGTGCTGGCATGTTTTACTTATTTATTTATTACTTAGTTTTTGTAATAAATTAATGAATTTAGTAAAAAAAAGACATTCAAGTTGTATAATTCTGCTACTTCGAGGTCTTATTAGCTATAACTATAAATCATCACAGTTATTATAGAATATGCTGTAAAAGAAAATAAATTTATAATAAAAAGCTACCTAAACATGAAAGTTGAATAAAATCATTGAAAGTGTTTTTCTTACGTTATAGATTTAATTAACTAAATTCTTTAACTAACATTTCCTCTCGTCTTGTTTTTTTTGTTCTAACTGTGTATTTGTGTTTTACTTTATTCACAAACATGTATAAAATAGAAATATCTAGTTTGCAGAAAGAAAAATGACTTCTAAAGGAACTGCATCAAGTTATGATTAAGCAATTCAATAATTTCTTCAATCAACTACTTTTGTTTTAAACATTCTATTAACTAAGTTCTTCCAATTAAACGAACATAACTTATTCAGTATAACAAAACTATCTAAAGTAGTTTGTTCAATGAATTAGTTTCCAACCTTGTCATAATTATGTATAATTAAGTTATTCTAATTAACGAACATGAGTTCGTCAGAATAACAAAATACACATTTCATTTCTTTAATTAATGGAGTTTTATTAAAACAAATGACCAGCAGTTTAACTAAGTCACTCGAATTAAACAAACATTACGTATCGAGATTCATACATTATTTAAACTTATGTCTACAATATTTAAAATGTTGAATCATTGTTATCATTTTAATAAATTAAGTCAACTTAAGACAGATAATAGTCATTCAGATTTGAAAATTGTTGTAAATAATTTCTGAATGAATAGAGTTCAAACAACGTTCATCATATTAACAAATTTATTGAAGACAAACGAATATTACATATTCATAATATCAAATAATTAGCCTTTATTTCTCCGACATAGGAGTTTTAAACATTGTTATCGTATTAACAAACTCCTAATAATTAAATAAGGATTAATTATTCTGAATAACAAATGATTTAAAGTAATTTCTTCAAATCATTGTTATGATTATAAATAATTGGTTAAAATGAACAAAAATGGCTTAATTGGTATAACAAAGCTATTCAAAAGTAATTTCTTTTACAAATACGTTTCTAACATTATCATAATTATAACTAAATGACCCAAATAAAGGAAATGAGTATTCATAATAACAAATTATTTAAAATTTCATCAATGAAATAAGTAGTTTCTTACAATACCACTATTCTAACTATTTAGTCAAACTAAACAAACTTTCTTAGTCAATTTCTAAAAACTTTCAATTTATCCCTTCAACAAAAGAGATCATGTAATTGTTGTAATATTAACTAATTCATTCAGATTAAACGAATATTATACGTTTTCATATTAACTTGTTATTTAAAATAATTTCTTCCCAAAGGTATTTATAACCTTATCATTATTTTAACTACTTGAAGCATATTAAACATCATTATACGTAGTCATATTAACAAATTATTTAAAGTAATTCATTAATAGGAGTTTATAACCCTTTTATATTTTAAAAAATTTCGTCAAATTAAATTAAATTACTGTTCATAAGAACTGATTATTTCAACTAATTCAAAGAAAAAGGTTCTTTTTTTAACTTAGTCTTATTAACATTTATTAAACTTAAACATTAACTGTTCTATTAATTTTTATTTAAAATAATTTCTTCAAAAAAGTAGTTTATAACCTTTCATTATCGTCTATTTAGTTTTACAAATTATTAAAAATAAAAAGTTATTTTTATTTAAGGTTTATTTAAATTTAATTTAGTAAATTAAACATTTACTTTCTTATTTCTTTTTTTAAAATAATTTCTTCCAAAGGTTTTTAACCTTATACTATTTTATAAATAAACATATGTGTTTATATGAATATTTTTCAAGTAATTTATAACTTGTCATTGTTATTATTTTGAGAAAAAGGTAAAAGAATTTTAGTATTATTTTAACTTTATTTCATCTAATACTGGTTTAAAATATTTTCCTTCCAATAAAGTAGTTTATATTAAAATTGCAATTTTTTGTATTAAACAAAGGTTTTATTGCCTGTTTATTTAACTGTTCATTTACATGAGGGTAAAAGATTTTAAGGAATTATTTTTTGGGTTTTCAATAAGTTTAACTATACTTCAAAAAGTTAAGAAAAATTGCAATTTTTTTATAAAAAAAGCTTATTCTTTTTTATTTTTTCAATTTCAAATGAATTGATTTGTAAATAGTTGTTTTTAATAAGTTGTAATAACAATTCACTTTTCATTAATTTAAAAAAAAGGAATTTTTTAAAAAATTCCAAATAAAATAGAAAAAAATCTGATGGCCTACCTCAACTTTAAAAAGAAATTTTCAAATTCTTAGAAAAATAAATTAATCATTTAAATAATAAAATTCAAATTGAGATTTTATTCCTTTCATTCCTGAGGTAGTACAGATAGTGATTGATCGACTTATCAATATATAAGCCTTTTTTGTATGTCACACAATTAATGGATATATAATCATTAGTATAACTACAGCAGTAATAGCATTATGAAAAGTCAAAGTGAAAATTTGCTTATACGAAATAATTTCCTACAAGAGACCATGGTTTTTTCTCCAATAGCCCGTGGATCTCTTATATAGTTTATCTGACCTTCTACATTTAATACTTAAAATAAATTCTCCCATTTAGGACTTGAAAATATTTTTAGTATTTTAAAAACATTACCAAGGTTTTGTCTGAAATGTCAAAACCATGTAAGAAATAATGTCGTTTTCAGATAATTTTTAATTTAAGATGTATGATATTTTCATTTATTATTTTTAAAAGACTTTTTTTTAATTCTGAATAATGTTCTACATTTTTGATCTTTTATCAAATTATTATACTGGAAATTTCATGGCATGCTAGAGTTTTTTAAAAACTCACTTTTCTTCCCCTTTGTCAAAAACATAAAAAAACAATTTACTCTGTGGGAATGTTATTTTTTCCCACGTGCTCTATTCTGTTATAAGTTTGTTGTAAATGTATATTGAGAAAAAATATATTGGTAATTAGCCACCTTTGCATTCTTAAATCAAGTTCAAAGCCGACTTCTCTGTATAAATTTAAATTTAAAAGCTATAAGTTTGAAATTTTTAAAAATAATGGTATGAACTATTAGACTAGAACAGTGAAAAAACTGGAAATTAGACAAAACATAGAAGCCCTTCTATAGGACGAAAAAGTTCATTCCAAAATTTTCATTATTACCCAATAATAATGTTATTCATAAACGTAAAAAAAAATCAGCATCTGATATTAAACTTAGTAGAATTGTGCAACATATAGATTGATTAGAACAATTTGTTAGACAAACCCATCATACTATAAAAAGGATCAGAGATTATATGTTTCACATGATCTATTGTTGTTGACTTCTTACATATACAAATTTTATCCTTCTTACATCACATATAAGTCGTTAAATCATTTATTATACCTCTAAACATTATATTATATCGGTGAATTCACTGAAAAAATTCTAAGTCATTGTAAACACTATAAAAAAATTTGGAGTGGCCTACACTCAACTTTACTATAAGTAACTTTATATCAAATTTCTTGAGTATATAACACATAACGTCTCATTTAAGTATAACGTAAACATCTAAATGGGATATGATTATTAGTCTTTCATTCCTGAGGTAGTACAGATAGTGATTGAAGGACATATCAATACATAAGCTTATTTTTGTACATCACATAACTGATGCAAATAATTTCATTAGTAAAACTACAGCAGTAATAACATTTTTGAAAAACCAAAGTGAACATTTCTTGATACGAAATATTCTCCTACAAGAGAACATGGCTTCTGTTCAAATAGCCAATGGATTTCTTACATCGTTTACTTGACATCCTTCTACATTGAATATTAAAGTAAAATTTTCAAATTTAAAACAGGAAAATACCCTTTTTTTCTCTGAAAAACATCTTAAATAGCGAAGAAAAATGTTGTTTTAAGATGATTTATAACTAAAGATGTACGATAATTACATTTATTAATCTCTAAACGAAAGATTTCAATTTTGAATTATCTTTTATTTATTGGTTTTTTATAGAATTATTATACGGGGAATTTTATGGCTTCTTAGTATTTAATAAGATCATTTTCCTTCCCCTTTATCAAAAATCATAGATAACAATTTTTTCTGAGGGAGTGTTATCTTTTTCTTGTCTGTTGTGCTCTGTTATAAGTTTGCTATGAATGTATATTGAGAAAAAATATATTAGTAATTAGCCAGTTTACATACTCAAATCGAAGTCAAAGCCAGCTATTGAATATAATTTAAATCTTTTATAGTTGGTAGCTTCAAATTTTTGAAAATAATAAATATGAACTATTAGACTAGAATTGAAAAAAAAATGGATATTTCTCAACAAACATAAGTCCTCTTTCTTGAGGAAAGAGTTATTCATCACACTTAAATAGCATGGAAAGGTACTACATTCACAATGATAATGTAATTGTAACTGATATTAAGTTTTGCTCAAGAGTGCAATATATAGATTTATTAAAGCATTTTATGAGACAAATCCATCATGCCATGGAAGACGAAGGTAATTGTTCGTCGGTAAAAGATCTACAAAAATAGATGTCAATAACTTCATTATTCCAGAACACTATTTCATCATTTGAAATAATCCAATGTCTATTAAAATAAGAGTTTAAATTGCTTTGTAGTTCTACAGTAATTTATTATTTTTAAGAATAATATGGATTATTATTTCAAGCACACATTTAATAATTAAAAAGGTTTTGGAGTTATTAATAATTTATTTATAATGTGTATAACTCTACGAACTACTGCAAACTATTGTAAAATATGAAAATATGAACAGTATTAATACATACATAAATAAACTACAAATTTTTAAAGTTGATTCGTTCATATTATTTCAGAATATATATAATTATTCAGATCTGTCTATAAAACGACAGAAATAGTAAGGTAAAAATCTAATGAAATAGTCTCCACATATACAAGTTTAATAATCTAAACAGCGGATTTCGAACATGTAGTGTTCTTCTTCAGGCATAAACTAAGAAATACAATGACGTTTGAGAGTTATCTATATTAAATCTAATTAATGTGTGTACAAAAGGGTTTTATAATGTTTGTAAGTCGTTTTGAAATAACATAAAATATTATATAATTATTGCTCTTTACATTACAGTGAATCCTGTTGATAATTACATTTATCATTGGTCAGTAATTCTGGCATGCTTATAGACAAATTTACAATATTTCTTTATTACTTTCAGATCTGATAATGTTTCAATCGTTTGCATATCAATCTATTCCTGAAATTTTGAACTGCAAGTTAATAGACTGTTAAAAAATATTCCTTTTTAAACTTAATATGTATAACTTTAAATTCATAAAGGATTTTTTATGCATTAGTATGAATTATATTCATTTTTATTTGATAGTTTAAGTGTAACGAATCATGATTTACTTAAAATTATGTGCTGTACCATTTGATCTACTATATAGAATTGACAAAGCACTTATGCATACCACTCTTTTAGTTAAAAAAGAAGATTGTCAAATTAACTAGTACTATTTTTCATTTCATTCTGCCAAGGCTTTTTAATAAAGGGTAGTATTAAATAAAACTACATAAAATACTACATAAAATAGTATTAAATAAAATACTAGTATTAAATAAAACTACAACTAAAGCAACTTCTATTTTAAAGATTTGATCTAATGATATTCATTAGATCAAAGAGGTATTCTAAAGGAATTATAAACGATGAAAAAACGCTATTAATTTTGAGATGAATTAATTAAAAAGATAATTTAGTATAATGAAAAGTAAACAGGTAATTGATTGCTTCTCAGTATACAAGAGTTAATATTTATTTTTATTAAGATGATAAAACATGTTTTAAAAGATTAAATTATGAATTTTGTTAATGTTAAATAGTGAATTTTCCTTTACTGTAAGTAAAGCATCATGGCCCTGAAAAAAAAACTCATTTTGTTATTTTTACTAATTTATTGGAGTTGAGTTCCTTAAATCAAATTTTGATAGTTTTGAAGGAATATCGGGTTAAGCGTTGGTAAGTGTGTATGCATAATTTTATAATCTATGTTGAAAAAACTTGAATGAAATTTTCTAGATACAAGTGGAAATATGCAGTTTCATACTTCTGAAGATTGCATATTGTAGGTACTTTACCCCTAAAAAAATTACAATTTTTTCATAGATGATTTGTTTCGTTCTAGAGTCAATGTTCTCTATTATTACATAGTTAATGTTCTAGATTTCATTAATGTTCTTTTATCTTTAATATTGTCAATATATAACGACAGTATGATAAAGTTTTCATCAATTTTGGGCTATTTGAAAGTGTAATGTGACACCAGAAGAGATAACTATAAAATAACAATTTATGCAATAATAGCGATATTAATTTGGTGAAACAGAATCTCTATATTCAATTATATGTCAATTTGTTTTGATAAACGTTTGAGAGAGCTTACAAAAACTTAGCAAATAAGTAGTAAAGTCAATGACAAAATACTTGTAGATCTTTTGTTTTATTAACTATTCTTCAATTTACCCGGTAGTAATACCCTGGATTTAATGATACATAATATATTTCAACTGTGAATCTATAATCAACTATCTAGTTATATTCATTTCAGATGAATATGATGTAAGTCAATGTATTACAAAAATATTTTGTTTTAGAAATAGTACAGTTAATCAGTAATACATGATTTATTGAAATAATTTATGTCTTAGGATGTAAATAACAGAATAATTATTTATCTGTTCACATAAGTTGAAGTATTCAGGGAATAATTCAAGAATTATGTCTCCACACAAAAACATTTTAAACTAATAACGCGTTTTGAACACTTGGTGTTCTTCTTCAGGTTAACATCTGCACTGTTGACTGTCGATCTACGAGAAGGTGTTAGAAAGAACTCTGAGTTATACTCTAAGTTAGAGTCCTTGCTAACTACTTTCCGTAGATTGACCTTCTACAGTGCAGATGTTGACCTGAAAAAGAACACTAAGTGCTCGAAACGCGTTGTTAGTTTCATATAAAACGTTTTTGTATGCAGACGTAATCGTTGAATTCCCCCAATATGAGTAAATACCTCACAATAACGAATTGCATAAGTTATGAAGTTAACCTATGGTGAGAAAATAGTTTAAATAAATTAAAATATATGTAGTGTAAATAATTTAAAATATAATATTTCAAATTTATTATACTTTAAAATAAATTTTTTATTTATAATAAATTTCAGGTGAAATATTTCAATACTTGAAATAGTATTTCAAGAGTATTTATATTTCTTGGTAAACTGTGATGAATGTTTTAAAAATCATTTTTCTGTTGTATTATTTTTAGAATGAAACTTACAATCCATTTTGTTTATATTATGTTCCATTAATCCCTTCAAGCCATTATTCCCAATTTCATTACATATAATTCGACAAAGTGGAAAATAATCGAAATGAAAAACAAATACTTATACTTCACTACTTATGGTTATCTCAAATGAGAACGTGCTCTTTTATACTTTGAATTTTGATCATGAAGAAAGGGACTTTTATACAAAAACTAGTACGTTAATTACTAATATAAACAAATTTAATATTACCAATTTCTTTGAGTTTAAAGAAATTGGCAATATATTTATGCATACCAATTTTACTAAGTCTAATGAATAACACTGACATTATCTAGCTTGTTTCTTTCGTTAGGATTAATAATTTGATGAATTGCATTCATGAGTGAATGTTAATGATCTTATATAGATATTATTACTTTAATGTTTTTTGTCTGTCAAATTTTCAAATTTCCTAATCATAGGTCCCTAAATTAATCCTACACCACCTTTATGTTTACAATTAAGAAGAAACATATTTTCAAATTTAAACTTTAATTCGAAATGTTGAAGCTACATTAAATTATTTCAGTTAATTATAAAAAATGTTTATTATTTTTGATAATGGCTTTACTTCCAGTTAGTTGAGTGTAATGTAACCTGTTGATTTTTTATAGTAAAAAAAATGTTTTAAAAGGTTTTGAAAGGAAATTGTATGATAGGGTTGTGTTGTAGAAATCCCTAGAGTCCATGTCCCAGGGGCGTTACAAAGGCATTTCGCTACAACATTGACCACTGACTCTAGTCTTGGATTTTTTTTTTAGTCTAAAATAATTTGTGAGAAATATATACCAAACATACCTATAAATTAGCTTTGGTCAAATAAGCTTATTAATTGTTACAGTATTAGATGCAACGGCAATATTGCGTTGATATTAAAAGACTAAGTCTACAAAAGGCTATAATATATAACATATGGATATTAATTTCGATTAAAAGTAAGTATTTTTAGAGGTAATATAAATATTTTTTAAAAAAATGAGCAAATATTATACACAAAAGAAAAGCAAATGGTTCTATTTCAGTTTTGAACATTTTATGTCTAATGAAGGAATATTCATTACATATAATCTCAGTAATCTACAGATAACCTTTTTTTTTTTTTTTTGGTAAAAATGTGTAAAGGTAAGATGTTTAATATCTTTTCTGTGTAATGGTAGTGCAGGTAATCATATACGTTATCATAATTACTGGTCATTGGGAACGTTTGTCTTGGCAGTATATTAAGGCTAAATTCGATACCTTCCTCTGTTATCTTAAGATAACATATAATGCCATTAGGTTTATCACAGCAGTAAAAGTAATTTGGTTGTGCCAAAATTTAAATTTGTGATTAAGAACCCATGTTTTCTCAAAGAATTCCTTAGAGAAGAACAGTTCCTGGCATTGCCCAATGTATATACATAAATTCATATACATTTACTATGTATATACAAAATAATATTTTTTTGTTTAAATAATAATACAGTAATCATTAATATATTATTCATAATGATGATTTATGTCTTAGGATGTCAATAACAAAATAATTACTTAACCGTTCACATAAGTTAAAATATGATGAGAAAATAATTTAAATAAATTACCATAAATGTACTGTAAAGAATTTAAAATATAATAATGACTTATTATATTTCCATGTAACTGTGATAAATGTTTTAAGAATCATTTTCAGTTATACGTGTATTATTTTTAGAATGAACTTATAATTCATTTTGTCTGTATCATGTTTCATTAATTTATTAAAGCCAGTTTTCTTAATGTCATTTCATTTGATTAGTAAATTTGAAAATAATCGAAACGATAGTAATACAGTTATTTTATCATAGACTTCACTATTTATTGCTAGTTTTATAATCTATCTCAAATGAAAACTGCTCTTTTATATTTCAAAATTATTTATAATGAAGAAGGCACTTTATACCAAAATAAGTAAGTTTTGGTTCTTGAACAGTAACAGTTTAGTCTTTAATCTAAAGAGAGTTCATGAGTATTTCAATATCTTTGGGAGTTGTAGTTCAATTCTATAGTGAAACGATTTTAGAGACTTTCTTTCTTCTTGGAAAGGTGTAAGTATCGTTTTAGAAGGAGATATATTCAGATCATTTTCCCCTTGACCCATCTTTCAATAATTTCTGGAGCTTGCTGCATAAACCTAAAAGCCTACATTAATTTTATGATAATTTCATCTACCTATCCTTGTGTAAAGTTAATTTCGTTATTTAAAATATCCTGTAGTCCATCTAGATTTAAGATTATGAGATATAAGATAGATGTATTATAGTTCCTCAATTAATAAATCTATTGTTAGAGCTAATGTATTTGAAGTCGTGTTATCAAAAGCCTCATTAAAATTGATAACAGTCCAGAGTTTTCTATTTTGCTAACTAAATTTCTTAAACAGGCTCTGATGATTTACTCTTGTGATATGTATATTTTCACTTACAAAGGTGTTTATTTACCAAAAATTTCACTTATTACTACAGACAGAACATAATTCCAAGGTAGTGCAATAAGTTATTATGTTGTATTTACTCATTGTTGGGTAAAAAAGTTAATAAAACAGTCTCCACATTTAAAAGTTTAATAATCCTAATATTAAGTTTAGATTATCAAAAATTCAGTATGTGGAGACTATTTCATTAACTTTTTCACACTATAATGAGATAGAACTAAGTAGTTGTATTACTCTTCTAATATTGAAAGGTCATGAAATATTCATAGCAAAGATAATAGGTAATACAGAATTACATATTATCATTACAGAAGTTATCGAATCATTGAAGATTTAATCAGTAGCCACTCTGATATAAAGAAATAACTTTAACATGCTTCAATATTAACTCAAAAGCAATGATGTTCTTATGTTCTTAAACATACCAAGAACTATAATAAGCATAGTTCTGGCATTAAGATTTTTTAAAAAGGACGTGAAGATTGGTAATAACACTTTCATTGCTTGATATAACAACCTATCAAAGGCTTTAAAATATAATAAGATTTATGGTTGATTTGGGTTTACTGTTCTACTTTTAAGAATTAAGCCCTTCTACAAAACATATTAACTAATTAAAATATCTTATAATTTCTTTTATTAATATAAAAGTAGTAATTATATATTATTCGGTTATGATATAAAATCATAATAGTTAAAATCATATATAGTTAATTCAATGTAAAAGAATCCAATTTTTATAGAAGGCTATTCATTGTTCCAAGTTATTCTTGGATTGGGGCCCAATGTCAAGTATTGTATGATGTCAAGTACTCGTTAAACTACTTGAGTCAGCAAAATTCAAGATGATTGTAGAATTTTCATTGTATGGTATCTAAACGGCTAAAGTTCGGCCTATGCATGTTCCTTTATAGGGCTGCCACTGCAACCTAACGTAACCTACTCTTGGATTAAAGATTTTCGTTAATCGGAACCAGTCGAAATATGCTTATAGCTTTCTCATGTTCCGTTTATTCTGTTGACACAATCTCATTTTTATATAAGTAGCCGCTTGGTGTAACCATAACGCTTCTTCTTGCACAAGTTATTTGAAATAAAAAGTGTTCAGCTCATTCTCTGAAAGGTCGCTATTTTTGGGTATAGTTTCATTATGAATATAAAAATAATGGTTAGAAAAATAATGTGGTAAGCCAATAATGTAATTAAACGTTATTAGTCGAACAATTTAAGACACAACCAGAAAAATACAAATGGCTATCGTATTCACCTAGAAGTTTTAAATAGAATGTATGTTAAATTTCCGTTCATTCAGTGGATATGATAGACAATTAAAAAAGTGTTTTCTCGAAATATACTATAAGTTCCTCTAGCATTTTATAATAAAAGAAATGTTACATCATTGCTATTTAATTTGAAAGAAAAAAGTACCAAAGGAATTACAAAGCAATCTAACTAATGTCATAAAAAGTAAAGATTGACTTTTGTTCTAAATAAACTTTAGTATGAGTATAATTTAGGTTTGCTTTATGTAAATTTAACTATTTGGCGTGCTTAAGTATAACTATTTTTAATGGAAATTAATAAAAAATAACACATACATTATTTAAACAGCACTGAAGGTGAAAACTACTTAGTGAAGTAGTGGTTGTTGTATGACAAAAAAAAAATGAAATAAACGTCTTGATTGGTAATATATTAAGAGTCAAATAGGTTGTGTTTTCTTCCTGGACGACCAGTTTTATATTTTATCCATCTTCCAGTGTGAAAAGGAGTTTTCAAAGGGTTATCCAATAATTATAACCCTTATCAATTCTTCTTACTCAATAATTAAATCTATTATTTCGCTATCTATTTATTACATAATTAAATTCGCTAATTTGTTATATTCTGGATGGTAATAAATAAGTTAGACTAATGATTAATGATGACTGTTTATCAATCATTGATTTTCTTACTTTCAAATTCATAATGAAATCTTTTATTTACAACTTGCAGACGTTGCCCGTCTTTGACGAGTATTTATCGAAAATTCAGAGATGATACCAAAATATTATTAGAAATTATAAAATAGTAAAAAATATTATCAGTGCACTCCATAACAGTTATTAGATCTGGAGTTTATTTTACGTTTTGCAGCTTTAGATACTGATCTCAAATTTGATTATATTTTAGTCATACTTAGTTGGTATGGGGATAGGTAGGATTCATTTTTATAAAGTGAGAAAATTATGACAAACTCTAACGAAATTAATAAACGCTAAAATCAACTGACAATACCTACTTGCTACAGTAAACATTCCTGTTTATTTCTAGCTGTATACCTGTGTATAGCTTTGCTTCTACGTTGAATTTCTAGCTGTATACCTGTGTATAGCTTTGCTTCTACGTTGAATTTCTAGCTGTATACCTGTGTATAGCTTTGCTTCTACGTTGAATTTCCAGTCTATTCAAATCCTAGATCAAATCCTAGCCATACAAAAATCTATGGTCAAAGTTTCAGCTCACTATAACTTATGATGGCTGAGTTTGCTTGTGACAAAATTTTTGGACAAACAAACAGACCATAACTTAAAATAAGTTATTTACTTATTTTTTTTATCGAAATTACAATCGATATTTTTCCAAGGGTCGATACCGTTACTCTAATATATAAAACGTTTAGATAACTTGAAGTGAGTCAGTTCTAAGCAATGTACAGACAAAACCTTTCTTTTACATATATATAGATGATGATAATAATGAAATAATGTTCATCTGAAATGCTGTATGTGTTATGTTGATGTGAAATGGTTTGAATGATAGCATTGCCCAACAAAAAAAAAAAATGTTTCGTGGTGCCTAAGATGTTTTAACTGTTGTTACCTGATTTAAGGGCGCTGATTCCAGAAATGCTGTTGGTTTTTCTCTATCAGGTCTAGTTTTTCTGTTATGGTTCACCTCTCTCTCACTAGGAAGGCGATAGCTACAATAAAGGCATGCAAATCGAAGAAACAATATTTTCATTTAACTTGAATCACATTAAAATATTGCAATACATTTGGATTTCAACGTATATTCTTCACAAAATATAGTAAAACACATTTGGTTTGTTTAAGGAATGTCGCCTAGGAGAAGATATAGCAATGCTTAATTTTTACTCCAACAATCTGCAACGCAAGTAAAAGCTTTAAGGTTTGTGATGTCATGATCATTTAACATTGATTATAATAACAACCTACAATAGTAATTATGACGCTAGAATGTTTTTAGCAATACGCCTAATTTTAAGGTATTAAAAGTAAACATCTCAATAACATGACCTGATGAGAAGAAGTTATACTTTTCGGAATTAGCATCCCTAAATTAATCTAAATCAGCTGAGAAACCTTAGGCATCTAAAAATGTGTTGACGAGTGTAGTCGGTGTTCAAACGTTGTTGAGTCTTGTTTTCCATTCCGGCTGTTGTCTCAAAGCCATCTTTTCAATAGCATTGCTCCTGCATTCCTTCGCTTTCCTAATCATCTAATATTGCAACCCTTTTGTCCAGTTCGCATTCCTCAGTCCGACTCTGTAGTCAGACAGCTTCTCGACTCACTTCTTTCTGAGTAATTTCTCGCCTTTTGTAGCGACAGACGTGAAAGCACCGGCTTCAATTTAATACATCGTCTTTAGAAAGGGAGATTGAAATTACTTTCGCCCCTTTCTCAAGCTTCGAACTTTCCGAAAATGCTAAAATTAGAATTAAAACACTTAAATGATAAATTGTAATCTTTAAATAATTTATTTTCTTCATAAAATAAATTTACCATTTCATTTGATTATAGTGTTTAGATTTGTTTACAAAGCTCATAGTTATAGTGGTTCTAGGGTGGGAAGTGTGACTTGTTTGATATTGAGGTTAGGTTATAGTGGCAGTCCCACAAGGAAGCACAAGTAGACTAAATATTGACCCTTTATGATAAAACAAAATGAAGATTGATTCTACAATGGGAGTCCTAAATTTTGACAAACTCGAGTATATTTAGCGTAGGAATCTATAATGAATACCTGACATTGTAAAGGCTCGGGGCCAACAGCTTATGCTCTCTCTGAGGGACGACGTGTTCAAATTTATTTACCTCCCGTGTGACTAAATCGAGGGTCAGAGTGGGTATTGAACCCTGGACCCACCAGTCCAGAGGCAATTCCGTTGTCACTGGGCTAACCTGGCTCCCTTGTTCGGTATTTAGCACACACTTTTCAGTTATGGGTAAACTACATTACCTTCTTGATTCCACATTGATAATCCTTAATCGATTTGAAATTCTGATTTTTAGTTCAGTTAAAACCACAATAAGAAATGGAAAAAAAATACTAAGATCTTTCAACGTCAGAGTCCAAACCCAACTAATACAACCAATATTTTAGTTAGGTTTGAACTCTGACGAAGATCGCTTGTTACGTTGGCTATGAGAGTTTAATTTGAACCTGAAAAACTGACCGAGTCCAGATAAAATTTTGTTTTGTTTCTATTCTACGGTCGATACTTTTATCAATATATATATAACTGAAAAAGACATCATATAAAGAACACTTAGTGGATCAATATTTCGAACCGAAGTTCGTCATCAGGAAGAGAATAAAAGGGAAGAAGAAGAGATACGTGCGTTCAAGACTGTGGATGGAGGCGACTCCAATATGGTATATATATATTATATATTCTTCGTTCAAATCCAGCTATCAGCCTGAACCATTAAGTAGTATTCAGAGATGTCTTTTCTCAAATTTAATTCTTTTAATTTGTTTATTATTCTATTATTTTTTATTTTATTTATTTATTAATATTATGTTCAGTTAAATTTTACTTTCAGATATAAAGATTCCTGTTTTTATGTTTTTCCCCGTTCTTATTCCTTCAGCTATTTCTACTACTTTTTTTCGTTTTCGTTGTGGCCAACCTGCACATATTCTGTCAAGCTGTCCAGATGGATTTCATCTTCTCGCCGTTCAACTTCCTTTCCTGAGGACTACCGCTAAAAGGTACCGAAAAAAGGTAAAACTTACCGTTTTTCATTCGTGTATTACAAAGTTTTCAAAGATTATATATATATATATATATATATATAAACAGATAAAATGCGCACTTACTGAATTCAATATTTCGAACTTTTTTTATCATTAAGAAAAAACTAGAAGAGAGGAGGAAGTGAGAGAGATCTCCCCACGTCGAAGGACGGAACGCGAGTGAAGCATTGAACAGTCGACCCAATATATATATATAAAATTTCACATAAACACGTGAAATAACAATCAATGATCAAACAACAATATGAAATGTGAAAACAAGACTAATATCTTTCAACCGTAACAAGCGGTCTTCGTCGGAGTCAAAAACCCAACTGATTGTCGTTTGATCAATATTTATATATATATATACATCATGATTTGTTTTCTTGACCCAATATTTATATGATGTAATTTTTTTTTTTTTTTTTTTTTTGAGGTTTGAGGTCCAATGATTAAAACTAGTCCTTTTGCCGACGTTTCGACATATATTTATGTCATCTTCAGGGCTACAACATGATTGTTTTACAATTAGCACTAGTAGTAATAGTAGTAAGTAAGTAAGTAGTAATAGTAGTGCTAATTGTAAAACAATCATGTTGTAGCCCTGAAGATGACACAAATATATGTCGAAACGTCGGCAAAAGGACTAGTTTTAATCATTGGACCTCAAACCTCAAAAAGAAAAAAAATTACATTATATATATATATTATATATATATATAATATGGTGTGTAATATTATCCATAAGTCTCAAAGTTTAGAAACCATTCTAGAATTGTGATAATATTTCTGCTCTGGTTAATTGTATTCCAGCAAAGTACCGCTTGACTAGACGTTCGTCTTTCCACCGACTCTTCTGGGTGGGAAATAAAGAATGATTTTTTGGATCATTACATATTGGTAAATACTATTCAAATTAATAATTTTTAGTAAACATTATTGGGAAATAATTAAGTTGTTTTTCAGTAATTTTATTCAATATACTTTTGGAAAAAATATATTATTTACAATGAAGCAAATTATAGTAATGTACTATAATAGTAAATCATTTGAGATTTATTCAACACAGTCAGCATGAATCTTCTCTACATTTTTGTATTTTCAACTGCCCAAGAGATCGACTATAAATAAATTATACCTATTAAAATCTTGTCTTTATTTTAATAAGTGTGAAAGTTATATTGGTGGTGAAAAAAAAATCATTTCTTACATAGTTTGAGGCTCTTTAAATGTAATAGTGAGCAGATGTGTCTTCATATGTATGTATGTGTATCTATGATTGTGCTAAAAATTGATCTGTTTTCTGCAGTTTTATGATGTTTTTTCGATGATCTCTGTGTGTGTGTGGGTGGGTGGGTGTTGCATTTTGCTTGTTTGTATAATTTAAAGCTATAATGGCCCATATATAATATCATTAAAAATGTCGGGAAAAGTGGGGGTGTAGGTTTGCTAGGGTTAACACACGGCTTGGAATTGGTAGGTAATTCAATAACTATTTCGGGCCCTCGATTTAATTTATTAAATGAACATTTGAAAATTTTTCCCTGGAGGGGAATTAAGGGGTTCGGTTGGAGCCTGTACCAATGTCAAGGTATCGTTTAAAAACCCTACTTTAAATACACTTCATTAGACAAAAATTTAGTATTCTAATGTTAAAGAATAAATGGGAAATGCCCAAATTCTCGGAGGGGAATCAAACCCATTTCAAAAGGCTGACCCTTTGCAGGTACTCCGCC
Source organism: Hermatobates lingyangjiaoensis (assembly GCA_026182355.1). Classification (NCBI taxonomy): domain Eukaryota; kingdom Metazoa; phylum Arthropoda; class Insecta; order Hemiptera; family Hermatobatidae; genus Hermatobates; species Hermatobates lingyangjiaoensis. The sequence goes on from JAPFBL010000352.1 coordinate 768,040, forward strand.
CTTCTTAAAAAAAAAAAAAGTTAAAGTAGATTTTCTGGGTATGTTTTTGGGGCAACATAAAAACTTTGGATTGTTAAAAAAAAGAAGGTAAAGTTAATTTCCATTTTTTCAAAAAACAAATTATAAAAAGCACAAATTTACCTTTTCCTTTTAATATTCCTTTTACCAATTAATATTGAGGTTTTAATTAGAAGATTGTGAACATACAACTTTGGGATCAACTCAACTTTACTGCAAGTAAGGGTATTAAGGTGCTGCATCCAATTTGTAAATAAATTTAAATTGGAAATACAGTGACATGCTTATTTGTAATCATTTTTTAAACACCAAAAGATTAGCAACAACCGACTGATAACATTAAAGCGGGAAAAGAAACGGAAATTCCGTGAGGTTAGCAAAAAAAAAAAAATCAATTAAATGAAATTGGTAATAAAACAGTAAAAACTAATAAGTTATAGTTTACTATAAGCAATACACTAAGTTGTTTATTTAGGAAATCGTTTAACTTTGTTTCACGTCTTTCCCGCAGTAAATCATTAATAAAGGACTCGTACTGATTAATGAAGCTGAAATTCAGACGATTATTTTACTGTAACACGCTAAGAGCTTCCACATTTCCCTATTGTCACTTGGTAAACACTCCTACCCACGATGTTTATTTAAAAAGGGGTACAGAAAAAAGATAAAAAATACCCAAAAGGCTACAAAAAGTTATCAGTAATTCAAAACTGAGTTTTTTGAGGATTTGGTCCAAAAGGAAACTTATAAAGGTTATAACTCGACGTTTTCGTCAAAAACTGTGTTGGCATTTATTACACAGTAAAAAACTATTTATTGAAAACATAAGTACTGAAAAAAAAAAACCATAGTACCAACCAACCGAAAAAAACCCAATTAAGCAACGAACAAAAAATAAAGTGAAAGAAAATAAATAGAGAGTCTTATCGTTTTTTTAATTAGAAGAAATGTGTTTGCTTAAACAATTTACATTTTATTAATTATTAAGGCCAAAATATATTTGAACAGAAAGTAATACTTACTTTCTTTATCTGTTCAAAATATTCTTTTTAGCCTTAATAATTAATAAAAGTAATTGTGTTTTAAAACAACGCATTTGTTCTACTAAATAAAAAACACTGCCTATTTTTTGGTTTTCTTTCACTTTATTTTGTTGCTTGTTTTTTTTCTGTTGGTTAATATTCTGTGGATGTATTTTTTTTTCAGTACTTATGTTTTCAATAAATTGTTTTAGCTTTGAAAATGCCAAAACAATTTTTGCAAAAGGTCGGCTTTATAATCCTTATAAGTTAATTCTTTGAACCAAATCCTCAAAAACCTAGTTTGAATTACTGACAACATTTTGTAGCCTTAGTGTTTTAATCTTTTTCCTTTAGCTTGGTAAAGTAGTTATAATAATTAGCCAAATTTAAATTATTGTAGTAATTAGTAAAAATTAAGTTAGAAAGTAATTCCAAACTTCGTATTACATATAATGAAGACAAAGTGGAAGAGTCTGAAAGAAGCAAACCTCAGACTTCATTCCAAGAGTTTAAACCATTCAAAAGATCTTTCATATTCGTACTTTAAACATTTCCAAACCTAATGGAATTCCAAAAACTTTTCCCTGTTTTTTGGGACAAACAGCAAATCCATCTTATCATCACAACGTTATAACGTTTTACATTTCTCCGCAACCTTCTTTTAAATGTTTTTAATCATATCAGAACAATCAATTAATTTAAGAAGTACGCCTGAGTTTTAACATAGATTTACTTACAGCACAGTTGAGCAGAACCACTAGTTATCTCTTTTGCAGATAAGTTATTTCTTTTGTCTCTCTTGACTTAAACTAGTTTAAGTAACAGTTTAAACTAGGCCCAATTTAAACTGTTGTAATTTAAAGGAAATCATTCTTAACAATCAATATCAATTCCAGAACCTTACTAGTTTCTAGTTATAGTAAGCTTTCTACTTTAGCCATACCTGGCACCACATACAAATCTATATTTGTCTGTTCATTACAGGAAACTTATTTTTTCTTAACAGCATAATTACGTTAGGTTAGGTTAGGTTGCAATGGCAGTCAAACAAAGGACGAACACTGACTCTTTGTGAAACCACAGAAAGCAGATTGATTCTATATTAGGAGTCCTAAATTTTGCCCAACTCATGCGTATTTAGAGTAGGCATCTTTAAAGAGTACCTGACATCGTACAGTTTACTGATGGTTTAACGGTCCTGTAAGAACGATGTTGTTAGTTAGATTTATTCACATAACAAGTGAATAAATCGAGAGCCAACGTGACTATTGAACATATTACTCATCGTGAGTAATTGAGCATAATTAACTGCCTGATATAAAAGGCTTTACAGCCACTTTTACTTATAAAATACGTAATAGTCCTTATTTGCAAGTAATCTACGATTAGTGAAATTACAAAAACGGAAAAATATAAAAAAAAACCTGATACCATGAGAATGTACTCCGATTGAAAAGTGTAATGATGAAAATAAATTAAGTCAAAGTACACAAGATGATCATTCACTGGCATATGAACAAGTGAAGTTATTAACAATGTTTAGCAATTTAACAACATTGTCAAATTATTAACAAGGACATTGTCAAGCAAACATTTAATCTAGCAGCACAAGTAGTAAAAACATATAAAGTAAATTTATATTCAAGATTGTAGGGTAAAAAGCTAATGAAATGGCCTCCATATATAAACATTTTTATTCGTATAACGCGTTTCGAACAAGTAGTATTCTTCCTCAAACGCGTTGTTTATACGATTGAAAATTTTTATATGTGGAGACCATTTCATTAGCTTTTTACCCTACAATGAGTAAATACCATATAATACTGATTGCACTACGTTAGAATTATGTTCTACATTTTTAACGTTGAACTATTACAGTAGTTTACATGTGTGAACACCACAATAAATACACATATTTTCAGTCATCAACAATTTAGTAGACAAATTAAAAAGAGCATTTTCATTCTTTATACATCAACGTATAAACCACAGTAAGAAAATCAAAAAAAATAACTAAGTCTTTTAACCAAAACACGAAGATAGCTTGTTTTGGTTCAAAGATCTTATAATTTTTTTTCTTAATGTGGTTTAAACGTTGACTATATTATGATTTTCGTCAAATACTTCTAAATATAATTCCATTGCCTGATGAGTGATAAAATTTCTCAATTTATAAAATTAGCAGTCACAATTTTAAGTGGTGTTTCTGTATAGTGAAATATAAAACAAAATGGAAAATATAAATAATCTCAGGCGTACAAATACAACTTTCTTTAATAAAATGTTTAATATGAATTGATATATACAGTAATATAAACTCAAAGTACAAAAATATATATCAGTTCAGATAAAATGAAAGATTACTATCTTTTTGTTTTTTGAAAAACTTTATCAACTAAAATATGGACTAACTCTACACGTTGTTTAGCTTGTTCTATACATGCCGGTATCAATGATGAGGGTATTTTCGAATCTCCATACTTATGAACAAGGCATACTTCACCATTTAGAATTATCACACTAAATAATGATAAAAACCGAAGAAGCTCTTCTTTCAATGAAGGGTCCACTAAAATGATGGAACTATCATAGACTCCATAAGTAGTTGAAACAGGAATACCTTTAAGTTTCAATGGATGCAATTTCTTAATATTTGCAATGAAAGTTTCTCTTTCTTCATCAAATTTCATTGCTGGTAATTTTACAGATTTTAATGCACACATTAAAGATAATAAACTACCATCGAACATAGCTCCGTCATAATTTGTGCAAAGTACATCACAATATAAAACCCAATATAAATTTTCATAGCCTGTGGATATTGATGAGTAATCCACAATTTCATTGTCTTTAAGCATTTTAGTTAGGATTTCTGAACACATACATAGTTTTTCACTAATTTCACCACCATCTATATCGTTGGCTACAGAGACAGGACTTGATACTGAAACTATAAATCGAGGGTCAACAGCAACTTCACTCAATTCGGCTTTCACACTAGCAATATACACAGAATTCCCTATTTTGAGAGCTGCAGATCCATCACATTTTTTTACAACATTTAAATTAAGGGCTATAGGTCTGTAACTCAGAAGTTTCCTTCCATCTGGTCTAATACCTTGACTTATATGTTCTCGAAAATATTTCTTTGGATGTATATGCTCATATACAAATTTATTTTTGGCCATGTTAAACGTAAAACACGAATTAAAAACTAGCTATTAACACTAATGAAACCTTCATAACTTCAAGCCAATGAGATCAAACAGTTACCATTTAAGGTAATTTGAGCAACACTGTAAGGTGGAGGTTAATGTAACCGCAGGTTGTAACAGTAAATGATATATACTTGAATCTTTTGTGCACTTGTGAGTAAACTTTTGATATGGCAGCTGATCCTAAAAAAAATTCCAAACCATCAAAATCAAAACCCCTTACTACTGAAGAAATTTACAATGGCTTTCAAAAGTTACGAGCAGAACAGCGTCTGTTGGTTAGCAAAATAACCGAAGTGGAAGTGGACTTGAATGAACATAAGTAAGATAAATATAAATCAAAAGTCGGTGTTTACCATTTAATTAAAAGCTTTCTTCTCTTAAGTGATTTCTATGAATTTACATTTAGTTCCAGTAAACGTGATTTAAGAAAAACTTTTTTTTTTGCATATTTATTTGGTCTGCATATTTAGTTGATCTGAGTTTTGGTTTAGGCTTCTTAATTTACATCTGTCTAACGAAGGGCATATTGGCTAGTAAGAAGTCATATATCAAATAATCAACGTGGTTTCAAACATTAAAGCATTCAGTCATTCATTATTAGTTTAATTCTTTCCTACTGTTTTCAGGAAAATATTAATTAGATTATTGATATTTTGGTTATTAATAAGTTAATTTATTTTCAAATATTGTACATTATTTCAGGATTGTTATTGATACTCTTAACGACCTGGAAGGAGACAGAAAATGCTTTCGAATGGTTGGCGGAGTGCTTGTTGAAAAAACAGTTAAAGACATTTTGCCGATTCTCATCAACAATAAAGAACAAGTAAGTGGCGACATCTAACTTCAACCTGCACATTTTATGTGAAAAATATTCTGTAAAGGTTTCGTTGAAGCAGGTTAAAACTGTTTTAGGATCTATCTTTTATTGATGGAATCGAATGTTATTACCTCTAAATCAATTATTATGCTTAGTATATTTGCTATTTTCTGTATTTTTATGTTTTTGTTTATATATGGTTATCCATTTCTTTCCAATAGCTAGTCAGAGCTTATGAACCATTGTTCACGGTGTATTTTTATAGGTATTTAATTAATTAGAAAGGCTGTTGTATCCATTGTTTGTGATTATTTCTCTTCTATGTTTCCAGTTTTATTTCAAAATGTTATCTGTTAACAGTAAACTAAATAAGTCCTGTGACCATATTCTGACTGGGAATGTTTTGATTTAGTGGTGTATAGATGTGACTTAGCTGATTTATCCGTTCAAGTTGGTTTTCTCTTGATAAACTCCAACTACTTGTTGATTTTCTAAATTGTGCCTGGTCTCTGGACCCTATATGTTGATTTTCTAAATTGTGCCTGGTCTCTGGACCCTATATGTTGATTTGAGTAGTTCATTTTTTACTTTTTTCTACCGTTATTTTCCAAAAATAAGATATCCCCTGAAAATAAGTACTAGCGTGATTTTCGGGACGTTTTGGACTATAAGCCCTCCCCTGAAAATAGGCCCTAGTTATGATAATGTGAAAAATTAATTCGTTAAAAAATTGCTGTTGAATGTAGTAGTAGGTATCTATCTCTAGCTTTCGTAATATTTTAGAGAATTATTTGGAAAAGAATATTTCAAGTGATTTTCTAAATTGTGCCTGGTCTCTGGACCCTATATGTTGATTTGAGTATATTTTTTACTTTTTTCTACCGTTATTTTCCAAAAATAAGATATCCCCTGAAAATAAGTACTAGCGTGATTTTCGGGACGTTTTGGACTATAAGCCCTCCCCTGAAAATAGGCCCTAGTTATGATAATGTGAAAAATTAATTCGTTAAAAAATTGCTGTTGAATGTAGTAGGTATCTCTTGATGTCGTAATATTTCAGAGAATTCTTTGGAACAAAATATTCCAAGAAATTTCTTGTTTACCTCTAAAGTTCGTTTCAAGGAGGCTACTTAGACAAGAAGTATTAATTTAACGACAGCTTTATTGCAAGACGAGAAATTCAGACCAATAATTCTACAGGAAATAGATTTGGAGGAAAATCAGAACGGAATTCAAAATTTTGATAATTTATAACGACTGTAATCGAATAAATTTAAATTTCTATATAAAAATATGTATTAAACAAAAAATATGTAAATCTACTTAATGTACTTGAAGCCATCCACCGAGAATAAGCCCTAGCACGGATTTTGACCTAAAAATAAATTAAGACAGTGTCTTATTTTTGGAAAAAGACGGTATAAATAAAGCATAGTAATTATGGAAAATTGGATTCAAACGTTTCCAGATCTTCTAAAGTCCATTTATAAAGTTTATATAAGTTGATCTGTATCCAAAAATTTTAGGACATGCTACAATTAACACCGTTTAATGGATAGATTTCATATTGCAACCAAAAATGAGGGTCGTTATAGTTTACGAGAGCTGCATAGAGCAGTATTCCATCGTGAGAAAGTCCGAGGGTTTATTAGTTTACTTCTCGTAACTAATTAATTAATTAATTACTAATGATTTTCTGAAATCATAAAAATTTGCTATAAGTTTTAATCCATGTAACTTAACTAATTCTGGAGGTTGTGCTTTTGGGATTATTATAAAACTGATAGCTTTAAATGAGAGAAAAAAAACGTAGATTTTTTTTTCAAGAGTGGGACAGGTAAGTTTTTTGACCTTTTTATTTACATTGTCTTTTTTCCAAAAATAAGACATCCCCTGAAAATAAGCCCTAGCGTGATTTTCATGACTTTTTGGAATATAATCAGTCCTCCCCCCGAAAATAAGCCCTGGTAAAAATAATGTGAAAAATATGATTTTTGGAAATATAATTTTTCTTAAATTTCCTTCTCTTGTAAACCGGTTTTGAATGTATGCATTGTAGTAGCCTAATGGATATATTTCGTTAACAGTCCATCATTTCTTCAGTAAAGCATACTGAGGTGAACCAAATTTGTGAGTTTGTTGTCAGTCCATCATTTCTTCAGTAAAGCATACTTACGTGAACCAAATTCTTGAGTTTGTTGTCAGTCCATCATTTCTTCAGTAAAGCATACTTAGGTGAACCAAATTCTTGAGTTTGTTGTCAGTCCATCATTTCTTCAGTAAAGCATACTTAGGTGAACCAAATTTGTGAGTTTGTTGTCAGTCCATCATTTCTTCAGTAGAGCATACTTAGGTGAACCAAATTCTTGAGTTTGTTGTCAGTCCATCATTTCTTCAGTAGAGCATACTTAGGTGAACCAAATTCTTGAGTTTGTTGTCAGTCCATCATTTCTTCAGTAAAGCATACTTAGGTGAACCAAATTTGTGAGTTTGTTGTCAGTCCATCATTTCTTCAGTAAAGCATACTTAGGTGAACCAAATTTGTGAGTTTGTTGTCAGTCCATCATTTCTTCAGTAAAGCATACTTAGGTGAACCAAATTTGTGAGTTTGTTGTCAGTCTATCATTTCTTCAGTAAAGCATACTGAGGTGAACCAAATTTGTGAGTTTGTTGTCAGTCCATCATTTCTTCAGTAAAGCATACTTAGGTGAACCAAATTCTTGTGTTTGTTGTCAGTCCATCATTTCTTCAGTAAAGCATACTTAGGTGAACCAAATTCTTGTGTTTGTTGTCAGTCCATCATTTCTTCAGTAAAGCATACTTAGGTGAACCAAATTCTTGAGTTTGTTGCCAGTCCATCATTTCTTCAGTAAAGCATACTGAGGTGAACCAAATTCTTGAGTTTGTTGTCAGTCCATCATTTCTTCAGTAAAGCATACTTAGGTGAACCAAATTCTTGAGTTTGTTGTCAGTCCATCATTTCTTCAGTAAAGCATACTTAGGTGAACCAAATTCTTGAGTTTGTTGTCAGTCCATCATTTCTTCAGTAAAGCATACTTAGGTGAACCAAATTCTTGAGTTTGTTGTCAGTCCATCATTTCTTCAGTAAAGCATACTTAGGTGAACCAAATTCTTGAGTTTGTTGTCAGTCCATCATTTCTTCAGTAAAGCATAACTTAGGTGAACCAAATTCTTGTGTTTATTGTTACTAATTTACTAATTTGACCATTGGGGAGCAGGTTAGCTCAGTGGTTACGCACTCGCCTCTGAGCTGATAGGACCGGGGTTCAATCCTCACTCTGGCCCTCGATTTATTCAAGCGGGAGGTGAATAAATCTGAACACGTCGTCCCTCGGAGAGGATGTTAAACCGTCAGTTCCGAGCCTGTAGGATGTCATGTACTCGTTAAAGATCCCCTACTCTAAATACACTTGAGTTAGGCAAAATTTAGGACTCCCACTGTAGAATCAATCTTCATTGTGTGGTATCACAAAGGGCCAATGCTTGGCCTACGTGTGTTCCTTTTTGGGACTGCCACTGCAACCTAACCTAATAATTTTCCCAAGTTTCCCTTAATAAATTTCATAAAATTGTTAATACTATATTATTATTAACAAAGTTCTATAATCTGGAGTCTTATTATTTTGAAAGCAACGAATATAACTTGGACTGAAGGCTTCAGTTTAAATATGCTTTTCTGAAATATTGACAATTATTGATATAACTAAAGACATGCAGTTGGCATTTGAAGGCAGACACTTGGGAAACAGGTTGAGTATAGAAGAAAATTACAAGAAAAGTCGATTTTATGTTCTAATAAAACTCTGTGCCAACAACTTTATATTTATTATTATTATTATTTAGAGGTGATTATAGCACTGCGTCTAAAAAAAAACTATTGTACTTCCCCTCTTCTGTACTAATGTACCCCAGCAGTTAGCTTCAACACCTACAAGAACCTCAGCACTTTTGTTGGTTCCAATGGTAACAGTTTTGTTGAGTGTCCCGAAGCACCTACCTCTGTGCAGCAAAGTTGCCTTACAGTCAGTTGTTTTTTCCTCTTTTTTGCAGAATTGCATAAAACATCATTGATAATGTCCATTCAGGCTCTCTACAATTCGGGAGGAAGTAAATTCCTTTCTCCTTCTTTTGGGAGGATCTTCTTCGGATACTTAGGTGCACTTGTGGGAGGTTGGATCCCACTAGTTAGCGCTTTTGGACTCTCTGTTTCCGGAGGATGGTCTCCGGACTTCCTTCTTTCAGGTGAAAATCCCTGTATCTCTAACGGTAGTATTTTGTCCGCTCCGGCAGAGCACTGCATACCGGAGTAAGGCTATTTACTCAAGAGGGTCGCCTGGTACCCTTGAGGCTCCGTTCATAATACAGTAACCCCTGTATCATCCATCCTTCGGCACGGATTGTATAACACCTTAGACTGGGGAACAACTTTGTAATATTGGAAATGATCTCTTAGCCAATCTACAGTGGCTAAGAGATCATATATACATACTTAAAAATACCGCTCTGCCTTCCTGGGGGACTCTTCGCCTCCTGATGACGTCGATGGTCGAAAAATAGAAGTGAGTTATTCCTGTGTCTCTGTGTAGTATCTTCTTTTTATTTGGTTTTTTTATTTAAAAGTTCGCTGGACCGTTTCATTAGCTTACATACTTATATATATACTTATATAAAAAGATTTCACATAAACACGTGAAATAACAATCAATGATCAAACCACAATAAGAAATGGGAAAACAAGACTAAGATCTTTCAACCGTAACAAGCGGTCTTCGTCAGAGTCAAAAACCCAACTGAAACACTAGATGCAGAGAACATCTGGTGAGGAGTTGAGAAGAGTGGGAGGGAAGAGTGGTATTTTAAAAGGGTGAAAGTGCAGGAAAGGACTAATGTATAGAAAGGGATGTTTGGGGAAACAAAGGAGTACAGTAAGAAAGAGTAAAAAAAACTATCCGCTAGCTGTCAACCCTCTTAGAAGAGGCTATTGCCCTCGTAACGAACATCCCTTTCTATACATTAGTCCTTTCCTGCGCTTTCACCCTTTTAAAATACCACTCTTCTCAACCCCTCACCAGATGTTTTCTGCATCTAGTGTTCAGTTGGGTTTTTGACTCTGACGAAGGCCGCTTGTTACGGTTGAAAGATCTTAGTCTTGTTTTCCCATTTCTTATTGTGGTTTGATCATTGATATATGTATAATTAAATGAAACGGTCTAACGGATTTTTAAATAAAAACCAATTAAAAAAAGATAGCACACAGATAGACACAGGAACAACTCACTTCAAAGTTATTATACTTCAAACTCACTTTGAAGTGAGTTATTCCTGTGTCTATCTGTGTGCTATCTTTTTTTAATTGGTTTATGTATATATGTATATATATGAAAACAAACCACAAGGAAAAAAAAAGAAAACAGATGGAAAAAATGCTCTGAGGCCTTTCAATTTATGTCATCAGAGAGCAAACAAGGTAAGAACTAGAAAGTAACATAAAAGGTATGTCACATACCTTTTATGTTACTTTCTAGTTCTTACCTTGTTTGCTCTCTGATGACATAAATTGAAAGGCCTCAGAGCATTTTTTCCATCTGTTTTCTTTTTTTTTTCCTTGTGGTTTGTTTTCATTGATTGCATCACGTGTTTATTGTGATTTATCTGCATATGTATATATATATAATATATATATATATATATATATATATATATATATATATGATTCAAACAACAATAAGAAATGGGAAAACAAGACTAAGATCTTTCAACCGTAACAAGTGGTCTTGTCTTCGTCAGAGTCAAAAACCCAACTCTCTGTTGGGACGAAGACCACTTGTTACGGTTGAAAGATCTTAGTCTTGTTTTCCCATTTCTTATTGTGGTTTGATCATTGATTGTTGTTTCACGTGTTTATGTGAAATCTTTTATATATATATATATATATATGATGTAATTTTTTTGAGGTTTGAGGTCTAATGATTTTAAAATAGTCCTTTTGCCGACGTTTTGACATATATTTATGTCATCTTCAGGGCTACAACATGATTGTTTTACAATTAGCACTACTATTACAACTATAATCAGTTATTTCGACTATGAATTTTTTTATAACTGTATTTTTTATATAGTTGCAATAACTTATTATAGTTGTAATAGTAGTGCTAATTGCAAAACAATCATGTTTTAGCCCTGAAGATGACATAAATATATGTCGAAACATCGGCAAAAGGACTAGTTTAAAATCATTAGACCTCAACCCTCAAAAAAAATTACATCATATAAATATTGGGTCAAGAAAGCAAATCATGATGTATATATATAAACGGCCAAACATATACTTATATATGAAAAAATGTATTAATTTTTTTTTTCAGATGGCTGAATTGATTACAACATTTAATGAACAACTAACTAAAAAAGGAGCAGAAATAAACGAATATAAGGAAAAACATAATATATCAATTAGAGGTAAAGAATTAATTGATAATCCTTTGACTGAGGATAAATCTGCTGAGTCATCTCAAAGAAATATTATAAGTGTGAATCCTGTATAGTTGAGCTAGCGTGTAAAGAAGCTTTAAAGGCTTCCCCTCCTTTCAGTGCTATGAACCTCTTTCACGCAGTTGTTATCAACATATGCTAATACCTATACACTATACATTTGGTAAAATTATTCTAAAATGCCTCATAGATGTGTCAAAACTATTTGTATACATTTTTTTTATTTTTTTTTTCTTTGTAAATAACTGTTTCTCTTCTGATTCATTACTTATGTATTGCAGATTTGTAGATATTTCATACAACTCAAATGAAATGTCAATTATAATATATCCCATTTATGTGATTGCATTCATTTTAAATATACTTTATATATACAGGGTGATTGAAAAGTAACTCCCTATTTTTAAAAAAAAACTATAATTTATTTTTAAAATATAATTTCTACAATTAATGAATATGAGAAGGAAGTATAATGCATGGGCTTTTATTTAAAATTCGATATGGGCGCCTTTATTTGCCACCAGCTTCTCAAGTCGACCAGGAATCGCATCAACTGATTTTTCAAGAAACTCTTGTGGGATGGAAATCATAACTTCTCGTATTCGCTTTTCGAGTTCTTCCAAAATTTCTTGGTTTGGTTGAGTAGACTTCCTTTTTCAGCCAACCCCAGAGAAAAAAGTCGCAGGGTGTTAAGTCAGGACTTCTTCTTATACTTCCTTCTCATATTCATTAATTGTAGAAATTATATTTTAAAAATAAATTATAGTTTTTTTTTTTAAAATAGGGAGTTACTTTTCAATCACCCTGTATATATTTTCTGCATGAGTAGTCCGGATTTCGAATATGATTGGCTATTTTTGACCAAATAGTTTTCCATTTTGGACTCTATTGTTTCCGGCTCTAACAAAAGCCTTTATTCAGTGAAGCTCTTCCATGAAGTCACTTACACTGGCATGACAGATATTGGAAGGCTCACAGTCCCTCGTGAGACCGCAGGACAACTTTTACGAGGGACTATGAACCCTCCAATATCTGTCATGCCGGTGGTAGTCCATGCTCTTCATGGAAGAGCTTCACTAAGTAAAGGCTTTTGTTAGAGCCGGAAACAATAGAGTCCAAAATGGAAAACTATTTGGTCAAAAATAGCCAATCATATATATATATAATTTTTACTAATAAAGTGAAATTTTTTTGGAAGTAATTGAAGAATAATCTTTAAAAAAAAAACTTTTTAATTTGTTTCTTTAACGTGAGAGTTGTATATTGTAAATATTTAACTAAAAATTGCAAGGAATAGAACGAAAGAGTTAATTTGGATCGATATTTGGTGAAAAGAATGGATGAATATTTGTCACGAGGGTAGGACGATGTGAGAAGACAGTAGGAATAACATACCACCTCCTGAAGACGACATGATTTCCGCAATATCTATTCAACGTAATTTGTTTTTGTTTTACTATATTCTTTGCGATTTTTAGTTTTTATAAAGTCACCATGAAATGGCCATTTTTCTCGTTCGAAATATGTGTTAAAATCAGAATAAACTAAATTAATTAAATTAAATTAATTAATTTTACTATGTTCTTTGCAATTTTCTTAGTTTTTATAAAGTCACCGTGAATGGACATTTTTCTCGTACAAAATATGTGTTTTAAAGTCAGAATAAACCCTATTAATTAATTAATTAATTAACTAAAATTAATTAATAATCAAAAGTCCCAGTGTTTATAGTATAACAAAGTTTAACAATATACAAGTAAAAGCAAGTATGTAAAGTATAAATACCCATGAAATTGTAAAATGAAATTAAAGTAATCTGATAATGGATGGACATGGTCTAAAATGACTGAAGCCATGAAAATCCTTACTGATAGAAAATCCTTAGTGCATTTTGGAATTTCATATTGTGCTTTATACCTGTATATGTTTACATGATTAGGCAAAATGATCTGGACACATTTGTAGGTTTTAAATAAAAAGTCAAATAAAGTTAATAAACAATAAAGTGTTTTTTTTTATTTTCGAAAACTACATATATATATATAAATGTCATTTTCACAATTAAAAGAAACGGTCCAGCGGACTTTTTTAAAATAAAATAAATTCAAAACGAAGGAAACACACAGAAAGACACAGACATAACTCACATCGATATTTCGACCATCGTCGTCATCAGGGGGTATGAAGAGCGAATCTGATGACGACGATGGTCGAAATATCGATGTGAGTTATTTCTGTGTGTTTCCTTCGTTTTGAATTTATTTTATTTTAAATGTCATTTTGTTTCATTAGGTTTTTAAAAATTAAATCAGTGAAATGTTTACAGAAACAAATACAAAATGGTATTATATGTAATTTTTGAAAATAAAAACACTTTATTGTTTATTAACTTTATTTGCCTTTTTATTTAAAACCTACAAATATATCAGATCATTTTACCTGACCCCCATGTATATGCTTGACGATGTTCCAGGAATCATATGTTTTTTTATGTATTTATGTAATATTTTTTTTTAATAAAACCAAAATAATTTACTACACAAAAAAAACCCTGTAATTTATAGAAATAAACTTATATAACTCTAAATATAAAATTATGTTATCATTGATTTTTTGAAATGGTATTAAATAGATATGTGTAATTTGATTTGTATACTGTAAAAAGTAGTCAATTTAATGATTAACTGTTTTATATAAAGAAAAACATTTTCTTTGAGTTTCTCCTAAATTCTTTTTTAAATCATCATAATTCTATCTTTTTTTTTAAATATAAAAAAAATGAACAGTGCTCTTCTCTCTATTATCAACTTTATATGTTAGATAATTTTTGAATTTTTCTTTTAATAATATGTTTTTTTTGGTCATCGTATATATATATATATATATATATATATATATATATATATATATTCACTGATAAAACGAAATACGATCCAAACTGGACACAATACGAGTTCGAGATTAACAAAGAGCAACACACAAAGTAGGGAAACACACTTACAGACTCAAATTTTCGGGTAATCCGTCTTCAGGAGAAAAGAGAATGGGAGACCAAGCACGTTGTAGGCGCAACGGCAAGTCAGTTGCGCCTACAACGTGCTTGGTCTCCCATTCTCTTTTCTCCTGAAGACGGATTACCCGAAAATTTGAGTCTGTAAGTGTGTTTCCCTACTTTGTATGTTGCTCTTTGTTAATCTCGAACTCGTGTATATATATATATATATATATATATATATATACACTTTAACACAGAGAAAAGAACACAGAAAGACACTACAGAACTCACTTCGATATTTCGACATCCGTCGTCATCGGGAAGAAGTGCGAAGTACTCGCGTTGAGAAGCAAACTCAGTAGCAGTTTGCTTCTAAACGCGAGTACTTCGCACTTCTTCCCGATGACGACGGATGTCGAAATATCGAAGTGAGTTCTGTAGTGTCTTTCTGTGTTCTTTTCTCTGTGTTAAAGTGTTTATTGTCCACACGGACCTTTCATTTTATGTATATATATATATATATATTCCAAACATAATATCGTTGAAAAGTATGTATATTAATGCTGGAATTACAATAATTTGAAAATCTATGTTTTTCTTTTATTTGTGCATAATTTCTGAACACAATAAATAAACTTGATTATTTGACCATTTGTTTTTATTGATCATTCTAACCACTAAGCCTTACCTATTTCCGGTTCTTAGTAAACGTTACAGCATTTTCATTTTATGAAGGACTCGACATATATATATATATATATATATACACTTTTTTTCGTTGGAAATACGATCCAAAACGGACAAATATAGTTCAATATAAACAAAGAAACATAGAGAAATCAGAAGAACACACTTACAGTCTCTAATTTTCGGTTTGAACCGTCTTCAGGAGAGATAAGAGAGGGAAACCAAGCGCACTGGATCAGAGACGGTTGGAGACCAACAGTGTTGCTGCATGCGCGCCCGTTCACAGAAAATAAGGTAGACAGGAAACAATTTATAATTAATTTATAAATGGTTAGGATATAGGACAATAACTTGATCCTGTCTACCTTATACTGTTCTTGGAGATTAAAAAGAAAAACGTTATATTTGTGTTCTTAACTGCTTTCTTGGTTTCTTCAAACGCTATTCGTTTTTCTTTTTAATCTCCAAGAACAGTATAAGGTAGACAGGATCAAGTTATTGTCCTATATCCTAACCATTTATAAATTAATTATAAATTGATTCCTGTCTACCTTATTTTCTGTGAACGGGCGCGCATGCGGCAACACTGTTGGTCTCCAACCGTCTCTGATCCAGTGCGCTTGGTTTCCCTCTCTTATCTCTCCTGAAGACGGTTCAAACCGAAAATTAGAGACTGTAAGTGTGTTCTTCTGATTTCTCTATGTTTCTTTGTTTATATTGAACTATATATATATATATATATATATATATATATATATATATATATATATATGATCAAACCACAAGGTTGATCATTGATTGTTATTTCACGTGTTTATGTGAAATCTTTATATATATATATGATGTAATTTTTTTGAGGTTTGAGGTCCAATGATTAAAACTAGTCCTTTTGCCGACGTTTCGACATATATTTATGTCATCTTCAGGGCTACAACATGTTGTAATGTTGTAGCCCTGAAGATGACATAAATATATGTCGAAACGTCGGCAAAGAACTAGTTTTAATCATTGGACCTCAAACCTCAAAAAAAAAATTACATCATATAAATATTGGGTCAAGAAAACAAATCATGATGTATATATATATAATATATATATATATATATATTATATATATAAATATTATATATTATATAATTTAAAACAAAAGAGAAACAAAA